>CM031234.1:416020707-416439037 GCA_018340775.1 Taxus wallichiana var. yunnanensis | reverse complement strand
TCCATCCAAGGCACTTAAGGGTCCTTTGTTTATCAAGTACAGTTTGTGCTCACCGCTTCTTCCTAAGAAGAAAGAGCGAGTCCTACATGTAACCTCATGCTCCTAGCACGTTCCATTATTGTTCGTTCATCCTTTCGACACCCCATTCTGCTGTGGAGTTCCTGGAACCATCTTTTGCCTTTGGATTCCATTCTTAGAACAATAATCATCAAATTCATTGCTCTAATACTCCCCTCCATTATCTGACCTGAGACATTTTAGCTTAAGACATGTTTCATTCTCTACTAAGGCTTTCCATTTAACAAAAGTGTCAAATACATCAAATTTTTTTTTCTAATACAATAAACCCAAACTTTCCTTGTTGCATCATCAATAAAAGTAACATAATAACTTGAACCCCGAAGAGATGATACAGTCGGCCTCCACACATTAGAATGCACTAGCTCTAACTTACTCTCTTTCTTTGTAGGTCCAACCTTGAGAAACATTACTCACTTTTGTTTCCCATATATGTAGTCCTCAAAGAACTCCAAACCTATTTTTGTATATCCAAGCAAATCCTTTTTTATGATCTCCATGCCCTTATGGCTTATATGGTGATCTATAGTGCCACAATGTTGTATCTACTTCTGAAGCCACAAGATTACAAACATTAGTGCTATAAGTGGTTAAATACAAGGTTCCAACCTTCTTACCTCTTTCCTCCACAAGAGCACCCTTGGTAACCTTCCAAGAGTCCACTATAAAGATCACAGTACAACCATCACTTCCCAACTGCCCTGCCAATATCAAATTTGGTCTTAATGTAGGCACATGTCTGACATCCTTCAATAGCCAAGTATTCCCATTCTACATATTAACCTAAATAGAACCTTTTCCAACTATGTTGTAAGGCTCATCATCACCAATAAAAACATGCCCAAAATATCCTTGAACATAATCAACAAAATAATGCCTATGTGGAGTAGCATGGAAAGAAGCCCCTGAACCTAAAACCCAAGATTCAAGTAATATTGTGTAAAGAAAGAATCAAAGCATCCTGACATACATTACTCGTTGCAAATTTTCCTCATTTTTTTCTTCTGTTGTTTCTTCTTGTCCTAAAGCTCCCAACAGTCCTTCTTTTCATACCCATACTTTTCACAATGCCAGCATACTATCTTGCTTTTGGATTTTGACCTTGCCCGATCCTTTGATTTTCCACGGCTTCCTCTATTCTTTTGTCTCCCTCTAGTTTCCACTATCAAATAATTCCCTGAAGTAGAAGATTCCCCAGATATTTTCTTCGCATTTCCTCGCTTAAAATCACCCCTAAAACATCCTCAAACTTCAACTTTGAGTTAGCTGGAACTGAGTTTCTTACCGCCATTACCAAGCTATTCCAACTCTCAGGTAAAGAGTACGAGAACTAATAAATCCCTAACTTCTTCATAAAATTCTATTATAACCAAAGCTAGCATATTTACAACCATATTAAAATCATTTAAATGATCTCATGATGAACCATTCTCAGACATCTTCATATTAAAAAACTTTTTCATTAAAAATATCTTATTTGAGGCTGAGGGTTTTTCATACAACTTCCCTAATGCATCCATCAATTCTTTTGTATTCTTTTCCCTTGAAATATTAAATAATACCAAAGATGACAGACACAACTAGATTGTCCCAAGTGCCTTCCAATCTAGCAAATCTCATTCTGCATCCATCATGCTTGAGGGTTTGTTCACCTTCTCAAACAATGAGAATATAAAGATCCTTCGATAAAGGTAATCTTCCATCTCGCATCTTCCAAAGACTAAAGTTATGCTGTTGAATTTATCAACCCTAGATCTTCCATCATCTTCCATATCTCCCACTCAAGATAAAACTTTCCCGTGATTCAACACTTGACAAACCAAACCTTGCTCTGATACCAATTGTTAGGAAATAAGGGATAAAATATGTGGAATAATCCTTCACAGAATCGTGTGAGAAAGCGATATACTGAGAATTTATCACGAGATCTCAAATAAAAGTGCATAATAAAATAACACAACACAAAGAGACAGTATTTAACGTGGTTCAACCAATTTGGGCTATGTCAACCAAGAATCACTTGCTCGATTTTATTACAAGCCACCGCTCTCTCAACAAAATACCCAGATCTGTTTGGAGCTATGCTCAACAAACTCTACAGAATTCACACCCGAATTCAAAACACATCTACAATGTTACATAATACCTACCATATGCACAAAACCATATAAATAGACAACTGCTTAAGTAGTTTTACAAAACCATGGGTATCAAAACCATGGGCCAAAACTGTCCCATAAACCTATGGGTCAAAAATCTGTCCATATGAGAAAAGCATGTTTCCCGTATATCAGGCATGTTTTAAGGCCAAAAAAAAAGTTCTGGGGTTGCACCCCAAGCCACTGACGAGACAACTATGGAAATTGTACAAGTAATATTAGTGTATAGTCTTCAACACTTCCTCACATGAAAACAGGATTCACAACCTAACATGATGTCCTACAAAAATATAAAACCATCATTGAAGACTTACTACAACTCTTTGACCATTACAAAATTCAAACCACCCCTCACTCATATAACAAATTTACATACACCATGTCCTCTCTCACCTCTCTCATTCATGTATCACCATACGATTCCAAGCTATTTTTCATCATACAAAAAATGGATCATCCTTTTACACTAATATTGATCTTCCCAACATCAATCATATATAAGATAGCTCATCGACACCTTATATACTCGGACATATGACTATCTTTCCACTATAAAAATCCCTCCAAGTCTATCTAGAAATGGCAAAAGATATTTTCAAAAACATGCATCCTAATACGTCATATTGAGGTGTATCCTTTACAAAAGAAGATTTGAAATCCTCCTCCTCTCGGTGTGTTAAAACTCCACATGATCATCTAGCTATCCAAGAAGTCCATATAGGCATATGTGGTGGAATCTTTAACGGTTTATCTATTGCTAAAGGGATCATGTGCATGGGATACTACTTACCCATATTTAATCAAGACTATTGTGACTATGTCAAGAATTGCATCAAATGTCAACAACACTCTATTCTTATGCATGTCCCTAGTCATGCTCTCCATCCAGCTCAAGACCTTTGGCCATTTTCATAATGGGGACTTGACCTCATTCAACTTATCAACCCTTGTTCATCACAATGACATAATTACATCATTACAATAACTGAATACTTTGTGAAAAGGGTGGAAGCAATTCACCTTATATCCACTCAAGAAGGTAAGATCATCAACTTCATCCATCATCACATTATCTGTCACTTTGGTATACCTCATAAAATCATCACAGATAATGGAAAATCCTTAAAAAATAAGAAAATTTAAAAACTTTGTGACTCTTACAACGTCAAAATCTTCTTTTCCACACCTTATTATCCATAAGAAAATGGTGAAGTCGAAGCATCCAATAAAAACCTCAATAAAATCCTCATGAAAATTGTTTGAAGCTAATAGATGTTGGAATCTATAAATCCCATTTGTGTTATGGGCATATCACACCAAATTTTAAACCCCTATAGGTGGCATACCCTTCTCCTTAGTATACGAAACCGAATCCATTCTTCCCCTCGAAGTCCACATCCCATCCTTATGCATTTCTCTCAAATATTTCATCTCAGAAGAAGAATATCATCAAGAACACCTATCACAACTAGAACTGTTAGATGAACGTCATCTAACTTCCCTTGAACATATCAACATCTATTAAGAACAAATCAAATGAGCATATAACAAACATCTCAAACAACATGACTTCAACATTGGTGATCTTATTCTCAAAGAAAATCAACATGTCACTAACATGGAAAAGAGTAAACATGGGAATTTTACTCCAAATTGGCTTGGACCATATATCATTACCCATAAATATGAATCCAGAGCTTATCACTTAGCCTCCTTGCTAGTAAACCGAAAAGGAGCCTCTTAACGCCCGCACTTATGGCCATTATATTGTTAAAATACCAACTCATGAGACCTTATTCAAAGTATGATCTCCATCCATCAGTTCACACATCCCATCACTCTCCTAATGATTTGGAATTATGTGGTTTACCATCAACATACATTTTGTCACCTTCAATATAGGAACCAGGACTATGCTCATAACATATTCCAAATGGATAAATTCCTGCTCACGATTAACGAGCCTTGTAATCATTACTCTCACCATCCCCTATCTTATCCTAATTAACGACATGACAAGGATATATGTGTAGCTTACACACTTACTTATCCCCTTCTAAGTAGTTACTTAGGGTTTCCCTCAACTCAAAAATCAAAATATCTATGGGATGGATACAATCAAAATATAGATTGGTCCCTCAAAGGATGGATATCAAAAATTAAATTATGACAATTACAAATAAAGTTGTAGACCACTCCCTCAAAGGATGGATACTAGGAAATCAAAAAGTCAATAAAATCCTTGACCACTCCTTGAAGGATGGATACCAAATAAAAACAAAAAATCAGGAATTCCTACATCGATCGGGCATCATATCAAAAATTTCTTCTGCGCATCGATCAACCCTCATATCAAAATAAAAAAGTAACCATCCTAGGAAAGCTTCCTACACTGATCATATTTCCCATAAAACGGAAGCTTCCTGCATCGATCATCTTGTACCATATACAATAAATCTAGGAAAAACCTCATAACCATTAAAGAAGGACTCATTTCCCCATGCTTACTACAAACAAACCTTATCCATGTCGGAAAAGGATACATACAACTACTCCACATCTACCTATGATCCTAGTATGACAAACCATTATGAGTCATATGTTAACATTAATTATAAATCCACACATATAGTATCACATGTATAATAATTTTACCATCATACACTACATATGATAAGAATAGTAAGGAAGCAAACATTCCACGTCATATTCTTATCCATCGTATAAGAATATTCTTATCAATCAATCAATAATATCATCATTTTTCATAACTATATATAGAATTGTCAAAATCACATTATAACACATATATCTCTACAACCATATATTTCAAATATTTCTATAACACATTCTGAAATCATCACCATAGTATAAATCATGAAAACACATTATAGATATATCCATCACACCAAAACCATTACAAAACTCAAAATATAACACAACATCAAAATCATATATATATATATATATATATATATCAACGTGTCAATACATCATCAAGGTCTCCGAAGCCTCATACATCAAAATGTATATACATTAGAATCTATAAAAATAGGCCTACAACTACTTAGTAAACTAAAATATTATCAATTGAATGTCCCCCTCCGGCACTTCTCCCTTGATCACCATCGGTATATCTAGTAGGTCCCTTACCTGAGACCTCTTGGTAGTGACCCACACTCGCAAAGACTACGATGGATCATATTTTCATCAAGCCAAAACCTCATCATACCAAGGTTCATCGGAATCTTATGCATCACTATGTCCTTGTAATAATGAATCTCATTGCCTAATGCACGATAGTGATCCATACTCACACTACTAGGTGACCCTATCTCACAATTAGTCTAAGTTCTAGAATTCTATAACTAAGCCCACGATATCATGTAACGCTCAAAAATTACAAGAGCTGGAAAATGAGGAATTTTTTTAAACATACATAAAAATAGATTATACAGCTGCAATCATATAGATTTATTTAATCAAATTCTTTAAATCAAATTTGTTCTTTTGATCTATCTAACAACATCCGTGTAAGCCATGTGTGGCTGAGAAGGGTGTATCCAGATCTCCATGATCTCCCTTCGCCACTACTTCGAGTGACAATGCTTACTATCATTTTGGCTCAACCTTTTTCAGGTCATGGGAACCATGTGAAAGTCCTTGGGTCTACCACGAAGCTAGTTTTCTGACTTCATATTTTAGTATCTAACCATTGCTCACCTCATGTTTAGTTTTCATCTTCACATGATCGGAGTTACTAAAATTTTTAATTTATTTGGAGGACTAGGTGATCAGACAATGCACAACCATCAATGCATTACTTTGGCCAAAGTTATCCATCATACAGGTTACGGCTAAACTCAAGACAAAGCACACTAGTCTTATGAGTTTTAAGTCTTCCGCCACCTCACAACTATCCCTTTCACAGTTATCTAGATCTTTATAGTTTGTTTTTATTTTATTTCTAATTAAACCTATCTTGCAAGAGTTTATATTGAGATAGATGCCAAAGGCCAACTAGGATCTTTATGAGATAAGTACATTCATTATGTTGAAATGTAACTATATCAGCATTCCACATGTACTTATCCCTTAATATGCCTAATGGATATTTTCATCTATTTACCATCCCATTTAGTCTCTTTTTTCCTGATGTTTGATTCTTTAACCTTAAATTACCTTTTACAATGATACTCTTCCATTCTCTATACAACAGGATTTACAATCTTATCATATTAATACCAAGTTTACCGAAAGGCCAAATTAAATATATATTAAAACATGTATATTTAATTATTCCTTCGATTAGCTACACCACTAAATAGCTTATTTAATTTAGAAATTAAAGACAATTGATTGTTACAATAATTGCCCAATTATCGGCTTCATACATTGATAACTATCAAATAAATGTATTCAACAATTTGTGAAAAGTAAGATTTCACAACTCAAGTATTCATCATTTACTCATATTGAGATATTATTACACACAAAGTAATCATCTCTTTATTAAAATCATATATTACATATGTCGTTAAGGTAAAATATATAACTGGTATAATAATTCTCACATAGTGAGGTTTGAATATTTACAATGGGTCCAAGATCCCAATAATTCAGCCAAAAATTCAAGGATATCATCCTTTCACCAATTGAAATCCAAGTATCTCATTTAGATCCATGTTACGATAAAACTTCACAAGACATGAGTTTCCGCACATCCGAATGTAATGGCTAATGGTCCTGTAAGACTAGAGTAGTGGTATGATGTCAGTTCAAAATGAATTGGCATGAATATTAACTCCATTTTATGATGCAATTAATTAATAAAATATGAAAGGATATACATGTTGTTTTATCAACAAGCACATGGTAATACAGTTGAAAATGTATTACTACCTGGTTTCTATAAAGATACAACTATGGATGCACACAAATAGAACAACCAATTTCTATTTCAGCGATCATGTTTCCCTCTAATCACAAAGGTCAATACATCGTATTCCATCTTCAATCAATAAGCATTTGACATTTAAAATTTCTACATAACTTCATAAAAACAATATGATTAAGAAGAGTATTTTTTCAGTCAATGAGAAACTCTACAAATTAGCACAAATATCACCATATTTACATCACTTTAACATGTTCTATCTGGTAAACAAACATCCCAACCAACGATATAGTAGTACTGTTGAGATTAGATGACAACCATTCCTCTTCCGGTGGATCAAGATCCTATTATTCAGCTTCTTTGTTGAAACAAAACAAGACAGCTTTAGTTAGAATATGGATAGGAACGCATTAATGAATTCAGTTTTGTGAGAATGCTATAAATCCATGTATGCCCATTGAGGCTAAACACACAAAGAAAATAGAGTTGTAAGAGGAAGAGCTGTGCTGATTGTAATTTCCAGATTTGAACAATAAGAGAATCGATACCGTTGCTCTGTGGATGTTTCCCTCTTGAGGGTTTTACCACGTAAATCTGTGTTTATGGTTTGTGTCTTTTTTGGCTATTTAATTTCATTTACTCGCTTTATATTTTGTTGTGCTTAATCTTTTCATGGCTATATAAGTTTCAATAAGTGGTATCAGAGCAAGGTTGGAGGGAGGCCACGAGGGGCGAGTTTGAAGGGTGAATTCATTTGCTGCGTTGAAGCATGATGGCAAAGACACAGAGTGCTAAATTCAAGATCGATAAATTTGACGGTAGCAATAACTTCGAGTTATGGAAGGTCAAGATGCAAGATATACTGTGTGTGCAGGGTGTTGTGAAGGTGCTCATAGGAAAGGAAAAGAAACCCGCGAGTATGGAAGATGATGATTGGGACGAGATGGAAACTCATGCTCTCAGTGCTATTCACCTATGCTTGGCCGACGATGTATTATTCAACATCATGTCTAAAACAATAGCAGCAGGACTCTAGAAAAAATTGGAAAGCTTGTATATGACTAAATCCTTGACGAATAGAATCCTCCTGAAGCGTCAGCTGTATACCTTGCATATGAAGGAAGGTATGACAATTTCGGAACATTTAAATACTTTTAATACTCTTATTTATAAATTCAACAGCACGGGTGACAAAATTTCTAATGAAGATAACATGGTAACATTATTAAGTTCTCTTCCTGAATCTTGGGATCATTTCGTAACCTCTATTAGTTTTAGTTCTAAAGAGGTCATTAGCTTTGATGTTGTTGTTGGAGCTATGATATCTGAGGAAACTTGAAAGAGATATTCTCTAGAAACTTCGACAACAGAAGTTATGATGGCCAAAGGTAGAACTACTGAGAGGGGACAGCATTCAAAGGGCCCAACTAGATCCAAGTCAAAGGGCAAAAAGAGCAAGTTGAAGTGTTGGTTCTGTAACAAATCAGGACACCTCAAGAAAGATTGCTAGAAATGTAAAGAGGCATCTAAGGAGGAGGACTCTACAAAGGAGGCTAACATAGCGAGAAGGACTCAGGTATGGTTGATGAGGTATTATCTACGTCTATTGTCTCACAGTACCATTATGACTAGTTAATTGATTCTGGGGCATCCCATCACATGTGTCTGCATAGGAATTGGTATTCTACATATCAATCTATTGATGATGGGGTAGTTTACATGGGTAATGATGTTACATGTAAAACTGTTGGGATAGGGAGTATCAGAATTAAAATGTATGATGGGATTGTTAGAACACTGACAGATGTGAGACATGTGCCTGACTTGAGAAAGAATCTGATATCTTTGGGAGTTCTGGATTCTAGTGGACATAAGGGTTCAGTTCAAGGTGGAGTTTTGAAGATATCAAAAGGTATCTTGATAGTCATGAAAGCTACTTGAGTCGGGAACTGTATAAACTTGAAGGAAGGACAGAAATTGATCAAGCAGGAGTTGCATCAGAGGATGTAGGTGAATCCACTTGCTTATGGCATCAACGACTAGGTCATATCAGTGAGAAAGGAATTAAGGTACTTGCTGATCGTAAACTTCTTCCTAGTTTAAAAACTATAGATTTAAAGTTCTGTGAGCATTGTGTTTATGGGAAACAAGCTAGACAGAAGTTTAAACCTGGAAAACATACAAGTAAAGGTATCCTAGACTATACTCATTGAGACCTATGGGGTCCAGCTCCAAAACTCTCATATGGAGGATCATCATATTTTGTTAGTTTTATAGATGATTAATCGAGGAAAGTTTGGATCTATTTGTTAAAGAGGAAAGCTTATGTATTTAACACTTTTAAAAAATTTAGAGCTTTGATTGAAAAGAGCACGAGTAAATCCATTAAATGTCTTATAACAGATAATGGAGGGAATTTACTTCTAAGGAGTTTGAGAATTATTGCAAGAATGAAGGGATCGACAGGCATAAAACCACTGTGTACACTCCGCAGCAGAATGGCATTGCTGAACGCATGAACAGGACTCTTCTCGAGAGAGCAAGGAGCATGCTCAGTAATGCAAAGTTGCAGTAGGAATTGTGGGGAGAAGCTTTGCTTACAGCTTGTTACCTGGTTAATCGATCACCATCGACAGCAATTGACTGCAAGATTCCACAAGAGGTATGGACAGGTCAACCATGTAATTATTCTAGTCTTAGAGTTTTTGGTTGTGATGCCTATGCACTTATTCCGAAGAGTCAGCGTTCCAAGTTAGATCCTAAGTCACAGAAATTAGTCTTTGTTGGATATGGTGATGGTGTGAAGGGGTATAGATTATGGAATCCTACTGCCCATAAGATCATCATAAACAAAGATGTTATATTTGATGAAATTTCCCTCATGAAATGGGATGGAAAGAATGTTATGAAACGAGGTTGATGTACCAGATCACAAAGCAAATTCAATTTGATATACATTCATGGGATTTGGCATGTAAGCCAAAAATTTTATTTAGTTATTAAAATTTATGGGTTTCATAAAGTGAAACACCTTCACATGGCACAAGTGTGCGGCATGCACTAAAACATGTACCAGCATTGGGAAGCCGAAAATTCTTCAATATGTTGCCCAACTATAGTTCTTTCATTATATTTTTCTATTATTTTTCCTTCGTCTATTTTCATTCTCCCCTTCTGGAATACCTGAGTGAGTTTTGGAGGAAAGAAGGATATATATATATATATATATATATATATACACTAATTAATATTTCATACATTTTTTTTACTTTAGTTGTTACCCAGCTTAATGGTTAAGTTAAAATTAACCTTCATAATACAAGTCCACATATTTCCAACAATATATTACCATAAAAATTAGTTGAATTTCTAGGTTTATATAAAACATTCCAATACAAAAATCACCAAGTCCATAAATAATAATTGAATATTCTCATAAAGTTGGCTTGATATAGCATTGTCAAATTAAATAGAGACAATTATCATCGTGGTCATGCAAAAGTCGAACAAAACAAAAGACGACCAAACCGATTAAAATAAAGTAACTGGAATACAAATAACCGAAAGATTCACTATCATTTATGAACCATTTTACCTATGATTAAGGCCTAATCATGTTTTAGGAAGGATCATCAAGGTGGGTGTGGGGTTATTCGTTCCACAGTGTCATGCCCCACAGTAGAAGTTGTGGGTCATGATACGATGAACCAAATGAATTTTACACCCAATGATGATCTCATCTAATCCTGTTTAGACTTAACCGTAGTTAATTTAACTTACAAGAAATTTTGGGATGTTACAATATCAACAAGCCTATCACACCGAAGGTCGATCGTAAAATCACGTTGATATTTGTTTCATCAACTCTAGCCTAGGTGATCTCAACCTACATAGCCCTAAGTCATTTACTCAACCCATATCTCTCACTAGTCATAGTATCATGCTCAAATATAGCACTATCTCTCTCACCGATCAAGGTGGCTCACTCAACTAACAATTTGGCCTTCTCCACCTCTATCCTTGTTAGGGTTTCCTTTAACAAGGCCTATCCATCATCATCATATCTCCCCTCATCACCAACCTCTTATGGATCCTTCACATGAGCTTGCACATGCCTCTTGCATACATCTAGCTTCCCCATGACCAAGAAGCATAATCCTCTATCATCCCTACATCATCATGACCCACTATAACCCCTATGTAACCACCCTCACTCCCACTCCCTCTTCATCATCCATCTCAACCGACTCCTGTCCATACGGAATCCCACATTAATTTCCATATCTTCGCATCTATAGTCCACACCCACCTCGGGGACATCATGTACTAATCCAAACTATTTTTAGATGCGGCTAAATCAGACCAACTCCTAATGGTCACTTTGAAAGAGGGTTTAAAACCCGCAAGCGAGGATCATGAGGGATGACATGCACATCAACGGATGTGTGAACGGTAGCGTGAAGAGATCTCGGGAGGAGCAAACATCAACCAAATTTGCATGCAAAGATTTGAAACACGGGTAGAACCTGGTTAAGCCATAAAACTTTCCTCTATCTCATAGATCAAATGGGGTGTACATATAGGAGGTGTTGAGTAACCCCCAGTGCTGCAATCATGACAACTTGAGTGGAGAGGGGGAGTTACATTCCCAGAATAGAAGTGTAACTCCCAATGATGCATATGATGCACTGACGCATAAGAGAATCTCATAATGACCCCTAAATGACACATGGACCTACAATCTCACCTAAGTGAGATGACTCACCTGATGATGTGGAAAATAACACACACCAGATACCCCCTTCATCATAACTTAGGATGAGGCGGCAAGTCAAAAATGAGAAATGGGTCCCGGCACAAAGCCTGATGAGGTACCCATGTACAAGAAGAAGTCCCAAGAAGTGAAGGAAAACCCAGTGGGAAAAACATCCACCACAAGAGAAAAAACACTCTCTAATCTAAGAAAGATGCCAAATATGGGTCCCGGCCTAGGCAGAGCCTAAAAGGGTACCCATGTACAAAGAGGCAATCTCTCGGAAAGAAGAAGAAGAGAGAAAAAGAGGGAGACGAGAGGAATGCAGAAGATGCCATGGACAAATCTGAACTCTAAAGCTCTAAGAAGTCTCCCGAGAAGAATGTCGATGATGATATCCTCTACCTCCGGATGAAGAAGAGCCCCATGATGAATCGTGTGCCTTCCCTTAGGAAGGACGAGAAATGACGTCTTTGGAAGTCTCGCCCACTCCACAAAGGAGGCCGAATGCGGAACATGAAGAACTCGAGTCTAGTGCACGAAGTGTGACATAGGTCTAGCGAGTGAGTTCCAAGGAGGCGAAGGTAATGCCACATGTGTAGAACTGCTGTCGAGTGAAAAAGAGGAACAACCACAGAAAGGATGTCCAAGTGATGCGAAGGGAACAAAACATCCTCCACAACAAAAAAGGGATCCACAGCTGAGGGTGGATCAATGAAGATCTCTAGAAATGTGGAAGTGACATGATTCCTAAAAGGGGCACTCCCAACAACAGAGATGATGAACTCCTTTGAAACACCTATAGATGGATAAGGGACCTGTAGTGCATCATAAGTGTACTCTGCGAAAAAGATGACTAAGGTCAAGCAGATACTCATCCCAATGAGGGGGCTCAACAAATAGAAGATCGATGTCAGATAGGTATGAGTCATCCAATGAAGGTAGAGGAGTGAAGTGGGCCTCACACACTGGAAGTGGAAAGGAGGATGGTGTAATGATGGTATGAGACATGAGACTTCTTGATATACGATGAGATGTGAGGGGTGACAATACTCTACAGAATAGTGAGAGAAAGAGGAGAAGAGTCCTCTGTAGTACTCTCGACATCAGAACTAGGTGCACAATCCTCATCATCAGAAGTAGAACCAAGCAAGTCTATGTTAGTGGAACTATCATCACACGAAGAAATAGAGGAGACAACTAAATCAGCAGCAGCAATAAAGGCGGTATGTGAAGGGTCTCCATAAAAGAACTAAAGAATGCTCTAGACACGGTGGGGTGGATCTCGAGTCTGCCATGCCATGTGAAACCAGAGATATCTAGAGACATGCGTCATTAAGTGACCAAAAACAAGGTCACAAGTTTCAAGGAAGTCCTCCAGATGATGATGATCAGTGGGTGTAGGAACTGGCCCAAGTAAGAACGGTGAAAGACCGTCATGAGCGAAGTAACATTCCATGGAAGCACGCCAAATTGAATAGTTCCCTCTCCCGGTGAGAATTGGTGGAGGCTATAAAGTGATCCTATGACACTCAAGTCTAGAAATAGCACTCTCCATGATGCGTAATCAAAAATGCAAGATGCAAAAAAGCAAGACGTTGGACTTGGATGATAATGTATCTGCGTGTGAAAACCCAAGAGTACTAGTCAACCCCCCAGAATGTGGCACTTTATAAAGTAGTGCATTTACAAAACTAACAATTTCATCACGTAATGTGTGAAAAATCATGTAACTTTGACTAAAGAAGCGCTCAAAAATGAGCTGCGAGTCAAAATTTATAGCATTAAAATGATTCCCGCAACTAATGGAAAATGTCAATAAATGTTGCAAACGCATTAAAAAAGTGCCCGAAATGAGTGCAAAGGGTATCGTGTGGGTACCCACTAGAAACGACATCATATTTTAGGCATGGTTTGTTTTTTTTGTTGCAAGGGGGTTAGCCTCCTGCCAACCCTAGACCTCACCCTCCGTCTTCGACATGCGAAGGAAGGACATAATAACAAGCAAATAAAGGCCCTAAGAATATTACAATGCCATAAAGAGTGTTTCACCTCAAAACATTAAAAAGCGAGATTGTTTTAACCTGTAAACAATTTTAAAAGGGAGGAGGGGGCCCACATTGTCAAGCCATGGTGGAAGTGTAAGTCCACGTGGCATATACCAACAAAGGCGTTGAAGTTGCAGCGAAATGTTGTGTAGACAAGCGGTTAACACGTAGTTAGTGCTTTGAAGTAGGTTGCCACGTGGGACAGTCAGGTGCTTGGCGAAGTGTAATGGCTAGACCACATGCCAAGGTGCAGAAATGAATGGTTCAGTGGCTACAAAGTTGAAGTGGTCATTGGAAGGTCACATTAAGCTAGTTGTGCGAGAGAATCAAAGCGGTCATGAGTGCAAAGAAGGGACAAGCCAATTCACAAGTCCAGTAGTCTAGTGCAGAGAGGGACCCAAGGTTCAAAAATAGTCTAAGCATATAGTCAATGTGCTAGTTTATGCCGAAGAGCTTCATTATAAACGTTGTGGAATCCCACCCACGAACAAGCAACACACCAACGTGCCAAAAGATGAAGGCTGAGATGTAAAATAGGTTCAAGGTAGAGAGGACCCACCATGTCCACACCAAAACATGCTAGAATGAAGGAGCTGATATGGTTCCTTTATGTAGGTTGCAAGGAAGGATGTTCCCAAATAATACAAGCCAACAAAAGTGCAGAGATCGATGAGCATGAAAAAAACGAGATGTTTAAACAACAATCAACGCATGAGTCATTTGAAGGATTCACGAGATGAGCTCGAGAAGCATCAAAGATTCCATAACATAACCCGATGTAGAGCATGCAAATACGAGCATATGCAAGCAAGGAACTGACGAGCCTGAGAAGACACCAAACTCTGAAAACACCAGAAACTCGAACACGACCAAATGAACCGTACAATCAAACATGTGCAAGAGGTATGGCACCCAAATCAATGCAAGAAGCACACAACTGGAATATCCATTATGACACATGCAACAAGAATCAATATCATTCGGAAGCCAAAAACACACGAGCAATGCCGAGGAGTGCACGGATCCACAAGATCCACTTTGATACCATGAAAGAGGGTTTAAAACCCGCAAGTGAGGATCATGAGGGACGACATGCACATCAACGGATGTGTGAACGGCAACGTGAAGAGATCTTAGGAGGAGCGAGCATTAACCGAATGTGCATGCAAAGATTTGAAACATGGGAAAAACTGGTTAAGCCATAAAACTCTCCTCTATCTCATAGATCAAATGGGGTGTACATATAGGAGGTGTTGAGTAACCCCCAGTGCTGCAATCATGACAACTCAAGTGGAGAGGGGGAATTACATTCCCAGAATAGAAGTGTAACTCCCAATGATGCATATGACACATTAAATCACCGACGCGTAAGATAATCTCATAATGACCCCTAAATGACACCTAAACCTATGATCTCACCTAAGTGAGATGACTCACCTAATGATGTGGAAAATAACACACACCAACAAGTCACCCCATCAACCCCACACCCACCTATCCTATTACATCACTCTCAACTTTCCTCTGCTCGACCACACTAGAAAACATGTATATGGCCTCCAAATCACATCTTTTCTCTATAAACTAGCTAGGATCTATCTATAATGATACTCCCCTTTACATGCCCTATTTCCATAAAATCATATCTCCATCTCATAAAGCTCACATTCTACTCTAGATCAACCCATCTGGCCTATGGTACTCCTCTCAACTAATCCACCTGCAATGTGCTCATAAAACCAACACTCCAACAAGAAAGACACATCAACACCAAACCTCCGCCCCATCCTCCAAGCCCATAACTCTTTGTATACCTAGGCTAATAAGGTAAGGGCCCAAGAAAACTTTATCCTATAATCCATCATGTCACCCACAAATCCGGTCAACATCCATTGAAATCTACCACCTTCCAAATCAAGTAGGGAATAACATCTAATCCCCATCGTCGTCGTCATCGTAACTAGGGCCTAACCCTCCTTATCATCACTATAAAATTAACCACATACAAAACCTCCAAATGAATAAACAATTTCCTAAGCATCATATCCATATAACCGATGCATAGAAGAATGCCTTCCCACCTCATTAATGACATATACCTACTCACCCTGCGCTACTAGTCATAGGATCCTATGAATTTCCTCCAAATTAATGGTCATCTCACATGTATGAAACAAGAAATTTCCTATAACATGATCCCATATCTCAAATAAAGATAATAGTAACCTCATATCCCTATGGATACATTTATAATGACACCTCCCTCGCAGCCCAACCTCCTCTAAATGACTCCAATTGTCCTTTAATAACTACTCGTGAAAATTATACTATATCTTCGAGATCCTATCATGTGTGTTTAGTCAATCCCTAAAGCTTGTATACATAAAAAATAAAAACACACTATCAAATACAATTCATCAAAAATCAACCAAACAAATATTAAAATAACTCTTTATAATCAAAACACTTGAATCACCAATGATTCCATTGAATCATTGGTGACTCCATCGATAATCGCCCACAATCTCCCAAATCACTAGCAATTTCTACCTAATTCCTCACTTTTTAGAAAAATAAACAAAAATAAACAAAAATCAATGCAAAATTTTAAAACATCCCCTTACATCTGCATGAATGGGTCTACATCATCTCTAGCTACTTTGGGTTTCCTCTATCACTCTCAAAAACACCGAAAAAACACAAATTAAGGTTTGTTAGTCATTTTTACTCTCATAATCACAATAACAACAAATGAACCCCTACACACCTTTTATATCAAATATTTTTCTTAGTGCATTGATCATCGAGCATTTCATAAATTGCCAATGACTCATAGTAATCACTAGAGATTGCCTCCTTCATCCAAACCATCATTATTTTCTCTCGAACCTCATTTTAATCATCATATCCTCTTTTTGACCCATTAAACAGTCCTACAACTTTACACATCCATCATCAAAATCACACATTTTCAAAGTATGTGATTCCTTTTTGGGCTCTAAGACCCTCTTAAAATAAAAATTCACTCTATCTATATAGATCTTGTTTTTATCAATCCACAACAGATTTTTCAGCCTCTTAGGAACCTTTCCTACTACTACCTCCTTTAAATTCATACATCTATAGGTTAAGGACCCAATGGTTCCCCTATCACTTTATTTTTGGTCATGTAAGCCTACCTTTCCAACCACATATTTTATATCAAGCTTGTGTTTCCCACACCATGGACATTATAGCTCTCGGGAACCTTTTTCTGCTAATTCCATAAGTCATATGTTTATAGGTCGAGAACCCATTAGTTCCTCTATCACTTTACTTATTATTCATGTAAGCCAAAGTTTTTGGTAATATATTACATGCCTGGCATTGGGGAATCCTAAATTGAAACACATATAGTTATATCCATAACCTCACACAATATTTTTTATCCACCAATCCATTCAAACGAGTGGCCATTGTACTTCATCACAATGACCCCGGTTTGAGGGGGATCATCTATCTAGCACAAATTCAACTACCACACTCATTTTTGTCTTGCGGCTCATGACTACAAACTACTCAACAAAAAAGGGAAAATGTAGACACTCCTTTTTCAACACCCCGAGGTGACCTATCCATATCCATCACATTTAACATTTTAATACTAATCCTATCCCATTACCTTATAAACCATATTTTATCCCTGTAAAATCACATTGTACCCTCGTAAATACTAATTTACCCCATCCTAACCTCCTAAAACTTGTTTCAACCCATTTTAGCCTAACCTCTCAACCTCCCTAACACATTTCTACTTGGTTCTAAATTGTAAATAACTCAAAGCACTTACCACTTTTTTTGGATCATCAACGATTCTATATAAGCCCATCAACTTTCCTCAATCCAAATCCATAGACATTATGTTGAATCCCTAACATTTTGGACATTGAAACATGTTGGCGAGGAAATTTTTAGGTGGAAAAACTTGTGGATTTCTTGCCAACACTTTGGTAATATAAATCCCTCTACTTAACAGATGTAACTTCCGTATGTCATGCGTGAGTGAAAGTAAGTTTTCTCTAGGTGGCCTTTCGCAAGGGGGATCCAACAAGGGCACTCCACTAACCTGCATTTGAGAAAAGCTAGAAATCTCTAGCTAGTGGAGACTTTATCGAAGAGCGGGAAAGGGGAGTGCGAAAAGAGATAGAGGAACTAATGTTGCGGGTAGAAAATCGATTCCTGCACAAACTAGTTAGAAGTTTCATCACATGCACTAAAGTTAGGAAGAAACAATACTACAAACAGTAACAAGACCAATTAGAATTTGATGAGCACCAAGTATCAGTAAACCCCTTAGTCAAAAAAGGCTCGAAACTCCTCCTTCTTGTATTGATTCTCAAGTAGAAATTATACATAGTTTGAGAATAGAAGACATTGAGAATAGGGGAGAAGTGGCTAACTCTTTTCAGTCATAAGGGAGAAAAATATCTCTCATGAACTTACAAGAATACAACCAGCTAGAAGAATTTCAAAATTAGAAGAACCCTTTGGAATGAAGATCTCATTATAATTTATAGCAATCTGAATTGACCTTTCACCTCCCTCACATGAATCTTCGTTTCCATATTCCACTTGTGACCTTTCATTTTCCATGAATTAAGTATTTCTCTTATAATTTTGAGAAGATAATTTTTACAATTAAAATGGGTCACTTAAGTGAATAGGATGAAATACAATGATGACGCATAACAAATAATTAGAACGGAGAGAGAAATTAGAGAGGGAAAGAGAGGGAGAGGGAAAGGATGGAGGGAAAACACTCCTCGTGATGAAATGCTTTGAATTCCTTGATGCAACCATGAAATTTGAGTGAGGATTTCTTCCACTGGTGATCTTCTACACTGATGAAGATTTCTCCCTTGAATAACTTTGAATCATTTTCCCAATCTAGTGATGATCACAAACTCTATGATGCATGGACATCCTAGACCATAGAATGAGTGTCTAGAAACATTGATATGATGTTTACCATTGCAAACTTAAGATGAACACATATGATGCCCACGATGACCCTCCTTGAAACATGGTTGATGAACCCTTTGAATCGTTGAAATCATTCTGACTAATTCACTTTGGATCACTCGGTTCCTTAAGTGATGAAGATGAATTTGGATGATGTGCCTTGTGATGCCTTGCTTTGCTTCTGTAAACCATCGCTCTCAAGATGATGCTTCCAGGACCTCATGAAGTTCTCATTCCTCCTTTTCAACTCATGAAACCATCTCATTATCCAAAAGGGATTCCAAAAAGTAGTAAGGTGAGTGAAAACGAAGTCATATGTAACTTTCCACTCGAAATGAAAACTTTCTATTTTTAGAATATGAGCTTGTGCTCTGCTATTCTGAGACATATCACCTATCTTGTTCCAATTTCACATTTTGAACTATCTACCATATTCCAACCTCTTTTGTTACTGAGATATTTCTATTTTTAGCACATTTCTATTTTTAACAAGTTGTTATTTGGGGACTGCTTATTTTGCGAACAAGTCATTTTTGTCTTACTTTTCATTTTACCCCTTTTCGATCGTTACGAGTGATAGAACTTTCCATTTAGTGGGACTCATCATTTATAGCATGCGAGGAAACATAACATATTCTATTTTTATTAAGTGGTGAAAACAACCTCTGTTTTGCGATGGGAACAACTTTTTTGGATTCGACTCTTCATCATGAACTCGTGCTCCAATTTTCATCATGATTCACTTTCCAAAAAGCTCAGAAATGAAAAATGAAAATTTATGTCTTGTAAGATCTTTGGGTATGGAGCTACCAGGGTAGAATACTGATAAAAATTCAGTCCTTCATATCTCAAGAAACTGGCAACTTCATCGTGCAAAAACTAGTTTGAGAGAAACTAGATTTTTTGGAGACCCTTCCCTCTAAATTTTGGATGATTTCCCCTATCGGATCTTCAAGAATTTGAAAATTTCTTCAAAGAGGGAAGAATACTGATTAAAAACATAGCATTCCATATCCCTAAAAATAGGTACTTCATGGCGCAAAAACTAGTTCACGCAAAACTAAATTTTTCAATGATCATTTCCTCCAATTTTTAGGTGATTTCGCCCACTAAAACCCTGAGAAGCGGAGAGGTAACTCACTGATTTTTGCCATTATTGTGTCATGGCAGCTATTAATGGAGCTTGAAATTTTCAGGCCTGATTTTTTCCATTCACGATGAAATAAATTCCATTGCGATAGGTTTTTCCTTCTAGTGCTTCATGCGAAATTTTACTTCAATCCGACAACCGGTTTGATGGGAAATTGAATTTTGTTCTTTGTGGAGCTGGAAGTGAAATTTCTTTGTTGTGAGCATTCCTCACTGAAAATTGGAGGTTTTAATATGATTTTTAATGGCCTTGAAGAGATAATAACTCAGAAATAAATGGTTTTTCAATCTGTGCAATGATTTGCAAGATATGTTCGATTCTTGGTTTTATGGCAATGGAGTTTTCAGACTTCTTTTCCTCTGTTCTTCATTATTTCTTCTTGGTTTGATCAATCTTCATTTTGTGACCTGTGTTCCATCATGGAGTGAAATATAATGTGTTGTGATGGATATTGTTTGAGATTTGGCAATGGTGGAGTGGTGGATTGGTGTTCTCTGCTGACTTTTCTTCGCGGTGCTAGAGAAAAGTTAAGCAACAAGAAACACCAAACAATTAGAAAAAATTTCAAATTTTGGAGTTGGAGTTGGGCACATATTTTTTTCCTTAACGTCCCCGACCTTAAGAATTTGAGGGGCATTGAATTTCATGGTGAGAAAGAGTATGACACATGTCTTGATCAATGGCGAGGGAATTTTAGCTCTTAAAGTGCACTTGGGGGCTAAAGCGCAAAAATCGAAGGTCACATGAGGGTCCCAGAGGTCACATGGGGGTTGGACACATTTTTCCAAGGTTGATGTACCTAAACTTAGGAACATCACAGACATAAAATCCTGCTAGGCTCCTGGTGTTGACACATGTGCTCCTTAAAATTCACTTACTCTCAAACTATCTCTAAGAGGGTAACTTGGAAGGATGATAACTTGAGCTCCTGGTGGAATTTCTTGGTGAAACATTATATGATCCTGAATGGAAATATAATTTTTAATCCAATGGTGTGGGTATCATGTCTCGATTCTTTCATCTAATACCTTAAAAATGGATTTTTTATTTGGTACTCTACATGTGCCTGAGAAAAACTGTCTGCAAATCTTATGTGCCAAGGTGTTGTAAAAAATATGATTTCATAATCTTGTATGTCTTGGAATTATATTTCCATATATTTTTTTACTCCTAACTCCATATGGAGCTCCTAGAATCTTCTTTTGAAGCTCAACAATTGTTTTAGGTTTGTGTACTTCCTAGGCTTGTGAACCCTATTTTTTATTCAGATGGATCCAAGTCCTTCAAAACTACCCCAAACCTACTAAAATAATTTCCATGATTTTCTAAGGTCTTCAATTCACCTCTATGTTGAATTTTTCCCTTATGTTCCACTCAGGGGTTGATCCAATCACAGGAAGGCCAATGATAGCCCTTCTTGTGACTACCCAAAATTTATATTTTTAAAGAACTCCTAAAATCACCTAGGGGGAATGAATGGAATTTCCTAAATCACCTAGGTGACCAATTTGACATCAAATAGGGGGTGACTAGACTAGCATATTTTACCTAGGGTTCTGAAAGAGGGATTCGAGAGAACCGATGTCGAAAAAAATGCACCACAATGAAGTTACACTCTATGGTAACGTCAAGCTCAATGCCAATAAGCAAGATTTGAACAATGGAAAGAATATGCAAATAAGAAAATGGGTCTGCTCATACACATGGATCGAAAAAGGAAGTACAAATAGGGGTGTTGTGTACCCCCATGCCTAAACAAGAAAAGAATATCAATAGCGTCATGGATGCATATGACGTGGTGACACATATGATGCCCTTTGGAGGAGGAGTTACTGATTCCAAATAAGGAATGTAACTCCTATGATGTAATGACGCAAATGAAAATGACAGATTCTATGATAGAATCTAACACTTGTCATTTGACTTCCTAAGACCTATGACTCTTGCAAGGTGAGATGACTCACCAGGTGATGTGGACGATGACTAGGCATGTCACACACACCAACACCCCCCCTTCATCGAAGCGAGGAAGAGGTCATGGTAAGCCAGAATAGAAAAGAAGACTCCCCTAGACAACTAAGAAAGATGTGTCAATGGGGCCCGATAACTAAAGGCCTGATAAGGTGCCCATATACAAACAACAACTTTTGGAAGGAAGAAGAGGAGAAGAAGGAGGATTATATAGCCTAAAGAAGATGGGCGGTGCGTGAAAGAAACCTCACCCAAGAAGATACCGCAAGTGAAGAAATTTCACCTCAGTAAATGGCTTTGTGAATATGTCTGCAACTTGATCAGCTGTCTAAACACATTGTTTGTTGATGATGTTTTCATGTATCAGCTCCCACATGAAGTGTATGTGAATCTCAATGTGCTTCGTATGCTTTGATGCTGAACTAGATTTCTACAAATTGATATAGTGCTCATGTTGTCACAAAGTAGATAATGGTAGGCCACTAAAAGGGGATGCCAAACTCTATCAAGATACTCTGTAACCAAACAACTTATGTGGTAGCTTTAACTGCTCCTCTGTACTTTGCTTTTGTTGATGATATGGTAATGGTGTTCTACTTCTTCTGGACCAACTAACAGGACCTGAACCAAGAGTGAAACTGTAGCCTGAGGTAGAATTTCGATGATCTAGATCACTAACCCAATATGAGTGCAGTAAATCTAACCAAGTCAATCTCAGTCCCTCCTAAGTAATGAATACCATCTGTGTGAGTGCCACAAACATAGTGAAGGATCTACTTTTTTTCTTTTAAATGCAGCTCATGAGGCTCTGCATAAATCTAGACACGATCCCGATAGCATATAATAGATCTGGCGAGTGTGAGTAAGGTAGATCAAGCTCCCCACCAACTACCGATAAAGGGTACCGTCAACCAAGGGGAAGAGTAATCGAAACCAACTTGAATACGGAAATAAAAGGAGTAGGTGAGGACTTACAATTAGACATGTGAAACCGAGCAATAAAATCAAGAGAGTACTTAGGTGTAAGATCATAATTCCCAAGTAAAATTGTGAAATCTGGATCCCAAGAAAGTAATGAAGCAATCCTAATTGGACATGGAGAACTTTTGGCCAAGGAGATCTTCACATAAGCAATGATAGAGGAAGAGCTACCGTGATCAACAAGTCATCAACATAGAGAACAAGAATAAGCATGGAGTCATCCCGCCATAGAATATACACATTTAGGTCGAGTGACACCGAGAGAACCACGATGTAAGTAAAAGGATTCCATCTTGGAATACCAAGCCCGAGTGTCTTGTTTAAGGTCGTAAAGAGACTTCTTTAACTTGTAAACGAGGGATGGATCATGGACATAACCAGAGGTTATTCCATATAAATATATTTCTCTTGTTCCCCATGAAGGAAGGCACTCTTAACGTCCATCTAGTGGACTTCCCATCTGTTAGTGGTAGCGATGGTGAGGGTTAGTCGAATGGAAGTCATCTTCACAACCAGAATAGAGGTTTCCAAGTAATCAACCCCATCTACCTAGGAAAAATTCTTAGCTACAAGTCACAATTTATACTTCTCGAATTCTCCATTGGCTCCATATTTTGTTCGATATATCCACCTACACTGAATGAATTTTCTTCCTTTTGAAGAGGGGTAAGATCCCAAGTGTCATTCTTTATGAGTGAGGAATACTCCTCATCCATAGAAGAATCCCACTCCGAGAATCCCAGAAGCTTCATGGAAATACGGTGGATCAAAAGTAGAGGTGAAGAAGGAGTGGGGTCAATGAAACTCGAGCTTTGTATGTATCTCATTTGAATAATCTCCAACAAAAATTTCGGCACTCTGTAAAGTTTTCTTGGACCAAAGAGGTCCCAAAGGTTCAAGCTTAGAGTCAAAATATTCTTCACTCGAGTGAGAAGGGACATAGTCCTCATCATCACTACTGTAAGAATCATAAGACTCAAAAGTTTGAGGATCGGGAGGAGCAGGGAGAGGAGGAACTCGCTCAACAACATCATCATCTGATGAGTCAGAATTTGAATCAGTGGGAAAAATAACCTCAGTGGAATTTAAAGTCAAGGATGACTCATCAAACTTCACACTCCTCTCAATATAGAGTTCATGGGTAGTAGTTTTCAATAATTAATATCCCTTCATGCCATTAGGATACCCAAAAAAGATATAAGGTTTGGATTATGGATCCAATGCCTTACATTTCTTCTTAGGAATCTAAGCCATAGCCTTAGATCGAAGACTCGAAAGTGCTCAACATCAGGCTTGTGTCCAAACTAGGCTTCAAAGGGTGTCATCCCTCTTACTGCCTTATGTGGAACATGATTCTGAATGTAACAAGCACAATTCACTGCTTCAGCCCAATACTACGGAGGAAGGGACTTCGAGTGAACCATACAAGTATCCATCTCCTTTAGAGTTTGGTTCTTTCTTTCTACAACTCCATTTTGGGAAGGGTTGTAAGCAATCTGTATGCTACAAAGAAATCCCCTCAAAAGTGTAGAAATCCTCAAACCTATTACTCACATACTTGCCTCCATTGTTGGTTTGAAGAACCTTGATAGACTATTCTACTTGTTTCTCAGCAAGAGCCTTAAAGTTTTGAAAATGCTCAAAGACTTCAAACTTAAGCTTAAGAAAATATACCCAAGTATAACGCGAAAATTCATCAATGAAGGTTAGTATATATAGAGCTCTAGTGAAAGAAGGAGATGGAAAGGAGCGAAACACATCACTACGAACAAGATCCAAGGGACGAGTAGCTCTCAGGATTTTCCCTTATCAAAGTTTTTTCGAGTGGTTTTTTGAGGTCTGACCCTCACAAAGACCTTTATAAAACATAACTCGGGGTAACCCATTGACCATTTCATTTTGGCTCAATTTATTCAAGGTAACGATAATTTAGAGTCCCAAAACACTCATGACATAGCTTGCTAACCTCATTTACATGAGTGAGCAAGGAATTGGGCATCAAATCAAAATAGAAGTGGGAAAAGGTATACAACCATGAATGGTGATCCACCTTTCCCTTAGCCACAGTGTAGTCAAAGTTAAGCTCACGAATGATCACTGATTTAGGACCAAATTCCACCCACATTCCTTCACCAAGGTGGGTGATTTGGTAAACCAATAGGATATTGGTAGAGAGATTCGGAACACTCAACACTTGGTTAAATGTTCCACCTTCTATCTCTACCGATCCACTACAGGAAATTGACACAAGAGTGTCATCACCCAACATGATTTGGGACATGCCACATGGTTCAATGCTAGAAAACACAACCTCTGAAGAATCCATGTGGTGTAAGGCACCAGAATCAATAATCCAGGTTAATGATGGATCTGATCTAGCTACGAGGTCCATACCTTTATTCTTTTCATTTTTAGACTCCTTTGCTTTAGAAGACTTGCCCTTTCGAGAATTTTGTTTAATGATTCAGGAAAAAATATTTTATTTTTCTCAATAAAATGAGTTAAGTGGTCAATTTGTTTCTAAAAACAATGATTCTTATCTGGCCATAATTCTTACAATAGGAGCATTTAAAACTTTCCTTCTTCGCTTTAGGCTCGAAGTCGAAGTGTTAGTGTTAGGCTTACTTGGAAGTTGGTTGGTCTTGGTTTCTTTCTTAGGTTGGTCCTTTGTTTCTTTCTTATTTTCATTTTTCTTTCCCTTATTCGCCACAAGGGCATGTGACTTGAATTTTAGAGTCCCCATTTGAATGAGTTTGTCCTGTTCTTGAATGAGTTGGGATGAAAAAATGTCAAAGGGAGGCATTTTCCAAGTACTACCCAAGGCGGCTTTTGTGGCGTGGAAAGTTGAAATGAAGACAGAGTATTTAGGACCTAACTTAGAAAGAATCGATAAGATCAATTGAGAGTCTTTCTTTTCCACTTTACATTCCTTTAAAAGCAATCTAGTGTGGAAAAAATTTGAGAAGAAGGCCTGTAGGTTTTCAAAGTCACTAGGATTTAACCATAGTAGTTTGTTCTCCAACTCATGCACTCTCATGTCATCTTGCTTCCCAAACATATCGTCGATCATTTTCCACACTGCATCAGGTGTCGAGGAAGTTTTAATGTGGAAGATAAATTTGGGAAAGATGGACATATAGAGAAGACCTAAGGCTTCATCACAACAGTTAAACCACTTAGATTTTTTGGGTTCATCATTAGGTTAAGTCTCTAACCCCATGGCAACACGGTATAATCCTTTACTTCGCAAAACCAATATAATTTTAGATTTCCAATCGAAGAAATTAAAAGGTGTGAGCACTGATACTTTAGAGATATCCATAATGAAGAGATGGAACCAAAGGATGCGGGAAGCAGGAGAGAGAAAAGAAACAACCACCCCAGAACAATATCACACCCCCCTAAGTTAGGCACTTTATAGTTTAATGTGTTGATTACAATCATATGCGACTATGTGCTGAGAACCAATCTGTCACTCACCTTGCAATTAGCATAGTAATGTGCAAGAGTGGAGACAAAATCAAGGTTCATTGGGTGCAATAGTTCGACACCATAAGCAAGCACAAGAACGAGTGATAAACAAGAAGGGGAAGAGAAATACTTGTGAGAAATAGCATCTCATGTCACATGAAAGAATACCTTTGTTGTAAGACTGTGGCGAGACGCGCTCACAAGTCCACAAGCAATAAAAGGGATAGAACAAAGCTCAAGATGATTCAAAATGAGTTGAATTAAGTAATACAAAGACACCCCCCAGAATGTGGCACTTTATAAAATAGTGCATTTACAAAAATGATAATCCCATCAGCTAGAGTGTGAAAAAAACATGTAACTTTGACTAAAGAAGTGCTCAAAATCGAGCAACAAGTCAAAATTTATAGCAAAAAAAAATTCCCACAATTGATGGAAAAATGCTAATAAGCCTACAAATAGATTTAAAAAGTGCCCAAACGCATGCAAAGGGTGTCGTATGTATTCTCATTAGAAATGGCATCGAATTTTAGATAGGGTTTGTTTTTATTGCGAGGGGGATTAGCCTCCTCCCAACCCCTGGACCTCACCCTCCGGCTTCTTCACTCAAAGGAAGGATATTAAAACAAGTAAAAAACCCAAAATAAATTACAAGGCCAATTAAATAAATGTCTTTAAACTCAAAAAAATTTAAAAGGAGATGATAAACCAATAATCAATCCTTAAAAAAAGGAAGGATAGAGGCCCACGTTGACCGAGCTAGGGCAGTGGAGTCCGAGTTAGCGATCAAGTTAAAATGGTCACTGCGTTCAATGCAAACTAAGTTGACAGGGTGTGCCATTGAGTGCAAGCTAGACTAGAGATGCCACATCATTGTAACCACTTATCAGGAAGGAATCCACACAGGTGCGAGTTAAAAATATTATTAGAGTGTTCACAAGGTAGATTCCCTTTGGAGAGAAAAATAACAGTGGCGAGAGATTCTCAAGAAGCGTTGATAGAGATAGCACTTTCAAACAATGAATCCTCCTCAAACCAGTCAAGATGGAACCACAACACAGACCAAGAGGGCCAAACAGATAAATGGAGGGCACGTCAAGCCAAGATTGACCACGAGCACGTTGTATAAGAAGTTGAAATGGCATACATGCAGAGAACCCGACCAACACAGAGGGTTGAGGATGGGTTGTTACACCGAGAGAGCTCAAGAACCCATCGATAGAATTTCCCAAGCGCATGTAATGCAGGATCCTCATGACAGGGTCGAGCACATAACTCACAGGATGGATGCGAGCTCGGTAGGGCTTAAGCCGTGTGCAGTATAAGCGAGCGGTGTAGGAGCCAATTAACGTCTGGAAAGGTAGGAGCCAACAACGTCTCAAAGGTAAGAGAATGTGAGATCAAAACAGCCACAAAACAGCTATAAGAACCCAACGAGAGAAGGTTTCAAATGTAAACTAGATGTATAAACAACAACGCAGAGCACATTTAAGAATACACATGATTAGAAACCATGAGTATTCACCCGTGACGCGAGCCAAAGAACAAATGCTAGCGGTGGAGATAAGGGAGCCCAATTCGAGTGAAAACAGATACGTGGACCTTCGAGCTAGATACATGCAAAAACATAAAACCCGAGCCAACAAAAAAACCAACATGAGAAATTTGTCCCAAAAATACACTTTAATAACCTTAGAAAAAGGCACAAAACTAGCACGAGGAATAGTGATCAAACTCTGAACCTGTAATCATGAAGCCCACAAAACATGCATGCAACCCTAGAGAATCGATCGGTCAAAGACGAAAAAACAAGTGAACCTCAAAAACCTGAAACCACAAACCAAGAAAAACCCCTCAAACTTGCAATGCTTGAAACCTCAATACGAGGTGAGCAATACAATTCCAAATAATAATTGAAAAACTTGCACGAGGAAATAAGAAGAAACTAGAAGTAATAAACAACTTGATAAATGAAGAGTGCACGTTTTACCAAAACCAACTCTGATACCATGAAAGAGGGATTCGTGAGAACCGATGTCGAAAACAATGCACCACAACGAAGTTGCACTCGATGGTAACATCAAGCTCCAACGTAATAAGCAAGATTCAAACAATGGAAAGAATATGCAAATAAGAAAATAGGTCTGCTCATGCTCATAGATCAAAAAAGGAAGTACAAATAGGGGTGTTGTGTAACCCCCATGCCTAAACAAGGAAAGAATATTAATGACACCACTGACACATATGACGTGACTGACGCATATGACACCACTAAAGGAGGATTTATAATTCTAAATAAGGAATGTAACTCCTATGATGCACTGACACAAATGACAATGACAGATTCTATGATAGAATCTGACACTTTTCATTTGACTTCCTAAGACCTATGACTCTCGCGAGGTGAGATGACTCACCAAGTGATGTGGACAATGACTAGGCATGTCACACACACCAACAGTGCCTAGGAATGATAAAACATGAAAAATTTGACACGGGGGTATAGTTGTAGTGCTTGGAAACTTCAAATTTCCTGTCGCACATTTTCATGACAACAAAAAGACATTGTATTCAACATCCCATGATTTTATCAATCCTTGGAGATCTCATACCATCACAAGGTTCCTATACAAAGTCTTATCATCCTTGTTTTACATCAAAAATAAGGTACATCTTGTCCCTCTGTATTATCTTTTCATCTACGTATCTAGTATCAAAACTATTTAGTCATTTAATATCATTTTCAAAGTCTAAAAATTTGTATTTCAATAAAAATTTCCTTTACACATCAATCACTGTGATTCCTTTAAATCATCAGTGATTTGTCCGAATTTTCAATGATTCCTTTGAGTCTCGCATGATCTCTATCCCCAAACCTCTTTTATCACATTTTTACATATTTCTAATCTGTATCAAAATTTGTTTGCTTCTAATATGTATGTTTCCAAATGGTCTCTACTTATAAATGATTGCTCCATGTGAAGTACACCCCATCAATAGTACTTATGGCCTTCTAATTGTCTCTCAACCCTTTTTTTGGGATCAATATGACATCGCACAAGATTTAAGCCTCTTCACCATCGCTATGACACCGAATCTAGATGAAATTGAGGATCAACTGGGTATCATCTAAGAAATATAAGACACCACCGAGTAAGAGTGGATCAAATATTTTGACAAATTTAATCTTTCCATAGACATAGCCTAAGTCATTTTACTAAGCAAAACAGGTCTTCCTATCCCCATGGAAGATTAGTTTTATCTCATCATTGTATTATCTAAGTATCTAAATCTTTATCATATCATATATTTTATCATTTATCACTTGATTTTCAAAATGAGTTGACACCCTTCAAAGGAAGCCCATCATTTATGGGGATTGGCCTTTACTCGTGCATGACTCATTGTCATATTATGTAATATATATTGTGTTTAGTTATTTGTGTACATTCAAGTTTTCACATTCCTTGGAAGGAGTCTCTCACATCTATTTTTTATTCACAATTTGAATTTATGTCGATGCGGTATTGTTTGATTAATCAAATATAGGGTTTATATATGCCTAAATATAATTGCAATGTACTTGATAAATAAATAAGCAATAAAGTTTAGAATTGACACAAGTAAGATAAGCTAGAAAATATGAAACCCTAATTGCCAAGGAGAGATAAAAAGACTTATTTTATTCACTAATAATTTTGGAGTGTGCGAAGTGGTGAAGCTGATGAAAAGACAGGAAAATTTTTTAACAACAAGACTCATAAGATTACAAGAGTGTCGGGAATTCTAGGACCGGGGTGCCTATGCAGTTCAAAGGCGTCTAGGGTGTTAGGGACCTTCCTAGGTGCCTATGACTACTCATAAACTTAGAAATATAGCTCCACATGGTTCAGAAGATGTTCATTATCCTTCCCCTTCATTATGGTTGCATGTATGTCACACTAAGTTCACATGTGTCGCTTATAACCTGCAATAAAGAAATGACATGCAAAATCCTCAAAACATATCAAATCCCAAAAAGAAAAGAAAGCAAATGAGGTGTTAGAATTTCCTCAGTTGCCAAAAAAGCGATCTTACGACTAATCCTTACACTACATCTCGGACCTAATATATTTCTATGTGCGTGTGTTTGTAATTGTGCCCTAGGTGGCTCTTCTGTGTGTCGCACTTGATAGCGAGCAAGTAGCTAGATGTAAGAAATGTAAATAAATGTGTGCATGAAAGAATGAAATTCCCCTCTAATTAACTAAAATCAACTAACAAGGAGTAAGTTGGGGGTAGTTAATTTGAGTTATCTGCAACTATAAATGACTAAGTAAACGCAATAAACAAAGATATATATGATGTGGAACAATATATAAAAGGAAATACTAAACCCTAATGTGCAAGGAGAAAAGGGAAAGAACTCGGCCAATAATGAGATGTCTATCATAGAGTTTCACAGAGATAACTAGAGAAAATAGGATCAGGAACAACTATGTCAAAGCCCTGAAAAGATTGGATCTAGAGGATCTGAGTGGACTGGGGCCCCTAGAATAGAACTGCGGCACCCATAGGTGCTCTAGTCTACAATCTGGGTGCCCTGGTCTGCAGAAAATCTCTATAATTAGTTCTCACCAGTCGAAGGTGGTCCAAAACCCTCATTGTATGTCGCATCTACTTCATTGTCTTGTGCTTGATGTTTTCAATGACTCAAGATGAAGGGAAGACCTGCAAGAAGACCAAAAGAAGTATTAAACCCTAAAAATAGAAAATGTAAATGAATGGGTCCGACTAACCTCAACTGCCACAATAGTGAGCTTACTACTTTTAGTGTTGCACTATATTTTGGACCCGAATGTAGCTCTAGTGAGTGTGTGCATTTCGTGACCTAGGTTCTCTTATGTCAGTCACACTTTTTGAAATAGCGAGCAATAATTAAATTTAGAAAATGTAATAGCATGTGTGCATGGAATATAATAGAATCCTTCCCCTATGAAGTGTGATGCAGATTTCTAGCTTGTGCCTTGATGATGGAGCTATGTGGATGCAAATGCAATAGATGGATGCAACTCTAGATGAGTGATAATAGTAGATGATGCTAGGTCCTTCATTATGGTCTTATAACTTTATATTTATAGGGTTCTCTTGATCTGATTTTGTAATTAACCCCGACATGGCCGAATACCAAAAAGATAAGAATGAAAAATGACTAGAAAGAGCCCAAAAAGTGGCGGGAAAGTAGAAAAAGGATCGGGGTGCCCCTGGTGGGACCAAGGCACCCATGGGCACCCCATTACTACCCTAGGTGCCTCAAATAAGGTTAAAATGACAGGAAAATGATGAAATAAACTGGGCATGTAGATAAAAATGTGTGGAAATGATGAAATAAAAGTAAAATAAGATGGCCAAAAGATGGGGGTTAATTAGTACTTTCTTCACTCAAGAACCTTCTAAATAGTAGTATGAAACCGAGATAAATAAATGTCTAAAGTGCATAATTTTGTGACTACACCCTCCTATACCTGTATGCGAAGTATCATTCCCTTTCCCTTGTGTGTGGATGCTAGATGGATACTTTAGTTCTCTTGTAATGGCCTTTAAATGTAACCTTAGGTGGTGATAGCTAATGCTTAGTGCTTGGTCCTTTATTATGATCACATAACTTTATAGTTATATGATTCCCTTTCTTGAATTTCGTAACTAACCCAAAAAGTATGACTACCAAAAATATAAGATGCCCAAATGGATAGAAAGGACCCAAAATATGTGAACAAATTACAAAGAGGTTAGAGGTTCCCAGAGGGGATGGGGGTGCCTAGGTGGCGTTGCAGGCACAGGCCGGCCACTGGTGTCTAGAATGAGAAATGTAGAAGCATGAAAAGACAGACTAGGATAGAAAGAGTGCAAGATCAACTAAGGCATTAGAAAGTAGCGAAGATGGCTAAAGATAGGGATCAATTAGTCATTTTATCACTTAGGAATCATACGAATAGTAGTATGCGATCAGGTTTAAATATATACCCAAAGTGCAGTGTCTACATTTTCCCCCACTTTATGTTGTTTAACGAAAGCTTGATAACATAAATTAGATAGAATATGCATACACGATAACCATGTAGATCGATTGGGAAAATTATGCCGAGAGACAAGGAAAAGTGTGGAGTGATAAAAATATGAAGCGTGGAAGATAGAAAAGTGGAAGTGAAAAGTGATGATGATGATGATGATGATGATGATGACCCTAGGGTGAGAGCTTAGGTGTAGATGTTGCATTTTTACCTATTCTCGATGTTGATATTGATCCGATTGATGTTGTGATTAATGTTGTTGATGTGGTGTGACTACCACTTCCCATAAGGACAGACTTGCAAAAGAGAAGAATGATCAAGTAGTCAAATACACGTGTATATGATCAAAACAAGTAAGAAGTATGAAAAAATGCAAAAAGGAACATGTGCACCTGATTTTTATGAGAAAAGATTATAGAAAGGATCCTAAAGATTTTATAAAAGAACACGTTTTTTGGAGATCTCATGCCATTTGCATTCTATGTAATTTTTGGCGATCTCACACCAAGAAATGGAATAATTGTAGGGAGAAAATTCTAGTGTCATCCTCCAACCTTTAATCACTTCCCGAATGTGAACACCACTACAAATGGTGTGTAAAAATTCCATCTGTTTCAAAACAGATTACCAATCCAATGCAAAAGTAGAAACAAAAGTGTAGTGCATGCATGTCAAGTGCTAAAGGACTACTATCCTATAAAATATATTGTGTGAAGTTCTAAGAAATATGTTGAACTAAAAAATGTTGTGTAACTTCCCCTAGTCATAGGCATCCAGGAAGGGTCAGGGGCACCCAGTGCTACTATCCTGGTCTTAGCGGTGATTTGTATTATGTTGAGGACCCAAGTCAAGATCTAGTCATTGTTGTGACTATAGATTGTGTTGACCGTGAACTAGAATTTGTTGTACTTATCTTTGAAGCTTGTGTTGAATGGGTTGACCGATTCACCCGATAAATGCCCCCTCATTTGGGGTGCATGCAATGTTCTTGAGGAGTGTGAAGCCCAAAGGTGGATCGACTATTGTGTTGAACTAAATCCCTACGGGGGGAGGGAGTGTGCTTGGTGGATACTAAGGGAACATGTAAACAAAGTGGATATGATACAATTGTTAGTATAGGAAAGCTAAACATGCATGTAGAAGATAATCTATAAGATAATCATGCGAAAAGAACAATGCAAAAATACAAGAAGAAAAAGTGGAGCACAAAAAGAGGGTTTCAAACATGGGACATCATTCATGATGTTGTAAGATGAGAAAGGCCATAGTGGATGTGAGCATACATACAATCAGAGAACAAGAAAAACATAGGGAAAAGCCCACAAATAATGACAAGTAGAGATAGACAATAGAAGCAATGTAACATATAACCATAATGGAAAATAGACCTACAAGACAAATTTTACACGTCAAGCACCTGTTAGCATGTTAGAAAGATATAAAGTATGTCAAAGCATGTATAATATGATATAGTAATGTGCTTTATGAAAAATGGAATGAAATTGGATGCCCCAGGGGGCCATTGTGGGGACCGGTAATAGGATCTGCGCCAAACATCCATACTTGTGTGTATAAAATTTGTAGAATTTTTATCACGACTAGAATGAAAGTGAACACACATGTGTATATAGAAATAGATAATGACATATGAGATATTTTTCTAGCATGTGTAATAAAGTGTACATGTAACAAGTAAATGCAAGCAAGACTAAGTGCGACCAAGATATGTAATATGTTGTGGATGAGTGAAATGGAATAGAATGTAGAGTGAGTGTTATAGGAGTTGTGTGTCCCCAAGTGAGTGTGGATGAGTATGATTGAGGTTCATTTATACATTCCCCATCAGCGATCAATAATGATCCGTAGAATAAGATTGCATCATCAAGCAATGGTCTAAATTTACGTGTGCTAGAAAGATGTGATCATCAAAGTATAGAGTGTAGAGAGTGCTTGAGTGAGTGAGTGAGTGAGTGAGTGTGTGAACATGTGAGTGTGGTGAAGTCAATTTGAGATGTATAACCTCATCATAAAAGTATGGACCGTGGAACTATAGTACATCATAGGGTGATGAGCACGGCGTGTAGAAGTATATGAAGAAAAAATATGTCATGAATACATAGAGTAGATGGTACGAGAGAGAGAGAGAGAGAGAAATTTCGTGAGTGTGTGATATGTGAAGCATGTAATGTGTGGTGTGTATGTTGTAATGTGTGATGTGTATTATGTGAGGTTCATGTGTATAGTATGCCCTCAATAGTCAAGTGTGAACCGAAGAATGAGAGTGTGTCATCGGAGTAATGACGATATAGATGTATCAATATTTGTATGATGTGTGTGAAATATTGGTTGTGAATTGGTGAGAGTGTGAGACGTTTATCGATGTTAGAGGGGGAGAAATAATTATGATTCCCCTAAGTGTGCCAATGGTGGAGATCTATGTGGGGATGCGATAGGTTCCATGCCATTGTGGGAGAGCATCATTAGTATCATGATAAGAGAGAGAGCCATGACAATGATAGGAAGAAGCAACAATAGGACCATTGCAAAGTGGCGAGTTTGAAATGTGCCATGTTCATTAGTAGAAGGATTAGTTTCTTTGACAAAAGTGATTGGTTGGAGCTTATGCGGGATTGATGATGCCACGAATATTTAGGAGCAAGAGTTATTTGATTTTGTGAGGAGGTTTCTTACTTTGACATAGTCATGTCATATATCCACCACATCATATTTGCAAAATAGAAGAGAAAAATACCATATGTGGAAATCCATTATAATCCATAATGCTCAATACATTACAATACTGATGACTTGAATTACTCAATAAGAAATATGTACATATAAGAGGAGGAAGTGCAACTACTACCTAAATCGGTGGTGTAGAAATCCCACTAAGCGATCTTGGTAGTTAAGTTAACTCAAAATACTAGTAAGCTAACTCCACATAACTAAGAAGCTAACTCAACACAACTAGTAAGCTAACTCCACACAACTAGTACACCTAAGCAAGCCCCAAGAAGTGTAGGGCTAAAACAAGTGTAAAAATTATCCTAATAAATAAATAGAAGGATAAATAATAACCTACACTAACAAGGAGGTGTTGTATTGATTTTTAGATGAGTTTGTGTGGGTTAACTCAGTAATGCCGTAGATGACTTGAGAGGAGGAGGTGATATATTGATTTTGAGAGGCGGTTTCTTAGGCAGCTCTTGAATTTCTTTAGAAATGATGGCATGATCTTATTAGAAAAATGAAATTTGGGAACCCATTGAGATATAACATGTGAAAAGGAGTATGTAATATGACGTTGTGCAGTGAATGAGATAAAAATTTGACACTCAAGATGCTTGATTCTTCATTGTAAAGAATAGAAATAATTGTCATTATATCCATTAATTTGATGATAAGCGCAAAATGGAAGACCTTGATATTTGACCAACCGATAAGGAGGATAGCAATGAGTAGTTAGCAAACTGGTCAATTGATGACTAAGGAGCTTAGTAAGAATGTCACATTTCTTAGCATTACGATCAAATGTGAGAGGCTCGGTAATGGAAATACTTAAGGCTCACTGATATGAGCACATGTAGTAGACATAGAATGAGAACTAGCATGAGCCTAAGAAGCATTCTTAAGATGTTGGATTTCATATTTTAAAGATGTAATCATGGATTCCATAGCCTGAAATTTATCTTGAAATAAATAATGTAAAGCTTGAATATACTTGAAAATTTATTAATTGGCATTAGAACTAATAGAGTCATCAGAGAGATGATTGAAGATGACACTAACTTGTGAAGGAAACATGTTGATAGGGAGATACATAGTCGTTAGGGTTTTGTGAAGAACATATTTACAAGATGGGTGCATTTGAAGCAATTGAAGCAAAGAGACTTGAGAGACCTTATGAGCCATGATAGAAGAAAAAGAAAGATCCAAGAGTATTCAAACGTGGTTTCACCAAATGATTAAGAAAATATAGGGTTTATAGATGCCTAAATATAATTTCAATATAGCATTAAATAAATAAGAAATTAAGTACAAAATAGACACAAGAAAGATAAGCTAGAGAATATGAAACCCTAGTTACCAAGGAGAGATAGAAAGACTTAGCTTATTCACCAATAATTTTGGATTGTGCCAAAGTGACGAATTGATGAACAAAGATGGAAAAATTTCACACCGAGCCTCGAGAAAATTGCAAGAGCGTCGGGAATGTCATGGCCGGGGTGCCGTGTAGGGTCAAGGGTGCACAGGGTGCTAAAGACCTTCTTTGGCTTTGTGACTCCTTAAAAAAAAAAACAAAAAACTAGATTCATAGGATCATAAGATGTTTGTTGTCCTTTGCCTTTGGTTTCTATACAACGCACCAAGTTCGTAGGTGTCTCCTATAACTGTAATGAAGAAATAACCTGCAAAACCCTCAAAAGCGCATCAAATCCCAAAAATAAAATAATGCAAATGAGGGGTCGGATTGTCCTCGATTTTCAAACAAGTGAACTTATGACTAAACATTACACTACATCTCAAACCCAATGTAGTTCTATGTGTGTGTGTGTGGAATTGTGCCCTAGGTGGCTCTTATGTGTGTCGCACTTGATAGCGAGCAAGTAGCTAGATGTAAGAAATGTAAATAGATGTGTGCATGAAATAATGAACTTCCCCTCCTATGATTGTATGTAGAAGTATCAGTCCCTTGCCATTGTGTATGGATGCTAGATGAATGCTTGAATTCTCTTCATAATGGCCTTCAAATGCAACCATAGGTGGTGATAGCTAATTCTTAGTGCTTGGTCCCTTATTATGATCATATAACTTTATATTTATATGATTCTCTTGCTTGAATTTTGTAATTAACACTAAAAATTCCAACTACCAAAAAGATAAGATTCCCAAATGAATAGAAAGGACCCAAAAGATGTGAACAAAGTATAAAGAGGTCAAGGGCACCCAGAGGGGATAGGGGTGCTTAGCACTAGTGTCCTAGCTAGGCGTTGGTGTCTAGAATGAGAAATGTTGAAGTATGAAAAGACATACTAGGCTAGAAAGAGTGCAAGATCAAATGAGGCAAGTAAAAAGCAAGCAAATATGGCCAAAGACAGAGATCAATTAGTACTTTTCTCACTTAGGAATCATATGAATAGTAAAATTTGATAAGGACTTGATAGATACCCAAAGTGTGTGATTTAGTGTCTACGTCATTAAACCCTATTGTCCTCACGAGTTTTTGGTGATTTATTCTATATAATATAGTGAATCAAAATCTACTACAAACAAGGAAATTTTTATTACTTAGTTGACACACTTGCATAATTTATTTGAGCAAACTAGATAATCTTGCGCCAATTACCTAAGGAGTTGGCTTAAGAGGTGTATTTTGGTGTCGCAATGAACTATTTGGTAGCAAGAATAAATAAGGATGATGAGACTTGAATAATGTGGGCCAAATTACCCTATGCCTTCACAATTGAATACTTTGTTCAATCTATCCAATGGATCAAAGGGGTTAAGAAACTCAATATTTATATGTAAAGGGTAGATGAAGATATCCATACACTGCACAAAACATATCAGCACCATAATCAAGACACACATAAGAAATTAGGTCAAAATATTTATCACCTCACTATGTGGGAAACTATTTTGGTGAAGAATGAAGTGCAGAAACTTTTATTTTATCTTTGACCAAAGAAAAAGGCTAATAATAAAGACATGACGAGATGAAGAATTGGATGAGGAAATTTCTATGAATAAACATGCATGGTGAGGTGCATGGGAATAAGGATAGTATGCATGGAAAATACCACAAGAGAAATAAAGTGCACACACACAGATGGATCAGCCTAAAAAGTGAATATGGTTGAATCAAAGAAAGGGCCAAGTCGACACACAAAAAAAGTTGGTTCCTTATTCCTCTATTTAGGTGCATACGTAGAAACTTGCAGAGGATCTATTCTTAATCCTAATCTAAACTTTACCAAGGAGACAGGGATAGAAGGAATACAAGAAATTAAAACAAAGCTAAACTATGAGGTGATGCACCAAAGGAATGATGAACACTTATTTTGCTAATAGACACAAACCAACAAAATGCATACAATAAATAAACAAGCACAGATAGCCAGATATATAATGGGAGACCAGATGAAAGCAAAAGAGACAAAGAAAGGATCTAAAATCGATCACAGACGTGTTTTATTGCTCTGTAGATTGATACTGATCCATTACAAAGTAGCAAGAGGTAGAAACGTAATGCAATTTTTGATGGAAGGCTGAACCCCACAAATCCTTTTGCTAAGAGGAGAAGGGAGCCTAAAACAAAGAATGTCCAACCCTTTACAATGAATCTTGCCCCCGTATTTATAGATTGACTGAAAGAAGAAAAGAGAGAGAAGTGGGAAAAGCAGGTTGAAAGTTCAACCACCGTTGTTAATGCCTCTGATGAAATCTCTCCCCAAATCCATCTTTTTTGCATCAATCCTTGGTTGGTGCCTTGAAGGAAGAGGAAATGGTGAAACAGATCAAATCGATCTGGTTGTTGAGGCAAGAAGATCCTGCATTGAAATCTTGAAGATGTTTCCTCCATTTTCTTCACCTAACCTCCTCAAAATTAAATTTTTAGACCTCCATGGCATGGGTGAGGCCGAGATCTTTCCAACGGCATCAGATTTGCAATATTTGAGCCCTGAGTCGAAAGATATGCCCCTTGAAGTTTGTATCGGGTCCGTACGAGGAGGGGGAAAACAACTTGAAAAATGGGTCCCCTTTTGATATATGGGACATGTGGCAGCCAGATTGGAACAAAAATCGGGCCTATGGGTCCAATTTATCTTTTTCCCCTTTCTTTCGATTCCCACTTTGGCTTTGACTCGGGCCCAGATGCTGACTTTTTCCTTGGGCGGAGTTGCGGGCCATTTTGCAACTTTTACCCCTTTTGAGATAAGGGAAAAAAACCAACTTTTTCCTTGATGGTCCACTTTCCCTAGGACATGCATGGTAGTCTAGCGCTCATTTAGAAACCTTTTCTCTATTCACCCCTTGAATCAAGCGCCATATTGACACTTGGCATTCTCACTTACACCTTTATACTTAGCCAATTTTGAAGCCTTTTTATCCACCTTTTGACTCTGTTTCCTCTTATGCGGGATCGTGGTTGATCCAATATTTGGCACGGGGTGAAATATGGATAACAATTTGGTGACTCACAGGGGTATCCCTGCTAGATGAAAAGACCAATTGCCTTGTCATATCATTGGGCATGGAGTCATGATTGATAGCATGCTCTCCTACTGATTCTGAACTTTGGCCCGACCCTGGAGGCTTGGAAACCCATTAGAACTAAAAGCCTGATCTTGACCAAATGTTTTAACCAGAGTCAAACTTTGCATGAGATGAACAAAAAAAAAACAACACCACACTATATACAAAATTTGAAATCATACATGCTCCAAATGGAACATGCAGAGCGTGTAAAGCACTTAGGAGAAAAGCAATCTACACTACTGACAAGACAATGTGCATAAGCACTTAGAGGAAAGAGAAAACTAAACTAATATGTACAGGGTGAGAACTCCCCTTTTAGTAGCAGTGCTTAAGATAGATCCCATTTACTGGAATCAACTCTTCACCCTCAATGTAGACAATTGGAAAGCATTGCTACTTTTGCATCTTGTGATCATATAGGGGCCACTCAGATGGCATCAAATTTGGAATGCCTTCTGGTTTTCTCGATCTGCATCCCATTTCAAAACCAGGTCTCCTTCCTGGAAGGTCCTTGCCTTTGTCTTCTTGTCAAAGCATTTCTTGATTGAAGCTTGATTCTTCTCTATTGCTTGGAGAGCATGCTCTCTGGTTTCTTCTAATTCTATCAGCTCTGCATACCTGGCCTCCATTGGTCCAAATTCAGACATCTCTAGTTGCTTCATGAGCTCCAATGCTGGTAACTCAAGTGATATAGGAAACACTGCCTCTTTCCCATAGATGAGCTTGAATGGAGAGCTGCTGTAGATCTCTTGGGTGTTATTCTATCAGCCCATAAGGCCGTTTTGAGCTTTGTGTGCCAAGTCTCTGATTCTCATCAAGAGTTCTTCTGATGATCTTTAGCAAGTTCTTGTTTGTGGACTTAGCTAGCCATTACCTTGAGGGTAATAGTTTGATGAAGTACTCAAATAAGTCCCATTCTTAACAGCCCATCCTGTGATCTTGGAACCTATGAATGCTAATGCATTTATCTGATATGATGGTGGTTGGCACTCCAAATCTGGTCACTATCCCTTCATAGAAATCCAGGATACTAGACTCATTTGCTTCCTTGAGTGCCACTGCCTCGGTCCATTTGGTGAAATAATAATATCCTTTGTCAGGATCCATTTGTGACCTTGGCTTGAGTTTGGATTGATGACTCCAATGAAGTCCAATCCCCATTGCATGAAAGGTTGGTCGACTGAGATTGGGTGCAATGGAAGTGTTGTTAGCCTTTCCTTGCCTTTGAAGAATGCACAATTCTTGCACCTTTTGATCCATGTGTAGTAGTCACTAAACACTCTGGGCCAATAATATCCTACTTTCATGATTTTGAGTGTTGTCACTCTTGGAGAAAAATGGCCCTCACTGCTTCAACATGGAATTCTTGTAGCACTCTCTCCACCTGATCTGTCTCAATGCATCTCAGTCAGAATGCCATTGATGTCCCTCTTGAACAAGACACCATCAATAAGAACATATGGGATGGCTTGTAGCCTAAAATGCCTTCTTTTTCTTTACTCATCCCATGAGGACACATGCTATTTGAAGGAAGTGCACCATGTCTTGGGTCCAACAAGGAGTAGGTACATCATCTCTCCCTTCTTCTTGATCATCTTGTAGAACAAAAACAACCTCCTTTTCACTGTTTGTTTCATCTTGTTGACCTGAGGCTAGTTGTTCACATAACCCCTTCCCATGGACCAGCTTGGTGACCTTGATCTCAATGTCATATTCCATGACATGAGTGATCCATCTGCGCTTCTCATTTAGGTCCTTGCTGAGAAGGAATTCTTTAACTCCGCATGGGAGACCAATAGTTGGATTTTGTTGTTTGAAACCAAATGCTTAAACTTCTTCAATCCTCTGATTACCACCAGGACCTGCTTCTCAATGAAGGAGTACCTCACCTCATAATCTTCCAGACTCTGGCTGAAGAAAGCAATTGGTTGTTCTGTACTTTCTTTGTTCTGTTGCACCAAGATTGCAGAAATTGTGTCGTTGCCACCAAAGGCATACAATATGAAGTCTTTGGAAAAATATGGGTTCACAAGAGTTGGGGCTTGTGATATGGCTTCTTTGATAGCCTCAAAACTTTCTTTTCCTTTAGTTGTCCCACTGAATGTTAAGCTCTTCTTCAGCATCAACGTTATTGGCTTAACAAGGGCAGCAAAGTTTGGAACAAACTGCATGGACAAAATTGATTTTTCCCAAGAAGCTTTGAAGAGCCTTCTTGTGACTTGGCAATGGTAATGCTCTTATTTGCTTGAACTCTTTGGGTCAATTGCCAATCCTTCCTTTGATATGATATGGCCTAGAAGCTTGCCTTCATGGGCCAAGAATATGCATTTTTGGGGTTCAGTGACACCCCAAAACTCTGCATCGTTGGAACACCTGCCTTAGATGGAAAAGATGATCTGCTTTGCATTTTGGAAAACATTGTAATGTCATCCAGATAGATCAACACTATTTTGTTGATCAGCCCCTTGAATGCCATATCCATTGCCCTTTGAAAAGTGGCTCGGCATTGGATAATCCAAATGGCATTTTCCTGTAGGCATAGGTGCCCCATTTGGTAGTGAAAGTTGTTTTGAATTGATCATCTTCTTTCACCATGATCTGGTTGTACCCTGAGTAGCCATCTAGGAGGGAGAACCTTTTTGACCCAGACACTACTTGCAAGATCTGCTCCATTGAAGGGAGTGGGTAGTGGTCTTTGAGGGAGGCTCTGTTCAAATCCTGAAGTCAACACACAACCTGATTTCTCCATTTTTCTTTCTGATTGGGACCAGATTTGCAACCCAGCTTGAGTGTTTGATTGGAAATATGATGCTTGCCTCTATCAGCTTGTTCAGCTCCTTCTTCATCAGAGGCTCTATATGTGGGTTGATTGGTCTCTGCTTCTACCTGATGGGCTGAGTAGTTGGATCTAGTTCGATTGTGTGTTGTGCTAGCTTTGGATTGAACCCTCTTAGGTCTTCATAACTCCAAGAAAACACATCAGGGAATTCTTGGAAAAGTTGTATGAATTCATACCTTTCTTGTTTGGTGGCCACTTTGCCAATTTGAAAGTTGTCTTCTCCAACTGGGATTGACTCTGAATCTTCTCCTTTGATCTGCATGTTAGCCTTCTCTTTTGAACTGATCATTAGGATTGAAAATAGATTCCAGTGTCACTAAGCCTTTGGGAAGCTTGTTTGTATGTATGTAGTTGTACTATCTGATTCCCATATTGCTGCTCTAGTCTACTCTGGTTTATAGTTGAGAATTCAACTTCTTCTTGTAGAAAGTTAATGATATTGATCATTCTCAAACACACTCCAGCATGTATTATTATCTGGCACTGTTGGCCTCACAACCACATGGATATGTGGTTGTTCTCTATCCCTCTTGATGTTGTCAACCACATCAAACATTGCTCCAACTGCTGCAAGTCTATCAATAACTTCATTCTCCTTCCTAGGTATGGACACAATATTGAAGGCCTCGAAATCCTCCATGAGATCCCATACCCTACTCTTGTAGTTTTTGAGTAGGTCATTTTTGATAGCATTAAGTCCTCTGACTTGATTGGCAACCAGTTCACTGTCACCGAATACTTGCAAGTTCTTGATTCCCAACTTCCTTGCCCAATGAAGACCTTGGACTAAAGCCTCATATTCAGTAGTGTTATTTGAGCAAGCAAACTAGAATCTGAAGGCTGAATAATATCTCATACCTCTAGGGGACACAATCATGGCTCCTCCTCCAGCTCCTTGTCTACTCCTTGAGCCATCAAAGAACAATTGCCATACCTCATTGTCATCCTTGTATTTTAGCTTGATTAGGTCAGGAAGAGGTTGATTCTCTTCATGTAGGTAGTAGACACCTAGTTCAGATTCCTCCATCTCCTTATAGGGGTCAAAAGCATGTTTTTGTTGGCCCACTCATCTAGGGTCAAGTCTGGGATACATCCCACCTTGGTATTTGTTTCATTAGTGTTTAGGAGGTCTTCTTGATCAAAAGTTGAGTAGTTGGCATTGATTGGGCTAGGCACATAGGATTCAATATGATAATCAGAAAATAGGTTCAGATCTGATTGTGGCCTTCACCCCATACCTTGTCCTAAAGAGCATATGTGACCAATCAGTAGATAGGTAGCCTCCAATTTTGGTAGTGAAGTCCTCTGGACAGACACAAAGCAAAATGTGGTGGCAAAGTCTATGATTGACACGTTTTGCAAAATAGTCACATTAGGGAAAGCGTGTAGAGTGAGACTCAGATCCTTGATGATTCCCACAGTAGTCATTGTTGTCCCATCTAATTGGACTACTCCTCTAGAGATGACCTCATATTGGAGACCCAACTGATCAGCTATTTGTTTGGGCATCACAGAACTACTGGCCCCAGAATCAATCATACAATTGTGCACTAATTTGTCTCCAATAATCAATGAGACATAGAAGGGAGGAGGTCTCAGGTTTTTACCTTGTTGTTCTCCATGGTTCCTCCCAGGTTGAACTGCATTGGTAAGCACTCTTTCTTGTTGGTTAGGGGGTTGATTTGAACTTGACCAATTTTGCATGGCAGTCTGCAATCAGATCCCTCTGCCCTGGAATGGCCAGTGACTCCCATAGTGAAATGTTCACACTTGTCCTTTTCATCTACTCAATAATATTGAATGTGTTGTCTTTTTTTGCCCCTTCCCAGACACATTTCTTTCTTGCACATGGGTTGTTACAACCGGTGCTTGACTAGGTTTGGGAGGTGGCTTGGATTGGTTCTGTATGTTTGGAGTTGCACTTGGAACACCAGGACCTTGTGGAGTGATGGAAGATTGAGGGTCACTGAATTCAGTGGTTGGCCCTCTCAATACTTCTCTTTTGGACCATGTATTGGTAGCTACACTTTGAGAAGGGAACTGATTCATCCCACAGAAGTCTTCGGCCTACCAGTTGACAAGCATAGTCTCGTTTGGGGGCCACCTTGTTGAGCTCCTTGTTGTTGATCTTCCTCTTGGCTAGGTTCTTGTGGCACCATATTGGTTTGCACCATCAAGGCCTGATTTAGAGCACCATTAAAGCACGTTGATTGGTTGTGTGGCTGATTGCATGGAAAACACCAATCATATTCATGTGCCATATTGTTTTGTGTTGGGACCAATGCTCTTGATGTTGAAGTTGTGTTAGGATCATACGGCTTGAAAGGTCTAGCAGCTTGGGGTTGTCCTTGGTTCTGGCTCTGGTTTACAGTCTGAGGTGGTGGCCTATTCTGTTGATACTGGGGTCTAGCTTGATATTGAGCCTGGGGCTGGTATGGCCTGGAACTCTGAGCTTGTTGTCTTTTGATGGTCACTAGCTCATTCCCAAAGTTCTGAAGTTGCTTCATCACCACTTCCTGAAACTCTTTAGAGGTATTAGATGATGAAGTGGAAGCTTCAGCTGAGCTTTGACTCCTGGGGGTGGGTATAGGAGCTAATGTAGGTGCTTGGCTAGTATTTGGGCTTCCTAACTCAGGGTACAGAGGCATGGATGGCCTAGGAGTGATTTTCTAGCTTGAATCAAATGGTTCTCAGCCCTATGGAGAGGCTATAGGCTGCAGGTAATGTAGTGCCCCCATTGATTGAATCATCAGAGAAATATCAAGAATTTAAAGCCCTAAGAAAGTATAAGAAGGCACCTTCATTAGTGGGCTTTACTTGTTGTTGGAATCTATCCCAGGTCCGTTGGAATCGAGGTTGAAGTCTATCAGTTGCTCATTTGGGGCTCTCTTGATTGTTGTTAGTTGCTCCAACAAAGACAAGTTATCACCTTTTCCCCAAACTGATTGTGAAGGGCCATGCACAGCTGGTTCCAGTTCTGGATAGAGCCTGCTTCAAGACTCCTGAACCATTGTGAAGCTTTCCCTTTGAATGAAGAGGTGAGCAGCTTGATTGCAATGTCCATCTCATGGATCTCATGGATTGTACAGACATTTGCAATATCTTGGACATGGTCACCAGGAGAAGTTTGATTTTCCCAGTGAAATGTGGGATGCTCTTTAATGCTGCAATCGGAACTGGGTTTTGTGCATTCAAGGTGAGTGGACTACTACTGGTGAAGTTGACATATGGATTTGGTTGTGCCATTTTGATTGGCCTAAGAATCCTTGCAGACTGAAAGAAAGGCCTTAGGTGGAGGTGTTGACAAGGTTCTTGCTTGGTGGAGATGGAGACCTCTGAATTCTTCTTCCTCTCCTTTCTCTGCCTAGGGATAGATGCAAGTATTCAAATATACCTTCTTTCCTTGCTCTAGACTAGGTTTTCTCATGAATCTCCCAAGCTTGGGCTGCTGAAACTAGTAGATTTGTTTCTTTTGGAGTCGTCAGATGTACAATTTTAAGGCTTCTTAAAATCTAGAATCACAACAAGTGTACATCAATCCCTATTGTAATAAGATGGAGACTTCTTAGTCCCCCAGGTGCATGCCAAAACTGTTAGTGTGAAATCACAACACCCCCAAATGAGTTCTAAAAAGTCTACTTTTCTAAGGCAGAGTCATTTGGTGTGATTGCGTAACATTGAACTTTCCCAAGGTGTGGGACCTTGCAAAATGGGAAAGCTCTCTCAGATTGAAGGTTGGTTCCTTATTCCTCTGTTTAGGTGCATACGTAGAAACTTGTAGAGGATCTATTCTTAATCCTAATCTAAACTTTACCAAGGAGACAGGGATAGAAGGAATACAAAAATTAAAACAAAGCTAAACTACGAGGTGATGCACCAAAGGAATGATGAACACTTATTTTGCTAATAGACACAAACCAACAAAAAATGCATACAATAAACAAGCACAGATAGCTAGATATATAATGGGAGACCAGATGAAAGCAAAAGAGACAAGAGAAAGGATCTAAAATCGATCACAGACGTGTTTTATTGCTCTGTAGATTGATACAGTCCATTACAAAGTAGCCAAGAGGTAGAAATGTAATGCAATTTTTGATGGAAGGCACTGAACCCCACAAATCCCTTTGCTAAGAAGGAGAGGGAGCCTACAAAACAAAGAATGTCAACCCTTTACAATGAATCACCCCGTATTTATAGATTCAATCTGAAAGAAGAAAAGAGAGAGAAGTGGGAAAAGTAGGTTGAACTCAACCACCGTTGTTAATGCCTCTGATGAAATCTCTCCCCAAATCCATCTTTTTGCATCAATCCTTGGTTTGGTGCCTTGAAGGAAGAGGAAACGGTGAAACAGATCAAATCTGATCTAGTTGTTGAGGCAAGAAGATCCTGCATTGAAATCTGAAGATGTTTCCTCCATTTTCTTCACCTAACCTCCTCAAAATTAAAGTTTTAGACCTCCATGGCATGGGTGAGGCGAGATCTTTCCAACGGCATCAGATTTGCAATATTTGAGCCCTGAGTTGAAAGATATGCCCCTTTGAAGTTTGTATCGGGTCCGTATAGGAGGGTGGGAAAACAACTTGAAAAATGGGTCCCCTTTTGATATGGGACACGTGGCAGCTAGATTGGAACAAAAATCGGGCCTATGGGTCTACAATTTATCTTTTTCCCCTTTCTGATTCCCACTTTGGCTTTGACTCGGGCCCAGAATGTTGACTTTTTCCTTGGGTGGAGTTGCGGGCCATTTTGCAACTTTTACCCCTTTTGAGATAACAAGGGGAAAAGAACCAACTTTTTCCCGACGGTCCACTTTCCCCTAGGACATGCGTCAGTCTGGCACTCATTTAGAAACCTTTTCTCTATTCACCCCCATCCCATCCAAATATGGAGATATGGTTCTCGCATGACCACCTATAACATGTATGAGACTCAAACCAAGGAGGATTCATTGAAGATTGTAAGAGAGGTCATGCGAAAAAAATCGGAAAACATCTTTGAAGCATGAGTTTATAGGGCTCAAGCCGAGAAATTTGGAGAAAACGCTAAAAGAGGAAAATCGGAAGTTGCGTGAGTTTTGACATAAAAACAAAGGTCTTGGGATAAATATGCATGCATCAACTCAAAGGATGAAACCCTCAAGAGTGGGTGTTGTGCGATGAGCTTAAGATTATACGAGTGTAATTCACTCATACCAAGAAAGAAAATAGATGAGCTTGAGAAATTAATGAATTTTTATTCAATGAAATGGAGGCATGGGAGAGACAAAAATGACAAGGGGGACGGTGAAAACATCCACGTCATTAGAGGCTAAAGGAGGAAGAGTTGAGAAGCTACTTAAATGGTTGTACAAACAACCTTAGATAATCAATGCGTGAATAAAAGAACTGGTGGATAAACTAGCGAGAATTTGAAACCCAACTAGAAGATGATGTCTGGAAAAATCTAAGCGTAATAAAATAATGGAATAATCTGAATTAGTTAACAAGGAAATCCTAGAAAATAGAAAATAAAGTAGTGTTTAACAAAGTTAAGAAAGCTCATTGATACGGTAAAAACGGAGCTCGAGATCCATGTGCCAAGATTTGTAAAAGTAATTCAATCACCAACATAAAACAATGACCGCGAGGGGTCAAAGGCACTTTGGTCTTTAACCAACTCAATATTCAGTTGGATACATTAACCCAGCTCATTCATGCAACATTGAATAAATGGAAGGTGCATGAGGACTTGCTGGAGATTGAGGTGCTTGAATTTTTAGGATGTCCATTAAATTTTCTCAAGGACAAAAACCAAATTAGTATAGGGTGATGTTGGAACCATGTTTTATCATATTCTTTATTTTGTCCTAGAGGACTTTGTATTTTTATTCATGATTCACCATTCTTTGTAGGTGCGCACGGGAGTTACACAAAGGGATGCACAAGGCATAAGTAGGGGGAAGATGTAAGAAGTAACCACATGAGGAAAAAGAAAAGGAAGTATGCGTGTAAGGAGTATACTAAAGGCACACGGGAGAAACCATAAAGAGGACCGTGTAGTATGGGATAAGATCAAGGACAGGACATGTAGAGAAGCAAAAGATAAAGATAAACATGACTCTAAAAGTGGACTTAACTTCTGTAGTGTCACTTCCCTTTGACACCTTTGGATGCTTATTTTGATCTTTGTTGCTTACGTGATGGACATTACTATTTTTTGATTAGTATGATGTTAGACATTTGATCATGGATTGTTGTTGATCTTGATTTGGTTATGATGCATGATGATTATTAGAGACACTCATATGTGAATGATGATATACTATTTGACATGGATGTTTTATGGATGTTGTCGAACATGTGATTTTGGATATTATGAGTAGATCTAGAAAATGGATATCATATGATGATGACATAGTTGTTAATATAAATTGTATGTGATAATGTTAAATTGCCTTGATGTTGTTGTGATTCACTTATTTAGATGATTTTGTGATTTTATTTATAGTCATGTTGGATGTTCGATATGGCCATGAGGCCGAAGGAGGTATATTTGTTTTGCGGGTTAAATATCACAACAAACATCGGGGGATTGAAGACCACCACAATGGAATTCCAGTGAATTTGACAAGGTCACGATGGCAACTTGTTTTGTGTGTGTGTGTTGTATTTTATTAGGGATTCCCATGGGGAATTACCTTTATATGTGACCATGGATTTTGTGTAGTTATTAATGTGTTTCATATTATTTATTGTTTGTATGTATTTTATTAGTGAAGTGTTCCCTTCTTTTATTTAATTAAATTGTGATAGATTAATGTGGGAAATCTTATGGTTAAAACTTAAATAAATCAAATTTGGGATATGGGAAAGTAATAATGGGAGTTGTTGGCTTTTGTATTAATTATGTAAGGGATGTGTAAGTTTTGTAAGAGTTGTGTAAGTCTGATTTTGGAGTATGAAACACTCCACCTCCATGGAAACTCGAATTTGTCCTTGGGGGCTATTTTTGGAGGCTTGTGGGACAAGTAAAATTTGTCCCATACCTCTCAATTTAATTTACCAACCATACTTATGGTTGGAGAGGTGATTTTAGACTTTTATAATGCATTTTATTAATCATGTTGCATGTTTTTATTGCACTCTCTTACATTTATTTAATTCGCATTCCTTTGGGGTGTGGACTTTTGGAGTGTGCAAGTAATTTGTCATATTTTCACCCACCTCTTTATTGTGCTTGGGAGAATGAAATTTTTTTCTTTTGTGTTTGAATTTGAGGATGTGTGATGTGGCATCCTACATGGATCCACATCATCCTCTTCTCTTCCCTCTTCTATAAAATTCAAACTCTTTTCTTGTTTTGGGTTGTTGAAACATTTTACAAACTTCATTGGGGCACATTTTTCCTTGTGTTTGGAGCTCTTGCTTTTGGAAGGAGTTTGGAGAAACTTTGCATGCTTGGAGATTGGTTTTTTAATCTTTGTTTTGGGCATTGAAGCTTTTTTTTGAAACAAAAGTTACTATGGAGAGGTAAGAGTTTAACTCTTATTTTATGTTGTTATTTTCTTGTTGTGTTGAATGAATGGTGCATGTTTTTTATTTATTTGTTGGCTGGTTGGGTAGAATGCCATAGGAATGGTGTAGGAGAAGGCTATGGGGAATCCATGTGGGGGCATAAGGGAATGCCATTGGCATCAGAATTTTTGGAGGGAGTTTGGGTTTGGGATCCACCATGGAAAAGAAATAGCTTGCATTTCTTACTTTGTGGGGGGCATAAGGAAATCATGTGGGGGGCATAAGGAGGGATTGTGGGGGCATAAGGATATGCGTGGTGAAATTTTACTGGAATTTTGTCACTGGTGGATGCCCAATTCCTATTTGGGAGGCATAAGTAGCTTCCCCCATAGACCTTTCTCCTTTGGCTTGCATGATCAATCCTGAGTTTTGTTTTGATTGTTTTCAATTACTAGTTGTAAACTATTGTGTTTGTTTGGACTGTATTTTATATGAATTATGTATGTTGAAATAATGTTGTGTGTTATGGAAGCCAGTTGTTTCCATGGGTTGAATCACACCTCTTATTGTGTTTTGGTTGGGGCTCGAGGGCAATGATGAAGGAAGGCTTCTCCTTTCATTAGATGTCTTGGTTGGGTGGAGAGCATTGCCTTTCCCCCTCTTTTGTTGTGATCAATTGGAAGAAAATGGAAGCTTGCATGTTGTTGTTCTGGAGCAAAGGAAAATGTAGTTTTGTCAGCCCCTTGTGAAACAAATTTATTTGTAATCCTTTCCCACTATGATGTGGATGAAAATTGTAATGTATTCTTGTGAAGAAAAGATGTTGTAATTGATTATGGAAGTATATATATTCAAATTGTGAAGGATGGTTATATTCTGTTCTGTTATTGGAAAGAAATAAATAGAATTATGTTATTGCATTCAACATGGAAAGATGTAAAGTTTTATAATTGAAGTCAATAAAGAGTTGAAGGATCTTTTCTCATATGCATTGTTGGATTGAATTCAATGTTTCATTGTATGGTAAAAGAGAAAATTAAATCTTTGTTTTAAAAAAGGGGGAAAGAAACGTATGTGAGGAAAATATGATAAATTACTTCTTTGGAAATATATTAAATTGGAAATTAGACCTTGCAAATTAGCCTTGAAATGATTTTTTATAAACAACTAAATGTATTAGAATAGATCAGAAATGAAATGCCACACTTGAATGATAAAATTGATATATAGTTTTAAAAGAAATAGACCTCTGTTGTAAATATAAAAATAACAATAAATTCAATCAAATTGTACAGTTCGGACCTGCACATAATAATCAACTTGAAAATGATATGATTTAGCATGTTAAGACATCAATGAACTCAAATTGACAAAGAAAACAATTTAAACATTGCAAAATCGAAACCCAATCCCCTTTCACAGTCGTTTTCTGTCAATTGTTAGAAAAACATGAATTGAAAATCAAACAAGAAAATATACCTTCCTAAAACACTTTAAATCCTTCCTAGAGTAATCCTCCATGTCTGTTTGGCATGTTGAGTGAGGAAGGAGATCAAATTGAATCAAATTTATAAGTTGGAAATTACCAGTTTGCTATTTAAAATCCTGCAGATCATTTTTGTAAAATTGACCCTTTAAACTTTACCAAAAAGTAAAATTTATGATTCTTGTGCAAAGAGGGCATCGATATATTTCTAGAAAGTCCTTGTTTGCCAAAACCGAGCTTTCTAGCTCAATTTATGGCCCTCTGAAGTTTTCCTACCTTGGCGGGAAAATTTGGGAAAATTTTCCCTAAGCGGGCCCGCGGCTCAAAAAATTTCCCGTCAAAAATCCTTAGAAAAAAAAATTAAAAAAATTTGCTTGGGAAAAATTTTGAACTTTTCTCTACCAGCGTAGCCAATCAAAAGATGCCACATGTCCTCACGGCACGGCAGGCAGAGGCGCGGCATTATTTTTGTCTTTGGGACCTTTTGAAATTTTGGGAAAATTTTACCTTTTTCCCCCTCGGCCCAGTTGACCTATCACAGGCTGCCACGTGGCAGCATGGGGTGTTGGCGGAGGGGGTGGAACCCTCACAACATGGTTGGTTTTTAGAAATTTTTACTAAAAACCCCGTGGCCCCCACACTCCCGCCATCATCTCGGCATTACTCCCTGTGCGTCAAAGCCTTCCCTTTTCCCTCCTTTGACGAATTTCCCCAAACTCTCCCACCACCACACCCATCCCTCTCCTTCTTCCCCACATTGTTGGTTGAGTTCCACATGTCCTTAGTGGACCCGTGGGTGCATGGGTTCCAGATTGGACTTTGCTCCATTTTGGTGAATTTTTCCCTATCGTTGCCACTGCTCTGCCCTTCCCTCACCCTCTCCCGCTTTGGATTAGGACCCAACATGTGTCCTTGGAGGACTGCAGAGGCACGGGTGCAAATGGGAATTTTCTCTCATGCAAGGAAAAATTCAAAATACTGCTCCACAACCCGCCAACCCGAAAAATGGGTTTTCTTCCCCACTCGACACGTGTCCCCCTTTGGGAAAATTTGACCCCTAAACTCCGCCTGTCCATAATTAGAGTTCTACAAGGAGTTAGGAGGACTTATTTATATCACCGGAAAGGTGAGAAAATTTCCTATCCAATGGGAATTATTTAGGAAAAATTTTAATGCATTAAGTGTGAGAAAAATCAAGTTGAAGTTCTAAGCTTGTTAGAGAATGGGTATGGTGATATTTTAACCCCGAATCTAACTGAAACTTCTAACCCTAAAATTTGGACCATGTGACCTCTGGAAATTGTTATTAAATGAAAAGTATGTTCTAGTAAACTTAGACTTGTTCTGGAACTTGATATTGTCAACTGTTGTCTTGCAACCTGGTTGTAGACACTTCTTATAAAAAAAATTATACAATAATTTTCCTGACTAACCCTAGGTTGTTTCTTAGGTCTCAAGTGGGTTGTTTTAACAGCATCACAACTTGATTCTCGACATCCGCATAAAGGTGACTAAGGGAATAAATAAGACTAAAAATAAGGAGTGTATTATGTGGATGATCATCATGCATCACAAATTTAAGGGAAAAAAAGGCTAATTTTGGCTACCGGTTGAATGTAATAGTTAATTGGAGTTGTAACTCAAAGACTATTATTAGCTCTTGTAAGACTAGTGAATGAAAAGTTCCCACTAGTATAAATACCCATTAAGGGGTCTAGTATAGAGATATATATGTCCATACATGTGATTATGTATGCAATTATGTGTACATGGTGTAACGGGCTAAAGGATTAAGGTGTGAATGACTTGTACTAGCAAGGACTTGTAATAACGTAACAAATAATAAATGAGTATTGTGTTTGGTCTATGTATGGTTGTGTTATATTGTTAAGAATACAAGTTTATTTACTAAAGTAACAAACTGCTCAATTCACTTCACTCTTGTTAAATTATGATGGGACCTCGAACCGTCACGTGCTTTGGGTGAGTACATCTTACTTTGACCAAGTGTGATATGTCAACGCGGTAGTGAGGAATATTACACGTAAAAAACATAGTGATGATGTGCGCATAAGGTAGAAAGATTAATATACTCCAATAGTTTCCAATGTTTGTTGTCCAAATTTTAGGGATAATGTGATTGTCCCGAGAATTGTCTTTCACTATTATCATAACCATGAATAGTGATGGCATTAGTTCCTATAATTTCCTTAGTATAACCAAGACATGTTAATAGCTTCATGGGGAAAATATTTAGTGTTGCTCCATTTTCTATAAGTACTCTTTTGATTTTATGATGAGTAATGAATGCTTTAATATATAAGGAATTATTGTTTATGATATTGGGGTTAAAAAGGTCGTGAGGACCAAATAATAGGATAGGACTATTGGGTGAAATATTTACAATCAAGGCTTGGAATTTTGGGTGTTGATATCCTTAGGAACACATGCATCGTCTAAAGCACACAAATAAGGATATCTTGAAGCACAAGTGACGTCTTAAGTAACTCTATGAGGGGATTTTCACAGACCTCTTCTCTAATTGTTTGATAATGTCATAGGAATTGGAGGAATATTTAACATTTGATTAATGTTTTGGATCATAAGTATATTTTGGATTCGATGTTTGAGGTATTGTGGATGTGGAAGTTTACTTTTGAGCATGTACCCATGTGTGCATGTATACTTTGCTTAATGCTAAATCAAATGAAGCAAGAACTACCACCTAAAATAGTTCTACAATTTAGCTAAAACAAAGCATAAACACCATCATGATAAGAATTAAACAAGGGTTAGATGCTAGCATTCATAAATACAAACTTTGAAACTAACAATGATAAATATATAAACTCCTCTATTCTCTAACAACAAATAAATGAATGGACCTAAGTAAGCTCCATGGCTATCAAAATAGTTGTCCTTAATGTTCCAAGAACCTAGGAATGGGGGCTAATCAAAGTTGGGCTACAAGACCCTTTTGAAACCTCCCATATGACCCAAGCACTTTAAGAAAGAGGCTTAACTCTTCAAGATGATGAACTCTCAAAAGGGCAAGGTGCAAGCTCTTAGTCTCTTTGTTATATGCTTTGCATTTGCTCTCTAAGGAGTTTAGGTGTAAGTAAAAAGGTAGGTGGATGGCTCTTTATATAGCCCAAAGGATAAATGATTCAACACATTCTCATGAATGTGGGATAAAGGTAAAACATGATTAGGAATGGATAAGGTTGCTTTATTAAAGGTAACCTTACTTTAGAAGGGTTTAATACATGTTTAGCAAGTCATGGGAGTTGGGGGTATTTTAATTAATCAAAGGTGATTAATTAATAGGTAGGTGTAAGCTTATAGAAGCCAATTAGAAGAATATTAGTGTGATTTAGGCTATTATAAGGGGATTAAATCAATTAAATATTGATTTATTGGTTAAATGGAAGGGAAAGCTAATTAATTAATAATAATTAATTAGTCTAGGTAGAAGGGGTGATTTATTAATGGAAGGTCGTTAATTAGGGTATTTTTTGGATAGGAAACTTAATTAATTAGCTTAGTGTAATTAATTAATGATGATATGAGGGAAAATGAGTGCTTTTGACAATACGTCGTTGATTTGCGAGAAAGGGGATAATTAGCGCAATTTAAGTATTTAAATTGCTTGGGCATAATTATAGGTGTCTACATTTGCCCCTCTTTGGGGTGGCGTAAGTGATGCCATTTCAAAGATAGTAGACAGAAGAGATTTTGAAGAGATAGAAGAAAAATTAGTAGGAGGGAGAGATGCCCCCTCGAGTGTCGATGGGGTGATGAAGGAAGCCGATCGATGATCGAAAAAGATGAGAAGTAGGCAGAAGAATGGGGACGAGGCAGGATGCCCCAAGGAGAGGGAGAATTAGGGGTGAAAGGGAAGTGGTGTAGAAGAAATATGGATGAGAGGAGAGAAGAGCTTAACCTCTAGCCACTTATTTGTTTGGAACAAATTTGATGTCATCATATTGCCATAGGAACTACATCATCGGTCCTTATGAAAAATATAAGCATACGACAAAGGTAGAATGACATGAAAAGCCATACTACAAACAATTGTCCATTACTGAAAGTACCAACTCCATGCAACATATAATAATGCAATGCAAGACGAGAAGGAAACAAGCTCATATAACAGGGAAAATAAGTATGAACGCACATACCCAACCCAACAACGGTCAAGACAGTTGTACAAATGTTTTGTTATCAATGCTGAAGAGATCCACAAGTTCGTGATTGATGACAAGGGTTAAAAATGATGCCCCAAGCAAGGATACATGCAAGGGGAAATGAAAATGGACACGGGGTCCATGAAAAGCGTTTGTGCGCAACGAAACAGCACCAGGAAACCAAAAGTGCCCCAGAGTACAGACGAAGCAAGCAGCTAGCTGTTGTGAATGGTTGTGAATCCGGTTATCCGCGAGTCGTATTAATCAGGGAAGATGTGAGACAAACCAACAGGATATGGAGAAAATACCATGCGCAAGACACAAGTTTCAGTCGTAAGAAGCAAGTTACCATTTTGTAGGGTGTTTTACTTTTTAGGAATTTTTTGAAAAATTTTGCCTTTTTTTTGGATTATATATATATATATTGTTTGTGTTGTTTTTGCTTTCCAAACCATGGTGAAAAGTAGAAGAAGAAAGCGAAGGGCCTAGGGGCAACAGAAAGTGCCCTAGGTGGAAGAAAAGAGAAACAAACGACAAATAATGTCCTTGTTTAGTGGAAAAATGAAGAAAAAATAATTATTTACGAGGGTGTGAAGAAGAATAAAAATTGCCAGGGAGCAATAAAATTGTCTAGGGGAGAAGAAAGGGGTATTGGACAAAAAATGCCCCAATACAGTGAAAAATAAGATAAAAATAATTATTTAATTAAAAATAATTATTCCACAGTGAACAGAGGAGAAAACGGTGAGCGAAATGGGTGTCCTGGCCGTCCGATCAGTGAAAAATAGGCTAATATACCCCAGGGGGTAAAAACATCACAATCAGTTCATTTTAACCGCTTAGTTTAGAAAACTTACCGTGAGGCTCTGACACTCAGGAGAGATGGTGATCGCACGTGATCGTTTGAGGCGTGCTGTAGATTGTAGATGATAGATCTATAGACAATATCAAATGTTGTTTTCAAGTGTTATTTTGATGTCTATGGTCGGGATGATATGATGATATTGGTGCGGGGGATAGATTTTTATTATGCGCAACCCCTCTTGCCCCCATTGATGATATGATATGTGATGATTAGCTTAGTATACATGCATGATGTAAAACTTAGCATTTTTGTTTATATATGATGTATAGATGATGTTAGATGTGATGATAGTGATGGTAATGTGATGTGAATGATAACAAAATAGAGCACATGCAAGAAACATAGCCAAATGCTACAAAGAACACCAGGAATCAATGCAATACACCATGAATCACCATGCCTTATTAACAAGTAACAAAACACAACCAAATGCATTAAGAAAGAAAGAAAGAATTAACACACTAGCATGTCAAAATCCACTACAATATGCACAAGCAAGAATGAATCTATTCTAAGGAAGAAAAGATAAACTATGACAAAGTACACCCAAGCAACAAACAACTCAAAAGCGAGCACGCAAAACACTATACAAGCAACAAGCAAAGCAAGAAAACAAGACAATGCAAGTAAATGTTTTTGTAAGATATGTTTTCATAAACTGATTTTCTATTGTTTAGGTTTTTGTGAAACAATTTTATATTGTTTTGGTGTTTTGTGAAACAATTTTCTATTGTTTTTGTGTTTTCTCAAAACAATGTTCTATTGTTTTTGTGTTTTCTCGAAACAATGTTCTATTGTTTTTGTGTTTTTCTCGAAACAATTTTATATTATTTTTGTGTTTTTCTCGAAACAATTTTATATTGTTTTTGTGGTTTTAACAGTTTTCCAAAGCTATGTGCAGGTAACCAAGAAAGCGTGGATGCCCCCAGTGTTAGGTGGGGAATATACAAGGGCAGAAGCCATGCGCTAATGAACAAGAAGGTGAACTCATTGAGTTGCCCCGAGCATAAGATGGGAAATAATGAAAGACCACATCCCTCACAGATGAATAGAAGAAGGCAAAGCTGGATCAAGGCTGGACAGAATGGTGTGCACAAGGAAACTCGAAAGCAGAACAGGTCCAGGCCAAAGACAACTACCCAGGATGCTTGTGAACAACGAATCCTCCCGAGGCGCCGGAAACCAGTTTTCACCCAAGGACTTGTCCAAAGTGCCACAATTGCATGGTTTTCACTAGTGGACGACCTGTTTTCTCTTTTTCTTTTTCTGATTTTTTTTTTATTTTTTTGTGATTTTTATGACTTTCTTGTGCCATGTTTAGGCATAAAACCTCTTAAGATGCATGGAATTCATGGGCTCGCAGGAGCTCATCACCATTGGGGTGAGCCAACTTGTATGCCCCTATGCCATACTTGGCAACTATGACATAGGGTCCTAACCAGTGTGGTTCGAACTTCCCTTTCTTTTCTCGCTCTGCTCTGGTGTTGAACTGGTTCTCCTTCATAACTAAATCACCCACCTCAAACTGGCGAGGGATGATTCTCTTGTTGTAGTTGCGGGAGATTCTGTGTTGATATACCTTCAGGTGATTAAGAGCGCAAATGCGCCTCTCATCTAGGAGCTCTAACTCAACCAATCTTTCCACTCGATAATCTTCATCCTTATCCAAATAGTCCGAAGAGAAATTTGTAGGGATGGGAGTTTGATCTCTAAAGGGATGATAGATTCTATCCCGAACACTAGGGAATATGGCGTCACACCCGTAGGAGTGTGAATTGATGTTTGGTAGGCCCAGAGGGCTGGGTGGATTTGTAGGTGCCAGTTTCGACCGGTTTTGCTAACCATCTTCTCCATTATCCTTACCAAAGTCTTGTTTGTTGCCTCAACTTGTCCATTACCCTGAGGGTAATATGGCGTGGACCATTTTAATCTAATTTGGAACCGTTGGCAAAGGCCTTTCACAATTTTGTTCTTAAATGACTTCCCATTATCTGTGACAATGGCTGCAGGGATACCATATCGGTAAATAATGTGATTCATGATGAATTTAGAAATCTGTGCTCCTATGACATAAGTTAAAGGGACAACCTCCACCCATTTTGTAAAGTATTATGTAGCTGTGATGATATGTGTATGACCATCAGATGAGGTAGGAGTAAGCTTCCCTATTAGATCAAGTCCCCATTTAGAGAATGGCCATGGGGTAGTGATTGGTTGCAATGGTTGCGATGGAGCATGGATGAAATTTCCATACTTTTGGCAAAGCACACATTTTCTAACATAATTACAACAATCAGTTTCCATGGTGGGCCAATAGTAACCTACTCTTAATAGTTTCTTAGCCAAGACCATTCCGTTTGTATGTGCTCCGCATACTCCTTCGTGTACTTCTTTAATTACCTGGATTGACTCGTCACATCCAGACAACGTAACAGATTCCCATCGTAGCCACGACGATAAAGTGTACCTCCTAAAAGGGTGTAACGGGCTATCTGGTGAATCAGGATTTTCTTTTAGAATGGGAGATATTGGGAGGGAAAGTACTATCCTTAAGATAGGTGAAGATGGGTTCATACCATGGGGAATGGGGACCAACAACCTCACAAGCTAGGCAAGATTCCGGCATGTCATACGGGCTGGCGTAGATTTTCTACGAAGAATGGCATATCATTGTTCCCTAGCGGAATACGAAGCATAGATCCCACCGTTGCCATGGCATCCGCCGATCTATTCTGTGCTCTTGGAATTTTCTCAAAGGTGATGCGCACAAAATACTCCTTTAGAGTTTCCACTAACTTTTTGTAAGGTATGAGCTTATCATCCTTAACTTTATACTCATCATTAACCTGTTTGATGATTAGTTACGAATCACCTACAACCTTAACATGTTGAATATTCCACTTGATGGCTAGCTTCATCCCTGTAATGAGTGCTTCATATTCGCAATGTTGTTCGTGCAAGGGAAGGCCAGGCGGAAAGCCTGCGGTATAGGATCACCCGAAGGAGTAATAAGGACCACTCCTGCACCTAAACCATGAAACGTAAAAGATCCATCAAAATGTATCTTCCATACGACAAATTCTTCAATGTAGAGCAAAGATGCATCTGGCAGATCCAGACTCAAAGGTTTTGTGCTTTGCAAAGGTGCTTCCGCTAGCTAGTCGGCAAGTACTTGTCCTTTAACTGATTTTTGATGGACAAATTCTATATCAAACTCACTGAGTAGAATGATCCAATTAGCCATTCTACCTGTGAGGGTGGGTTTGGACAACAAATACTTGAGTGGGTCGACCTTGGATATGAGCTTGGTCTTAGTATTTAGCAGGTAATGGAAATTTTTCGAAAGGTAAAAACGATGGCCAAGCAAGCCTTTTCAATCTGAGGATAATTAAGTTCATAGGTGATGAGGGTGTGACTCAGATAGTACACCACTTTCTCTTTATGGCTAAGGTCATATTGGGTGAGCAGTGCACCAATAGCGTATTGCGTAGTAGAAATATAGAGCAAAAGTGGTTCTCCTGGAGTAGGAGGCATGAGGACAGGTGGATTAGCCAGGTATTGTTTAAGCAAAGCAAAGGCTTGTTGTTGCTCGGGTCCCCAAAGGAAAGTGACGTCCTTTTTAAGAAAATGGGTGAATGAGTGACATTTATCTGCAAGCTGGGAGATAAAGTGGTGAATGGCTTGAATTTTCCCTTGCAAGCTACGCAGTTGCTTGATATTCTCAGGTGGAGGCATTTCAGTGATGGCAGACACTTTAGCGGGATCTACCTCAATACCTCGTCTCGACACAATGAAGCCCAATAGTTTCCCGGATAACACACCGAAGACACATTTCTTTGGATTCAATCTGACTTTGTATTCACGCAGGCATTCAAAGATACGCCGCAAAATGATAGGATGATCCTCTCTTGTTTTGGACTTTCCCAGGATGTCATCTACGTAGTCTTCCATGATGTCATGAATCATATCATGAAAGATTACTGTCATGGCCCGCTGATAAGTTGCTCCCGCATTCTTAAGGCCAAATGGCATCACCTGATAACAGAAGGTGCCCCAAGGAGTTGTGAAAGTTGTTTTGTGTTGGTCTTCCTCAGCGATCTTAATTTGATTATAACCTGAAAAGCCATCCATGAGTGATAGCATTTCGTACCCTGCGGTTGAGTCAACAATCATGTCAATGTTGGGCAATGGAAATTCATCTTTAGGGCAAGCTTTATTGATGTCCCTAAAATCCATGTGCAGATTCGAATACCGATATGTTTCTTACGGGACAGAACAATGTTTGATATCCATTCAGAATAATCAATTGGCCTGATGAATCCTGCTACAAGTAACCTTTCCAACTCTTCTTTAACTAACAAGGCCACTCTTGGGTGCATCTTTCGGAGCTTCTGTTTGATAGGCTTAGCATCTGCGTGCACAACCAGGTTGTGCATGACTAAAGTTGGATCTAAGTCGGGCATGTCTTTGTAAGACCATGTGAACACATCAATAAACTCTCGTAGTAGCATAGTGAACGTCTTTTGTTCTCTGGCCAAGAGTGATGCTCCCAATTTTACTATCTTGGGATCTTCTTCAGTACCAATATTGACATCAATGGTTTCTTCAACTAACAATTTTGATAAATCCTCCATACGCGTAGGATCGGGAGGTAGGTTGAGATCTTCATCCAAGGATGTCTCTACGAGATTTTCATCCTTGGTGTGGTCACTTTGTTTGTCCTTTGATTTTCTTATTTGTTTGTCAGCCAGTGCCTCAAAGAGGTTTTCACTGTGTGACTTGGACTTTGATTTTTCCGAGGCTTTTCTTTAGAACTCTTGCCCTCACTTTTCTTTAAATTTTGTTGACCATGAAGTTCAGCCTCCTCGCCGAAGTAGGCACAGGTGTCTAAGTCGATAAAGAAACCCTTCTTGTGATCTCCAATGGGAATTGTATCCCTTATGCCCATGAACTCTGCAATAGCCTCGTCATTCTCGAATAAATCTAGTGGCATGTGACATTGTTGGTCCCATTCAACAAGGGAAGGGTACACAAGGTCAAGGGTTGGTTCGGTGGGGGTTATGGTCAGGACAGCATTGTTCATGAAAAGGTTCGTGGAGGCCAGATCCTCATATAGGCTACAATGGGAATCCGTATCACTATCTAGGTACTCGAAGCTATCCTCATGCTCAGAACAAGTCACATCTTGATCGTTGGGGTGTGCTCCGTAAGGGCGAATCCCAATGCCATATCTTTCTATTTTGAAATGCGGAAGAGGGACTGGTTCTCTTTGTCCTTGTTCATTCCTCCCACATCCTAGGCCTTTGTAGCCCATGGAGTACATCATTCTACTAGATTTTTCATATTCCGGGGTTTGATAACAAGATGGTTGAGTGTCCTCAGGGACCCAAGTAGTAGGTGGATCAAGTAATTTTTCCTCAGCTAACAAGCCTCTAGGTAGGAATGACCCAATAGTGTGTTCCTCTCTAGGTCTCCTGAAGCGGTAGTTGGGTCGACCTCTAGTCTTGGGTGACAAGGAGAGGTCAGAAACCAAGAGTGCTTGTTGTACATTATACTCCCCACAACCATATTCCAGAATTTTCATCTCCCATGAATCAAATGGCGATGTGGAAGTGGATGCCCCATGAGCGTAAGAATTAAGAGAATTTGAATCTACTCGAGATTCCATGGCCTCAGAATGAAGAGGGACAACTATATCTGTGGAGGGACATGCATATGTACCCTTTCATGCAAAGCTATTAAGAGCTCTACAATGAGCAAAGGGCTCTGAATCTCCTGGTATTGTAACCATATGTCCCTCATGCTTCAGCTTGATGCATTGATGAAATGTTGATGGCACGGCCTACATGGCATGAATCCATGGTCGGCCTAGAAGCATATTATATGGAAGTTCCAAGTCTAGGACGTGAAACTTTGTCTGATGGCAAGTGGGGCCCACCTCCATGGGTAGCGTAATGGTGCCTGCTGACTCTCTTTCCGCGTTGTCGTATGCGGTGATAGTAATAATATGGGACTCAAGATCTTCCTCCGTATGTCCCAATTGTTTGACCAGCTTAAGCGTGCAGATGTTCAATCCCGATCCGTTGTCCACAAGCACCCATTTGATTTTCCTGCGGGTGACAACTACCTCGATGTACAAGGGAAGATTATGTGTAGGATTCGTGGTAGGGATCTCCCTATGGTTGAAAGTAAGATGCTCACTTGATGTAATATTTTCCACCGTGGCTTGAAGGTATGTAGGATCGACTTCTAAAGGCACTCCCGACCCTTGAAGAGTTTGATACAAAATTTCCTTATGCACATTGGATATCTTGAGAAGATCTAAGATCGAGATCTTAGTAGGTGTCCTCTCAAGTTGTTCTAAAAGGTTATATTTATCAGTTTGCGGGGTCAACAGAGAGGGTTCCGGAATCACGAGGCGGGCACGCCTTGTTACCGCAGCGCAGTCCTTTCCCTTGATCCAGATGGTATTGACATGGTCAGCAGGGGAGTGAATACATCCGATAAGTGAATCGTAATGATTGTTATCTCTTTTGGTATATAAGTAATTCGTGGCTTTATAGGTTTGGGATGACTCTCCCGATCCGGCTTTGTCTTTTCCAACTTATCATGCTTGGGGAATGGTTCCTTATAAATCCCCATTTTCTCGTTAGGTGTTTGCATGTGGCCAGGGTTATCCACCTCTATCTCCCCGTTGTCAATGAGGTCTTGAATATAGTGGCGAAGTCGCAAACATTTGTCTATTTATGACCTTTAACACGATGCATTTCACAATATTCATGCTCCTTATACCATGAAGGTTTAGGAGCGTTGTCATCAAACGGTTGTGTTGTAGGATAGGTCATCATGTTGGCCGCATCCAACTATTTTAGTATGAGGGACAACGGTTCATTGAGGGAGGTGAATGTTCGTCACTTTGGTGGTGGTTGAATTGGGCCCTTGGTTAGTTTAAAAGGTTGACTAGTTTGGACCATTTGAACACATTTGGAATCAGTGATTCCGTCTCCCACCACGTTTTTGTTTTTGTTAAAGATCTTTGGCTTTTCAGTGGGTTTGACACTTTGGTTGTCTTTAGATTGGGTTTTGAGGGTGCCTTTGGCAATGAGAGCCTTTTCTATTTGAATCCCTTTCTCGATAACCTCCTCAAAGGTGTAGACACAATGCATTTGGAGGTGGAAAGCTATATCTGGGTTGAGATTAGGGACGAAAATATTGACCAACTGCTTCTCAGGGAAAGCACAAGGGAAGCGACTAGCTATCCCTCTCCATCGTTGGAGGAAGCTGGCGAAGGTCTCATTTGGGCATTGTTTTGTGCTGCACAAGTCTACCATGGTGATGTCACTCTCTATGTTATATGAGAAATGACGCACGAATCTTTCCACCAATTCTGGCCAGGTGAAAATTGATCCTTGTGGTAAGCGCGTAAACCATTCCAATGCTTGACCTCCGAGACTCTTAGGAAAAAGTCTGATGAGGTAATTATCACTATAAGACACCTCTTGACATGCCATGTAGAAATCTTTAACATGATCCCTTGGGTCTCCCTTTCCTTTGTATTTGTCAAACTTTGGCAAGTCAAATTTATTTGGAAAGGGTTGAAGGGTCATTGTCTTGTCAAAAGGATAGGGGCATAGTTCTTCGTATTGGTATTTCCTAATACTCCCTATATTGCTTTCTTGTATGCTCACAAGAGTTGCTTTCATAGATTGCACTTCTTGTGCGAGCAATTGTTCTCTAGTGGGAGAAGCGGGGATTGTTATGTTTGTGGAGCCTATTTTCATGTTAGAGTGTGGTACACCTTCTATGTGTTACACTCGGGTATTTTTACGGCGGTCCCGCTCGCCGGTGAGTGGGTCAGGGGGGTTCGGGGCAAAGCCCCGAAGAAAATTTTCATGGGTGGTTTATTAACCCATGGGTAATGGGTAACCATTATGGGCTGTTTTTGGGCCCATGGTTTTTTTCGGTCTTTTGCCCATTGTTTTGATACCCACGGTTTTTTGCCCTTGGTTTTGATACCCACGGTTTTGTATCAAACTGCTTAAGCAGTTGTCTATTTATATGGTCTTATGCATATGATAGAGGTACAAGCAAATGTATTACAGATGTGTTTTGAATTCAAGTGTGAATTCTGTAGAGTTTGTTGAGCATAGCTCTAAACAGATCTGGGTATTGTATTGAGAGAGTGGAGGCTTGTAATAAAATCTGAGCAAGTGATTCTTGGTGGACGTAGCCCAAATTGGGTGAACCACGTTAAATCTTGTCTCTTTGTGTTGTGTTATTTTATTCTGCAATTTTATTTGAGATCTGTAATAATTTCTACATATTAGTTTCTCTTTGTTGCGATTCGTGAGGGATTATTCGCATATTTTATCCCTTATTTCCTACAATTGGTATCGAGCTCTGGTTTGGTTTCTTTGAAGTGTTGAATCATAGGGAAAGTTTTTAGCTTGAGTGGGAGCTATGGCAGATGAAGGAAGATCTAGGGTTGATAAATTCAACAGGCAGAATTTCAATCTTTGGAAGATGCAGATGGAAGATTACCTTTATCAGAAGGATCTTTATACTCCGTTGTCTGAGAAGGTGAACAAACCCTCGAGTATGACAGATGTGGAATGGGATTTGTTGGATCAGAAGGCACTTGGAATGATCCGATTGAGTCTTACATCTTTGGTATTATTTAATGTTTCAAAGGAAAAGACTACAAAAGATCTAATGGATGCATTAGGGAAGTTGTATGAAAAACCCTCTGCCTCTAATAAGATATTTTTAATGAAAAAGTTGTTTAATATGAAGATGTCTGAGAATAGTTCAGTAGTAGATCATTTAAATGATTTCAATACGGTAGTGAATATGCTAGCTTCGGTTACAATAGAATTTGATGAAGAAGTTAGGGCTTTATTAATTTTGTGCTCTTTACCTGAGAGTTGGAATAGCCTGGTAATGGCGGTAAGTAACTCGGTTCCAGCTAACTCGAAGTTGAAGTTTGAGGATGTTGTAGGGGTGATTCTAAGTGAGGAAATGCGAAGAAAAAGCTGCGGGAATCTTCTACTTTAGGGAATGCTTTGACAGTGGAAACTAGAGGGAGACAGAAGAATAGAGGAAACCATGGAAAATCAAAAGATCGGGCAAGGTCAAAATCCAAGAACAAGATTGTATGCTGGAATTGTGGAAATCCTGGGCATGTAAAGAAGGATTGTTGGGAGCTTCGGGATAAGAAGAAACAACAGAAGAAAACAAGGAGGCAAATGTGGCAACGGGTAATGTATGTCAAGATGCTTTGATTATTTCTTTGCACAATATTATTGAATCTTGGGTTTTAGATTCAAGGGCTTCTTTCCATGCTTCTCCACATAGGCATTATTTTGTTGATTATGTTCAAGGAGATTTTGGGCATGTTTTTCTTGGTGATGATGAGCCTTCAGAGCATAGTTGGAAAAGGTTTGTTCGAGTTAAGATGTAGAATGGGAATACTTGGCTTTTAAAGGATGTTAGACATGTGCCTACATTAAGATGAAATCGATATCGGTAGGGCGGTTGGGAAGTGATGGTTGTACTGTGATATTTACAGCAGACTCTTGGAAGGTTACCAAGGGTGCTCTTGTGGTGGCAAGAGGTAAGAAGGTTGGAACCTTGTATTTAACCACTGATAGTACTAATGATTGTAATCTTGTGGCTTTAGATGCAGATACAACATTATGGCACTATAGGCTCGGTCATATGAGCCATAAGGGCATGAACATCATAAAGAAGAATTTTCCTGGATATACAGAAACAGGTTTCGATTTATGTGAGAACTGCATATATGGGAAATAGAAGCGAGTAAGGTTTCTCAAGGTTGGACCTACAAAGAAAGAGAGTAAGTTAGAGATGGTGCATTCTGATGTGTGGGGCCGGCTTAGGTATCATCTCTTGGGGGTTCAAGTTATTATGTTACTTTTATTGATGATGTAACAAGGAAAGTTTGGGTTTATTGTATTAGAAACAAATCTGATGTATTTGACACTTTTGTTAAATGGAAAGCCTTGGTAGAGAATGAAATAGGTCTTAAGCTAAAATGTCTTAGGTCAGATAATGGAGGGGAGTATTGCAGCAATGAATTTGATGATTACTATTCTAAGAATGGAATCCGCAGGCAAAAGATGGTTCCAAGAACTCCGATAGCAAAATGGGGTATCAGAAAGGATGAACAGAACAATAATGGAACGTGCTAGGAGCATGAGGTTACATGCAGGACTGCCTCTTTCTTTTTGGGCAGAAGCGGTGAGCACAGTTGTGTACTTGATAAACAGAGGACCCTCAAGTGCCTTGGATGGAGGCATACCTGAGGAGGCTTGGTATGGTAAGAAAGTTGATTATTCATTTCTTAGAGTCTTTGGATGTGAGGTGTTTGTTCACATAGACAAGGATGATAGGACTAAGCTAGAGGCTAAATCAGAAAAATGTACTTTCATTGGTTATGGTGGTGATGACTTTGGATATAAATGTTGGAGTATTAAGGACAAGAAAATCATTCGATCTAGGGATGTGGTCTTTAATGAGAAAGTCATGTATAAGAAACAGTTGAAGAGAAAAAAGGAAGAATCCAAGAAAGAATATGCAGCGGTAGAGGATCTTCCAGATGGGAAAGTGACACATGAATTAGTTCAGGAACCCCAAACTCCTATATTGAGGAGGTCTTCTAGGGTAAGAAGAGAACCTGAACGTTTTTCTCCTTCTCTTTATTATTTATTACTCACTGATAGTGGAGAACCAGAGAGCTTTGATGAAGCAATGCAGGTAGATGCCAGGAAGAAGTGGGAGCAAGCCATGGATGAGGAGCATCAGGCTCTCATGGAGAACCAGACATGGGATTTGGTAAAGCTACCCGAAGGAAAAAGAGCATTACAGAATAAGTGGGTGTTTAGAGTCAAAGAGGAAGAAGGAGGCAAGAAAAGATACAAGGCCCGGTTGGTGGTCAAGGGGTTTGCACAGAAAAAAGGTATAGATTTTGATGAGATTTTTTCTCCTGTAGTAAAAATGACTTCTATCAAAACTGTTCTTGGAATAGTGGCGGAGAAGACTTACACTTAGAACAGTTAGATGTAAAGACTGCATTTCTCCATGGCGATTTGGAGGAGGAGCTATATATGCAGCAACCAGAAGGATATGAAGTCAAAGGTAAAGAGGAGATGGTGTGCAAATTGAAGAAGAGCTTGTATGGCCTGAAACAAGCTCCACGTCAATGGTATAAGAAATTTGATAGCTTCATGATGGAGCAAGGTTATATTAGATGTCATTCTGACCATTGTGTGTATACAAAGAAATTTGAGGATGGAAGTTATATTATCCTGTGTTTGTATGTTGATGACATGTTGGTTGCAGGTAAAAACATGCAGGAAATAAAAGTACTCAAGAAGTAGCTAAGTGAATCATTTTCTATGAAGGATTTGGGTGCAGCCAAACAAATCCTTGGTATGAGGATATCTCGGGATAGGAAGGAATAGAAGTTGACTTTATCTCAGGAAGAGTACATTAAGAAGGTCTTGGAGAGGTTTAATATACAGGATGCTAAACGGTTGGGACTCCTTTGGTAAGCCATTTCAAGTTATCAAAGGAGCAAAGTGTCCCAAGACAGAGCAGAAAGAAACCAAATGTCCAAGGTACCTTACTCATTAGTAGTTGGCAGTTTGATGTATGCTATGGTGTGCACTAGGCCTGATATTGCCCATGCAGTGGGAGCTGTGAGTAGATTTATGAGTGATCCAGGTAAAGAGCATTGGCAAGCAGTAAAGTGGATCCTTCGGTATTTGAGAGGGACCATGGGGACAGTTTTGTGCTATAATGGATCAGACACCACTTTACGTGGTTATGTAGATTCAGACATGGCTAGAGATGTAGACAGTAGGAGGAGCACGACAGGTTATATTTACACTATAGGTGGGACAGCAGTGAGCTGGATTTCACAACTACAGAAGCTGGTGGCTTTGTCAACCACGGAGGCTGAGTATGTTGTTGCCACAAAGGCAAGCAAAGAGATGATTTGGTTACAACAATTGCTTGAGGAGTTGGGGCATAAGCAGGAGGAATGTAAGTTGTATAGTGATAGTCAGAGTGCTATACACCTAGCTAAGAACTCTGCTTTCCACTCCAGGACGAAGCATATACAGTTGAGATATCACTTCATCAGGACAACTTTGGAGGAAGATAAGTTGAAGTTGGAGAAGATTCATACCAGTCAGAATCTTGCAGACATGATGACCAAGGTGGTCACAAGGGATAAACTAAAGCTATGTTCAACTTTGGTTGGCCTTCATGGATGACAGTGAAGGGTTGAGAAGCTTGCTCAATGGAAATCAGTCTCCAAGTGGGAGATTGTTATGTTTGTGGAGCCTATTTTCATGTTAGAGTGTGGTACACCTTCTATGTGTTACACTCGAGTATTTTTACGATGGTCCCACTCGCGGTGAGCGGGTCAGGGTTCGGCGAAGCCCCAAGCAAATTTTCATGGGTGGTTTATTAACCCATGGGTAATGGGTAACGTTATGGGCTATGGGCCCATTTTTGGGCCCATGGTTTTTTTCGGTCTTTTGCCCATTGTTTTGATACCCACGGTTTTGTATCAAACTGCTTAAGTAGTTGTCTATTTATATGGTCTTATGCATATGATAGAGGTACAAGCAAATGTATTACGAGATGTGTTTTGAATTTGGGTGTGAATTTCAGTAGAGTTTGTTGAGCATAGCTCCAAACGGATCTGGGTATTGTATTGAGAGAGTGGAGGCTTGTAATAAAATCTGAGCAAGTGATTCTTGGTGGACGTAGCCCAAATTGGGTGAACCACGTTAAATACTGTCTCTTTGTGTTGTGTTATTTTATTCTCCAATTTTATTTGAGATCTATAATAATTACTGCATATTAGTTTCTACTTTTGCTGCTTATTAGTTTCTACTGTTACGATTCTGTGAGGGATTATTCCGCATATTTTATCCCTTATTTCCTAACAGGATGTGTACACGATGGTACCCCGTGTCTTCTTCTCCTTGGTTTTCTCGATGGAGTTCGTGGATCCTAAACTTAGGCTTTGACTTTTGAACGTTCTTGTTTGTGTCTTTTTGTACCTGGAAAGTAAGCAAAGCTAGTTTTCAGCTTAGGTTACTGAGTTGTTGTTGGATTGTGACTTGGTTTGTGTCTTCTTCTTCTAAAGGTTCTTCCTCTTCGTATTGTGGAGGCTCTTCCCCTGTTTCATGTTCTATCTTATTTCTTCGTGCCACTTTGATGAGGGGTATTCTATGCCCTATCACTTTATCATTTTCTACGTAAGAAGTGGAAGCATGCCCACCTGTTAAAATATCTTCCATATTGATAAGGGGGCGTTCTTCCTTAGTAGTGTCATTTATAGGTAATATTGGTTCATTCTCGGTGGGAAATTTGGCCCCTAATTCCATGACCCGTGCCAAAACTCTATCTTTGTTTCTAAGGAGAAACTCATCTAGTAGAGTGGGGTCAAAATCAAAGTCTATGTGTGGTGATTCTAATTCATTTCCACTATGATCGACCATCTCTTCGGTTTCCTTTTCTACAAAAAATAGTGGCCCTAAGTCGTGTCCAATGAAGGGGTTTGACCCTTGTCTGTTAGAGGTCTCCCAAGCATGTGCTTGTTGTTCCTCATATGTCTGTTTCTTCAACCCTAGACGTGTTTTGGGAGCCATGTTTTCGTGATAAGTTTCACTAAGGTAAGTTGTAGATTTGTTCAAAATTCAATGACTACCCCTAAGTGAAACACAAGATGAAATTGCTAAGAGTATGAATGTGTCACCAATGTGAGAATACCAATATGATAGAGTGATAAATCACCCGTGATACAAGCGTTTGGTATTAAAACTTAATCAAATGAAGTACTTCCTAGACTACGTTTCAAAGTAATTTGTGACGCCAGATGATTAACAAGATGTCTCCACTTATGCCAAGTTCAAAGGAATGAACAAGACGTAAGTAAATACATGAAGTTAAATGCGATCTCCCAATCAAGATATACGATGAGCAAGCTCAATTCTGATTAAGACCTATATCTCAAAAAGTGCCAATTACGATTTGTGAATGACACAACAATATCACCAAGATATGTTAAACCACTTTGTAAGAAAGTGAAGTATTGATATCGAGGTGTTATTGATATAACATGCACAAATGGTAGTGCCTAAGACTTTTGAAATCAAGGTAATAATAAAACTGAACAAAAAAATCTCAAAGTATAGCTAGGAATAGTTAAGAATGTGTGCAGCGTAACCGTACAATATAGGTATTTATGTCGAGTTTACAAGAAACAAAACGTAAATATCAAAATTGTAATGATACGAGACAAACAAGCTAACTCCACTATGGAAGTCGCATGATGAACCACGCCTAACTACAATGACGATCTTGACATGGCTATTAAGATCACAATGGCTACCAAATGACGTGAAAATGCTTCCACTCACTTTAGACATTTAACTAACCCACCAAAACATGGATGGGTGTAAACGAACATAAAAGTGAGAGAAACAATCGAATGGCAACACAAAGGTAATCACACCTCTTTTGATCAACAAAGTGTCAAAAGAATATGAAGGAAATAAATCAAGAAAAATGACGAAAAATGCTAGCCTCACTTCAACAGAGTTTCACCTCGCCCTAAGGCAAGTAAAAACTAGGCGAAAGTAATATGTCACACGTTTCTCAAAAAGAAGGTTCACAACTCAACATTGTTTTCAAATGGTCAAAGTGGGCTCCTGGCCAAAGTATATTCTCCTAGGTGGTTCTCTTGCCCTAGGTGTTACAAAGTTGCCTCAAGCGAGCGCGATTTACCCAAAAAGTCACACTGACTAGTTTGGGAGTATCTCGGCTTTACTTTACCCCCTTCAAGAATAGTAGGCAACTAGTGCATCTACGTGTACTATCACTGGGGTCGCCACAATGGACAACCTGTAACTCTATCTCACAAAGGAATCACTAGTCAAGTAGGTAGTGCGAAGCACTTCCCGTTTCGTCCACAAGGTTCCCTCTTGCGTGGACGACTTTGGGGTTCCTAGAACCACCCCCATTTTTGTAGCTTAAGGCGTTATGCCAAAGGGGTTATGTTCCAGTTGAGCGGAGAGGGACGTACCCTTTTCGAAACCTGCAATACAGTGTTTTGAATATGTTGTTCTTTTTATCTTGTTTAATTAGGTGTGGTTTTCTTGAACACCTTTTGGCAACCTGTATAACAACTGTATTAGTAGTTTTTGATTTTGTTTTGGTTCCTCCTTTCTTTGACAAGCGTTTTTAGGTCCTGCACTCAAGCATTAGTAGTTCTCCAAGAAAATCACATTATTTAAAAGAAGATTAAGAGTTGTTTTTATTCTCAAGATCATCCAAGGATGCAAGAGAAGAGCATACACAACAAATAATCCAACTAAAAAGTAAAGAAAATATTTTCAATCAATGAACCATACAAAATTCTTGATAAATGTTCATTCCCCTAAACCAAAAGTGAAAGATGAAGTTTCCAATCTACCAAATGTTATAAAATGAAGACTAAAGTTGCTTTTGATTCTCAAGATCACCCTAAGGTGCAAGAGAAGAGCATACACAAACTTTATCCCAACTATATAGAAATGGAAAACTTCAAATCAAAGGACCATTGAAAAATGCTTTGTAAAAGGTTCATTCCCTTAAGCAAAAAGTGAAAGATGAAGTTTCTAATTTACCAAATGTTATAAAATGAAGACTAAAGTTGCTTTTGATTCTCAAAATCACCCTAAGGTGCAAGAGAAGAGCATACACAATCTTTATCCCAACTATATAGAAATAGAAAATTTCAAATCAAAGGACCATTGAAAAAATACTTTGTAAAAGGTTCATTCCCTTAAGTAAAATGAATAATCAAGTTTCCAAGTTTAATCCCAATGTTAACAAGATAGAGATCAAAGTTATTTTTGATTCTCAAGATCACCAAAAGGTGCAAGAGAAGAGCATACACATGCTTTGGTCTAAATCGAGTAAGCATGAAAATACAACATTCATCAAAACATTAGACATGTTAGAAAATGACCAGTTTTCAAATAACAGAAAAACCTGTAATTTTTGTAACTATAAATCCTAAATTTATGTTTTCATTGCATATTTAACTTCAATACCTTTCCAACTCAAAAAAAATGGAGTCATTTTGAGTTCGGGAGAAAAAGTTATGGCCTTCGGAAGATGGGTTACACATATGCTCTTATGCTCATGGGTATGCACTTGACATGCACTCAAAAAATGTCAAAAACGTCCCTTAACCTGCAAAATGGGAAAAAATTTCCAACCAAGATTCAATTTTAACAACAACCCATCACATTAATATATGAATAGAAGACTCAACGCTATCAAACATTAACATACATGCTCAAGAATTTAAGATTTTCAAGAAATTGACAAAACTAGCATGTAGAATGATGAAAAAGTAAGCTCTAAAAATGAAAACATGATGAAATCTTGAAATTTTCTCACCAAGATTAAATTTTGACAGCAACCCACCACATTAATATGTAAATAGAAGACGCATCACTATCAAACACTAACCTACATGCTCAAGAATTGAAAAATTTCAAGAAATTGACAAAACTAGCATGTAAAATGTTGAAAAAGTAAGCTAAAAATGAAAACATGATGAAATCTTGAAATTTTCTCACCAAGATTAAATTTTGACAGCACTTCACCTCCTTCATACCTACAAGGAATACCTAACACATACAAACTCAACAAAACAAGTTAAGAAAAACAAGTTAGATCAACATGAGTAAAAGAGGGTTAGTAACCAAAAATAAAACTTAACTACACAAACTTGAAATTAAGTGCAAAGGACAATGGAGTAAGTCCCACCGGGCATGCCAAATGTGTGCATGTATACTTTGTTTAATGCTAAATCAAATGAAGCAAGAACTACCACCTAAAATAGTTCTACAATTTAGCTAAAACAAAGCATAAACACCATCATGATAAGAATTAAACAAGGGTTAGATGCTAGCATTCATAAATACAAACTTTGAAACTAACAATGCTAAATATCTAAACTCATCTATTCTTTAACAACAAATAAATGAATGGACCTAAGTAAGCTCCATGGCTATCAAAATAGTTGTCCTTAATGTTCCAAGAACCTAGGAATGGGGCTAATCAAAGTTGGGCTAAAAGACCCTTTTGACACCTCCCATATGACCCAAGCACTTTAAGAAAGAGGCTTAACTCTTCAAGATGATGAACTCTCAAAAGGGCAAGATGCAAGCTCTTAGTCTCTTTGCTATATGCTTTGTGTTTGCTCTCTAAGGAGTTTAGGTGTAAGTAAAAAGGTAGGTGGATGGCTCTTTATATAGCCCAAAGGATAAATGATTCAACACATTCTCATGAATGTGGGATAAAGGTAAAACATGATTAGGAATGGATAAGATTGCTTTATTAAAGGTAACCTTACTTTAGAAGGGTTTAATACATGTTTAGCAAGTCATGGGAGTTGGGGTATTTTAATTAATCAAAGGTGATTAATTAATAGGTAGTGTAAGCTTATGAAGCCAATTAGAAGAATATTAGTGTGATTTAGGCTATTATAAGGGGATTAAATCAATTAAATATTGATTTATTGGTTAAATGGAAGGAAAGCTAATTAATTAATAATAATTAATTAGTCTAGGTAGAAGGGTGATTTATTAACAGTAAGGTCGTTAATTAGGTATTTGTTGATAGGAAACTTAATTAATTAGCTTAGTGTAATTAATTAATGATGATATGAGGAAAATGAGTGCTTTTGACGATACGTTGTTGATTTGCGAGAAAGGGATAATTAGAGCAATTTAAGTATTTAAATTGCTTGGGCGTAATTATAGGTGTCTCAACCCAAACCTTTTTATGTTGTGTGTTCTTTGCATTGGTAGGAATGTTAATTTTGATCATACCAACAACGTTGGGTTCATGATCGATGGATGATATGATTGAGTCATACTCAACGGTGTTTTTGTTTAGCCCTTATCATTTTGAGCTATTTTTTTATTGTGTTTCAGAAAAAGGTTTTGGAAAGGTGTTTTCAACTTCTATATCTCTGCGGTCAATTAGATCTTGAATATAGTGTCAGAGTTTCGCATGACAACAATCAGTATGGTGACCATTGATACAATGGTACTTACAATATTCATTTTCTTTATACCATGTTGGTTTTGGTTTCCCCTCTATAAATGGTCTTGAGATTGGATAATTGATCATATCCGCACTTACTAAGTGATGGAATACACTAGAAATATTTTTCCAAGTGGTGTGAATTGTCATCGTTTGAATTCACAAGGATTTTTTTATTTACTAGGAATGATAATTGGTTGATTAGTTGATTTGATTGGTTTTGATTGAGGTGTTTGAACATTGCGAGAATAATTTATCCCATCATTCACAATTTTGCAATTTCGATTGTTGAATTTTTTTATGTCTTGATTTTGATAAGTATCCTTATTAGGTTAATCCCTAGAAGTAGTTTTGATGATGATTTAAGTAATGAGAGCTCTCTCAATTTGTGTTCATTTCCCGATTACTTATTTAAAACCATTTAAGCAATGCATTTTCATTTAGAATGAAAGTTCAAGAATGAGAATAGGTATGAAAATGCTTACTAATTATTTCTCAGGAATTGAATAAGGGAATCGGCTTGCGATCCCTCACCATCTTTGGAGGAATTATGTGAATGTTTCATTATTTCTTTTCTTTGTATTGTAAAGTTCCATCATAGTGACCTCAAAATCTAAGTTAAAGGAAAAGTGTTTGATGAATTTTTCTGATAAGTCGGAAAAAGTAGTAATGGATCCTTTAGGAAGGTGTAAAAACCAATCTAAATTTTGTCCTCCTAAACTCTTAGGGGAAAAGACGTAAGAGGTATATATCATTGTAAGCTACTTCTTGACATGCCATGAAGAACTCTTTCACATGTTCTCTTGGGTTATTCTTTCCTTTATATTTTTCAAATTTAGGAGTTTCAAATGATGGAGGAAATGGTATGTGTAACATGTATTTATCAAATGGATAAGGACAAAGATCTTCAAAGTTAAATTGTTTGGTTTGTTTTTGCATTCCCATTAGTATTTCTTTCATGTTCTTCCACTCTTGTGCGAATGGATATTTTTTTTTGAGGGTTTTCCATGATTTCATTAATTTATTACCTAGGTTGTTCTTCTTCTTCATTGTTTAATTTTTGAAACCTTAGAAGCCATATGGGAAAGTTGTTGTGTCATCTCATGGATTTTTGCTAACAAGGCTTCATTGGATGTTTTTTTTGAATGCTATTTTTTTTTTTTTGGTTAGATTTATGTTTTTCAAGAAGATTTTTTAAATTATTTTCCCCAAAATCCAATGGTAGTTTGGCTCCCATTTTTAGGATGCGCAAAAGATATTGGTTTTTGTTTTGCCTTAATAGTTCATCTATTGGCTTTTTTTTTTCTTCTATGATTGCGGGTTTTCTTGCATCATTTTCTTCTTCATCGTAGTATCTTTCCAAGAGGATTGGTTCTATCAAAATTATCATATATATTATGGATTTTATTACGAGTAATCACCATTTTGCTAAAGGTAGAGTCTAAAAAGGAAGTTTGTATGAATAGTCCTAGTAAACTAGGAAAATGGATAAGCGTTGGATTTTGGATAGGTTTGTGTTGTAATAGTGTTTAAGATAGTCAAATTGGACTAAATGTTCAAGGTTTGTATACCAAATGGTAGGATTTGTTTGATAGGATTGGTTGGATTTGTTGATCAAAGAGTATGTACCCAAAGGGTAGAACTTGTTTTGGATTGGTTGATTTGATTGGATTTTGATGTAGGATGTGGAACACAATTTTTTGACCTAGTGATTTGACTTAACTTTTTCGTTAACAAGTATCAAGCAACAATTGTGATATGATTTTGATTTGTTTTGGCTTAAAATGAAAAATACCATCGAGAAATGCAAAGTTATTTATGATAATACAATCAAGCAAAATGTCATGGAATAAACAAATGCAAGGCTCTTATCACTCCAAAAAGATGCATCTTTTGATATATCCCATACCTGATATACCAAATTTGTACAAGGAAAAAAGTGGTACAAGGAACCCTTGGAATACTAAAAGAGACTCACATAATCATAGTAGTAGCCCTCTTAGAGGAGTGAATCACCACTCTAATGATGGGTTTTATGATTAGGTGGTAGGTAATGAGGGAATAATATGTGAATGGTGTCCTTATTTCTCCTAAATAATTTATAGGGACGATGCCACATACTTCTTTGTTATAGTTATTTTAGGTATATTTTCACAAAGTAACCCATCACGGGATATTTCATGTAAGTGGGGGATAGAGGCGAGGAAAGCATCAAATGTTGTTTGAGACTAGGTCTCAAGTGCAATGCAATACAATATGAGTGGTGTATGGTAGTGAATTCCATGTCATTGGTGTAGCTAAGTGGTGATGAAATCCACATCGCTACATGCTAATACAAGTATGAGTGATTAATATGCAATTTCTTTCTAACTTTGACAAAAAAACAATTTGAAAATGAAAAGCATAAATTAAAGTTATACCTGAATTTTTTTTAGCATTTTTTAGCAAGATTTTTAAGAAAAAAGGTCCCGCGTGTAAATGTATTAGTAGTTTGATTTGGTTTTTTTTTACCTTTTCCTATTTTGGTAATATTTGACTTAACAATCCTACAAAACAAGGTTAACTAAGTACAATATTGATATGAAACAACTTCAATCATTTATGATTCTCAAGTTCACCCAAGGGTGCAAGAGAATAAAGCATACATGGTTTAGATTGATATAAACGATACACTATTAAATAAAGCAAGTTTTAGGGATGAAATGAAATACATTAGATTAGAAATAAATGTGAGCAATAGTTATATAGTTTCATTAGAAAGTGATTAGAAACAAGTTAACAAAATGCATAAAACTGACCATAAAATAATCTTAATCACTTTTGATCCTAAAGTTTTCCAAAAAACGGTAAGAGACAAGAGTATACATTATTTATATTGTGGGAATGAGGTGTGAAAATGAAAGACAAACAAGATAAAATGATCAAAAGATGGGTTAGAATCTATTTTTTTGTGAAAACATGCAGAAAATGTCGAAGATAAAAGAAAATAAGGCATTAACCGTTAGAATTCTAGAAATCTATAAACAAATTAAAATTTTACATAGTAACGCTAATGCAAAGAATAAAAACAAAAATGTCGATAAAAAGAATGCAAAAAAATTGAAAGGTACACAAACACAATTTATATATTACAGACGCACCTTCTTACAACACATAAATATGTTGAAGTTGACACTAGTGCAAAGACTATGATAGAAATGTAAACCCAAAGGCACATTGATGCAAAGACTAGAACAAAAATGCATCTATTAGAATGGAAAGACAGTAGTTTGAAAAAAGCACATACTATAGAATTTTAGCACATGAACTTTGACATTAGCATAGACCTATAAAAATATGAGAAAATAGAAGTACGCTAGCGTAGATCCCAAGCTATGCTAGCACAAATAATGTTATGGAAATGCAAATCACATGTAATACAAAAATATTAAAACATGGCCAAAATGTTTATTTTTTTGCAAACTACTCTCAAACCTTCTTATGGAATAACCTAAAAAATTGGTCAGTGACCTTTAAATAACACAAAGAACATGAAAACAATATCAGTTTTGCAAAATATGATCAAAATAAATTGGATGTCCCACGGACATGCTAGAATGTATACAAGAGAAAATGCAAATAAGAGAAATAAATAAACAACAAACAAAGTGCATCCTTTCTCAAACAAGTTCATTGCAACCTCATATTGGACCAGCTGAAGAGTGGGGTCGAGTAACACTCTTGTTGGATCCGGATGAGGGATCAATTTTTGGATGCTCTAAGATATTCTAAATGGAAGTGAAGCCAAGCTACGAGAAATGATGGATTGATTGATGATTGATTTAGTTATCAATTAGACATCATAATGGTGTGCAAGAGTGATTTTCAATAGTAATTTAGCAGAGTAACACTGAAAATTCCTCAAGCTTCCAATGATGATTTGAGAGGAATGGAACTTCTTATTTATAGATGCAAAAGAAGCCATGGATTGATAAAGGTAGAATTGACTACATTGTAGACTATTGATGTCATTTTCCTTATTCAAAGATGGTTGATTTATTATGTGCATTAAGTTCTTTCAATGATAAATAAAGAGACTTTACTTGAAATTAATTGACTCTTTAATTATTCAAAATTATACGTGCATATTTGCTTCCATATTTTCTAGGATTCTAGAACTTGAGTGGGGTGAATAGTCAGCTTGAGTGAGTTAGCTATCTGAAGTGAAGATGAGTGGAGGGTGAGTATATAATTGATTTTAATTTATTTAATATACTAAAAGTAGCCAAAGGGGTGTATTGTGTATAGTGAGTGTAATAGAATTAATTAAATTAATTCTAGAAGTGGGACATGGGTGAATAATGAATTTAATATTATTGTTAGACATTGTAATGTGTAATGGGTATTTTTAGGGCACCTATAGTGAGTATTGTGTATTTTTAAAATGTAGATTTAAGCCTAGGCTCAAAAAGTGACTCTAGAGTTTTCACATTTGTAGCAGCCTACTTGATCACCGGGAGAGTGCTCCTTACATTATGAGTCCTGGTTACTCCCGATGCTACCTTTCCAAACCAATCACCCTTGCACTACATCATAGAAGCTGCTTTCACAGGTGACACCCTTCACCTCCTCAAGCTCATCCTTCCGCTCCATATTTTTCTTTTTTAGGTTGGATTGCACGACCTCAAGGGAACGGTATGGCTAGCTCTTTGAATTGGGCCTCACCTACTCAAGGAGGGAATACTTTTTTGGATCTCTACCATTAGGGTGGAGAATAATGGTGCCTCTAAGCATTCGAGACACCGATTAGTGTTAGGTTGTGGAGCCTGTTTTTATGTGAGAAAGTGTTGAAGACCGTACACTAAGAGTATCTTGTACACTTTCCACGATTACGAGAAAAAAACTTGGGCCTTAAAACATGCCCGATATATCGAAAACATGATTTTCTCATATGGGTAGGTTTTTAACCCATAGGTTTATGGGACGGTTTTGACCCATGCTTTTGATACCTTGTTTTGTAAAACTACTTAAGTAGTGTCTATTTATATGGTTTTTTTGCATATGGTAGATATAATGTAAACATTCTAGATGTGTTTTGAATTCGGCTATGAATTCAAGAGAGTTTGTTGAGCATAGCTCTAAACGGATCTGGGTATTCTATTAAGAGAGCGGTGGCTTGTAATAAAATTTGAGCAAGTGATTCTTTGTGGACGTAGCCCAAATTGGGTGAACCACGTTAAATATTGTCTCTTTGTGTTGTGTTATTTTATTCTGCACTTTTATTTGAGATCTGTAATATTTTTTGCATATTAGTTTCTATTATTGCGATTCTATGAGGGATTATTCCACATATTTTATCCCTTATTTCCTAACAATTGGTATCAGAGCTTGGTTTTGTTTGCTGAAGTGTTGAATCACAAGGAAAGTTTTATCTTGAGTGGGAGTTATGGCAGATGATGGAATATCTAGGATTGATAAATTCAACGGGTAGAATTTCAGTCTTTGGAAGATGCAGATGGAAGATTACCTTTATCAGAAGGATCTTTATAATCCGTTGTCTAAGAAGGTGAACAAACCCTCAAGTATGACAAATGTGGAATGGGATTTTCTAGATAGGAAGGCACTTGGGACAATCCGGATGTGTCTTGCATCTTTGGTATTATTTAATGTTTCAAAGGAAAATACTACAAAAGAACTGATGGATGCATTAGGGAAGTTGTATGAAAAATCCTCTACCTCTAATAAGATATTTTTAATGAAAAAGTTATTTAATATGAAGATGTCGAGAATGGTTCAAAGAGCAGATCATCTAAATGATTTTAATACGGTTGTAAATAAGCTAGCTTCAATTACAATAGAATTTGATGAAGAAATTAGGGCTTTATTATTTTTGTGCTCTTTACCTGGGAGTTGGAATAGCCTAGTAATGGCGGTAAGCAACTAGGTTCCAGCCTAACTCAAAGTTGAAGTTTGAGGATGTTGTAGGGGTGATTCAAGCAAGGAAATGCGAAGAAAAAACTCGGTGAATCTTCTACTTCATGGAATGCTTTTGATAAAGGGAAACTAGAGGGAGAGAGAAGAATAGAGGAAGTCATGGAAAATCAAAGGATTGGGCAAGGTCAAAATCCAAAAGCAAGATAGTATATCTTGGCCTTGTGGAAAGTCTGGGCATGCAAAAAGGACTGTTGGGAGCTTTGGGACAAGAAAAAACAACAGGAAGAAAACAAGGAGGCAAATGTGGCAACGGGTAATGTATGTCAGGATGCTTTGATTCTTTCTTTGCACAATATTACTGAATCTGGGGTTTTAGATTCAAGGGCTTCTTTCCATGCTACTCTACATAGGCATTATTTTGTTGATTATGTTCAAGGAGATTTTGGGCATGTTTTTCTTGGTGATGATGAGCCTTGCAGCATAGTTGGAAAAGGTTTTGTTTAGGTTAAGATGCAGAATGGGAATACTTGGCTATTGAAGGATGTCAGACATGTGCCTACATTAAGATGAAATTTGATATCTAATAGGCGGTTGGGAAGTGATTTTTGTACTGTGATATTTACAGTGGACTCTTAGAAGGTTACCAAGGGTGATCTTGTGGTGACAAGAGGTAAGAAGGTTGTAACCTTGTATTTAACCACTTATAGCACTAATGTTTGTAATCTTGTGGCTTCAAAAGTAGATACAAGGGCATGGAGATCATAAAGAAGGATTTTCCTGGATATACATAAATAGGTTTGGAGTTATGTGAGGACTGCATATATGGGAAACAGAAGTGAGTAAGGTTTCTCAAGCTTGGATCTACAAAGAAAGAGAGTAAGTTAGAGCTGGTGCATTTCGATGTATGGGGTGGCTGGGTATCATCTCTTGGGGGTTCAAGTTATTATGTTACTTTTATTAATGATGCAATAAGGAAAGTTTTGGTTTATTATATTAGAAACAAATATGATGTATTTGACACTTTTGTTAAATGGAAAGCCTTGGTAGACAATGAAACAAGTCTTAAGCTAAAATGTCTCAGGTCAGATAATGGAGGGGAGTATTGCAGCAATGAATTTGATGATTATTGTTCTAAGAATGGAATCTACAGGAAAAAGACAGTTCCAAGAACTCCACAGTAGAATGGGGTGTCAGAAAGGATGAACAAAATAATAATGGAACATGCTAGGAGTATGAGGTTACATGCAGGACTACCTCTTTCTTTTTGGGCAGAAGCGGTGAGCACATTGTGTACTTGATAAACAAAGGACCCTCAAGTGCCTTGGATGGAGGCATACCCATGGAGGCTTGGTATGGTAAGAAAGTTGATAGTTAATTTCTTAGAGTCTTTGGATGTGAGGTGTTTTTCCATATAGACAAGGATGATAGGACCAAACTAGAGGCTAAATCAGAAAAATGTACTTTCATTGGTTATGGTGGTGATGACTTTGGATATAAATGTTGGAGTATTAAGGACAAGAAAATAATTCGATCTAGGGATGTGGTATTTAATGCGAAAGTCATGTATAAGTAGATCTCGGGAAAACAGGGAAGAATCTAAGAAAGAATATGCAGTAGTAGAGGATCTTTAGGATGGGAATGTGACACATTAATTAGTTCAGGAACCTCCTCAACAGGAACCCCAAACTCCTATATTGAGGAGGTCTTCTAGGGTAAGAAGAGAACCTGAACATTTTCTCCTTCTCTTTATTATTTATTACTCACTGATAGTGGAGAGCCAGAGAGCTTTGATGAAGCAATGCAGGTAGATTCCAGGAAGAAGTGGGAGCAAGCCATGGATGAGGAGCATCAGGCTCTCATGGAGAACCAAACATGGGATTTGGTGAAGCTACCTGAAGGCAAAAGAGCATTACAGAACAAGTGGGTGTTTGAGTCAAAGAGGAAGAATGAGGAAAGAAAAGATACAAGGCCCGGTTGGTGGTCAAGGGTTTGCATAGAAAAAAGGTATAGATTTTGATGAGATTTTTTCTCCTGTAGTAAAAATGACTTCTATTAGAACTGTTCTTCGAATAGTTACAGCAGAAGACTTGAACTTAGAGCAGCTTGATGTAAAGACCACATTTCTCCATGGTGATTTAGAGGAGGAACTATATATATAACAACCAGAGGGCTATGAGGTCAAAGGTAAAGAGGATATGGTGTGCAAACTAAAGAAGAGCTTGTATGGCTTCAAACAAGCTCCTCGTCAATGGTATAAGAAATTTGATAGCTTCATGATGGAGCAAGGTTATATTAGATTTCATTCTGACCATTGTGTGTATACAAAGAAATTTGAGGGTGGCAGTTATATTATCCTTGTCTATATGTGGATGACATGTTGGTTGCAGGTAAAAACATGTAGGAAATAAAAGTACTCAAGAAGCAACTAAGTGAATCCTTTGCTATGAAGGATTTGGGGGCAGCCAAACAAATCCTTGGTATGAGGATATCTCGAGATAGGAAGGAACGGAAGCTGAATTTATCTCAGGAAGAGTACATTAAGAAGGTCTTGGAGAGGTTTAATATGCAGGATGCTAAACCGGTTAGGACTCCTTTGGCAAGCCATTTCAAGTTATCAAAGGGACAAAGTGTACCAAGACAGAAGGAGAGAAACCAGATGTATAAGGTACCTTACTCATCGCCAGTTGATTGGCAATTTGATGTATGTCATGGTGTGCACCAGCCCGATATTGCCCATGTAGGGGGAGCAAAGTGAGTAGATTTATGAGTGATCCAGGTATAGATCATCGACATGCAGAAAGTGGATCCTTTAGTATTTGTGAGGGACCATGGGGACAGGTTTTGTGCTGATGGATCAAACACCACTTTGTGTGGTTATGTAGATTCAAATATGGTGGAGATGCAGATAATGGGAGGAGCACAACAAAGTTATGTTTACTTTGTAAGTGGGATAGTAGTAAGTTGGATTTCACGACTACAAAAGTTGGTGGCTTTGTCAACCACGGAGGTGAGTATGTTGCTTTATAGAGGCAAGCAAGGAAATTATTTGGTTACGAAATTACTTGAGGAGTTAGGGCATAATCGGGGGAAGGAAAGTTGTATAGTGATAGTCAAAGTGTTATACGCCTAGCTAAGAACTCTGCTTTCCACTCTAGGATGAAGCATATACAGTTAAGGTACCATTTCATCAGGACAACTTTTGAGGAAGAGAAGTTGAAGCTGGAGAAGATTCATACCAATCATAATCCTACAAACATGATGACCAAGGTGGTCACAAGGGAAAAACTGAAGTTGTGTTCAGCTTTGGTTGGTCTTCATAGAAACTAGTGAAGGGTTGAGAAGCTTGCTCAAAGGGAAACTAGTCTCCAAGTGGGAGATTGTTAGGTTATGGAGCTGTTTTCATGTGAGAAAGTGTTGAAGACTGTACACTAAGAGTATTGTACACTTTCCACAGTTGTCTCGTCGGGTGGGTTTTCTCATATGGGCGGGTTTTTGACCCATAGGTTTATGGGACGGTTTTGGTTGATGGTTTTGATACCCATGGTTTTGTAAAAATACTTAAGCAATTGTCTATTTATATGGTTTTGTGCATATGGTAGATATAATGTAAACATTGCATATGTGTTTTGAATTCGGTTGTGAATTCTATAGAGTTTGTTGAGCATAGCTCCAAATGGATCTGGGTATTGTATTGAAAGAGCGGTGGCTTGTAATAAAATATAAGCAAATGATTCTTTGTGGACGTAGCCAAAATTGGGTGAACCACGTTAAATATTGTCTCTTTATGTTGTGTTATTTTATTCTGCACTTTTATTTGAGATCTGTAGTATTTTTTACATATTAGTTTCTACTGTTGCGATTCTGTGAAGGATTATTCTGCATATTTTATCCTTTATTTCCTAACAATTAGGATGGCTAGATTTTTTATCCTCCATCTGAAGAACTAAATAAAAAATTGTTCATCCCTCCCGAGGATGATCTTCCTCCTCTACCTAATGTTGGTGTCACTTATGCTTAACTTTGTATTTTGATGTTTGTTGGACTCTTCCCTTGGGGCCTTTTTTTTATGCCTTCATGGCATTATTTTTATTGGCTATATGGACAATACATTAGTGTCTTCGTGACTTCTTTTTTAACCGTGAGTTCTCTCGCATCTTATTAATGTAAATCTATTTATATTTTTGTAATAGGGGAAAGGCATCAGTCATTTAACACCCTATGTTAAATGACATACGAGTTATCCTATGATGATGAGGGGATCTAAAATTTTATTTACATGTCACAAATTTTTCATAACTTCAAAAAGTGGGGAAGCCACCATGGCACCATGTTAATCACCATGTGGTGGGCCCACTATATTAAACATTAAAAAAGTACATAGTGAATCTGAAAAATAAAATTTCCTCAGCACTAAATTTTGCTTGTACCTACGTAACAAGCAAAAAAATTAGCATCTCGCTCCCAAAAAATGCATTTATTTTTCTTCACATCATCCCCTCGCTACTTTACTTTACCAGCCTCTCCGCCAACTTCATTTACCTACACGTCATTTTAGAATTCAATGCCGTGAGTAATTGCATGACATTGCATTTGGAAATGCACATGCGAGGGGGAGCAGAACATTCCCTCCCTTCCAAGCTTACGGCCGGACGGTGTCACCACTATATATTTTCTTTACAATGGAGTTGAACACCCTTTATGCCTTACAATGGAGTTGAACACCCTCTACGCCTGTAATTGAGCCAAACACGAGGTGAGCCCATTTCTTGGTTTCATGCAATGAGTGCATTCGTATGCAATACTAGTTTTACAATCATATATTTTTTCTATACTGATATGTTTCTATACATGTTCTTGTTTAATAAAGCATTACCTATTTTACAAACGTATATTCATTTATTATTGAGTTGTTTTGTGCATGTTATTTTATAATCTTTTGTTTGGCACAAACTCGCCGATTCATCACATTTCAGCATTTTTACACATTTCGATCCAATTTCCATGTTATTGCTTAATGGGTTTTGTTCTAACTGTTCTTTTTCAACCAAACATGTTGGGCTATTGTTTTTGCAATGTATTTTTGGTTATGCTAGTGCAATTTTTTTATTCATCTATTTGACATGAACTCTTATACTATAACATAGTGCTTTTCCAAAAATAAGTTTTTCACCCATGCATCTTACAGTTTCACAATACATGGTTGTTATTGACTATACACTACTATTATTGAGTAATGGGTTTCGTTCGACATGTTTTTTTAGCCATGCATGCTAAACTATTGTGTTTTCATTGTATATTCATTTATCTCAATGTTTTTTTATTCCTTCATTCACCATGAACTATTCTAATACAACATAGTGATTGTCCACAAAACAGATTTTTTCACCCATGTGTCTTCCAGTTTCAAAATATAGTGTTGTTATCAACCATACACTATTGTTATCGAGTAATGGGTTTCATTCTAACTGTTATTTTTCCAACCAAACAGTTGAACTATGTTTGTTTCAAAGTGTGTATTCATTTATTTCAATGTATTTTTATTCTTCTATTTGCTATGAAGTCTTCTAATACAACATGGAGATTGTCCGAAAAATAGGGTTTTTCCACCCATGTATCTTACAGTTTCAAAATACAATGTTGTTATTGACAATGCATTGTTGTTATTGAGTAATGGATTTCATTTTGACTTGTTGTTTTTCCAAGCAAGCATGTAGAAATACTATTTTCATTGTATATTCCTTTATCTTATTCCATTTTGTTCATTTATTGGAAATACAAGTGTTGTTTGTGTAGTTAATATTTGAATATCCATTGTTAACTTTATATTGATTGGCTGAATATATACAAGAATTACTAAACATACATTGAATATACTGGCTGTAACTTTTTCATTTTATACTACACATTCAAACCTTTAATGTGCATTGAATATACATTGAATATGTTGTTAGTTCATTACATGTTCTTATTACATTGTTATTAATGAATAAATACTTATATTTCTAGGGAGGCCACATATTCAGGTGGTAAATGATAGTTATCTTTTTCATATTCAAGGTATTTAAAGAATGTCTGAATATGTGAGGAATGTCATAAAATAGACATAATGTTAAATACATGAAGAATGTCTACATATGCAATGAATATGTGAATCACTTACCTTAACCTATACATAGTATTTGAATATAAATATGTCTTGTCTTTGTTTATCCATTTAATATTTTTTGGCCCACCCTACTATAAACTAGTTCATAGCATGCTCCTATCACTCGCATTCCTCCTTTGTCATTTCTAATTGTATGCCAATTCCGTATTCAAAGCAACCATTACCTGCTAACATATTTGCATAGCACTTGTTCATCTCTTCCAACCTACAATTTAAATTCATATTTATGTTCTCCATGCACTGAGCACATTCGCATGTAGCACCAAGATTACATTTGTATTTTCAATGTGTATTCAGTAATTTCAATTTGTTAATATGCAAAGAAAAATAGAAGGTAAACATAGTTCTTATTTTAGTATATGTTTCAATATACACTAAAATTACTAAACATAGATAGAATATATAGTGTTGATATTGGTGTTGCTTACAAAGGTGCTCATTTCTCTTGGGTCCATTTTTTACAAATACCCTATCAAAATTTGTTTCAAAAAGGATTGTCGTATCGGAGAGGGAGATGAGAATATCTAAACTATGTATTTTAACACCTTTATGTTAGAGATTCACAAGCACTAAGAGGGGAGGTGAATCAGTGCAGATTAAAATTAGTTTACAAAGCTATATCAATCCACAATTTCCTAAATTTGTGTGGTACAATATCATGTGGATTTCATCAAACATATATCAGACAAAATAAAACACCGAACACAAAATTTATAGTGGGAAACCATTTAGGAGAAAAACCCACTTGAAACCAAGGCTTTATTAGGAACACCAATTCTAAAGCTTACAATGGTTTCATTGAGCACCCACTCAACCTGTGAAGCACCCACTTCACAACTTCAAGCACCCACTTGAAGATTTTTTGAGCACCCACTCAAAGAATTTTAGCAAGCACCAACTTGCAAGGAGCACCAACCCCTAATTTAATCAGCTACAACTAATATTTTGTAGGAACCTACCCATAAGGAGGCTGCAACCCCCTAAAAATGCTAAGCTATAACTTAGACTTGATTTACATACAAATTTTGATCATCTAGTTACAAAATTTTCTTATACAATAGATTATTTTCACTTTTCTCGTATATGTCCGTGTTTTTTTGTCACTACCCTTCTACTCATCGATTCGAATGCTCTTGCTCAATCAATCTTTCACATTGATGATATTCTCATTTGATTCTTCAATATTTCATTTGATCGCTCTCCTCTTTCCTCTCTCTTTTATTTTTGTCACTCTCTCTCATCTCGATTGCATCATCTTCTCACTTAAGTAGTGCAAAATTAGCTTCAAGTTACCTTTATATGGCCAATCAACCCATTCCAACACTTCCGTTGGAGTTTCATGCACTCTTTCCTACTCTTTCACCTGAAAATTTGGTCCATTAAATGAATACAACTAACTCCAAATTTTGTTCTTGCTATATTTAGCTTGATTTCACCTTTCACCAGAAAACATTTATTAGTCGATACCTAAAAAAATATTTCTCATGTTCCTAGGATTTCCTAGATGAGCAAGCCATTTTATTCTATGATATTTGATTTCACCTTAGGATCGGGAATCTCATAGAGATTGTAATTGTATTTCCACAAATTCAATGAGCATTAAATGTTGACAACTAGAATTGTAGATTTCTTCGTTCTTCATGGAGCTCAAGCAATGTACATAGTAGTAATAATTAGATAATAAAATCATTATCGATTTTAGAGATCAATTTCTCACTTGTCCATGTTGAAATCATTTAACTATCCTCAAGCCCCGTCTAGTCCATATTTTCTCATTCTATGGCTTCTGTTAGCTTCTCCGACTATTTCTTTTGTATCGTGGATCTATCCTTTGATCTACAAAGATTTCTTGTTTCTTTATGGCTTTTTTATTCATATGCGGTGTTTCTTTATTTCGCATGGCTTTACAATGTTATGTGGCTTTCCTCCTTGTATCGATGCCTTACCATGACTTTGTTCTATGTATGTGACTATTTTCTTCTATGTGCGGCTTCCTCCGAAATTTCCTTACTTCCATGGCTTTTCCTTTAGTCTATCCTTGCTTGTGCAGCTCTTCCTTCACACTCGCAGCTTCACCTTTCTCACCCATGGATTTTCCTTTAGCTCCTTTTTTTTTCCTTAGCGACTTCATTCCTTTACTTGTGGCCTTCACTAAGCTTCGCAGATCCTTCTAGAGTTTTACGGCTTCTTCAAGTATTCAGCAGCCTATCTCCTCATGTTTGCGGCATGCACAAAAATTGATTAAGTTCCTTAGAACTTATCCTTGATCTTCCTAAAACCTTTGAGAGCTGACACTACCAATCAACCTTCATATTTATAGACTTGTTAACACCCTTTCGGTACATGGATGATCTTAACACACCTACACTATACTTTTTCTACTTTTCCATCAATATAGCTTGACATTAATGACAACACATATAACAATGACAAAGGTCCAGAAATCTCCCCCTTTGTCATTGATGGAAACATTTCAACACTTCAATCTTCAAAAACCTCTAAGCTTTTTGATGGAAAAATACTTGCATACTTGGTTTTTGTTTTCAACTTCACTCCTCTGTGGATATTTCATGTCCGGTTTGAGGCATCTCTCCCCCTTTCTATATCACAAGTTGTTTTCTAATTTCAGCATCTCCCCCTTTGACAAAAATGAAAAAGGGCCATCTATGTTGCATAATAGTGAAGATACACATAAGCCGGATGATTATATGTTCTTACCTCAAGAAGATCCCCTAGACTCATGCTTCTGATCCATATGACATTGTAGGCTTCATGCAAAGCTCCCCCGAGCTGATACATACTATGATAAAAATGAGCTAGCATAAATTTTGTTTAGCACTGATTAGGAGCTAATATTACTTGATAATTCCCCCTCACTTTATCTACATGCCTTTTAGTGGTTGGAGGGATCAAGAATGACCCCCAATTCATTCCTTAAGTGCTCAAAAGTATCTTTTGGCAGTGGCTTGGTCATGATGTCTGCAATTTCTTCTTTTGTGCTCACATACTCTAGACTAATTTTCTTTTCATTCACTTGTTCCCTCAAGAAATGATATCTAATTGGAATATGTTTGGTCTTTGAGTGGAACACAAGGTTCTTAGAGACACTTATTGCACTTGTGCTATCACAAAACAAGGGAATTAGACTATCATATTTTACCTTGTAATCTTCCAATGTCTGCTTCATCCATAGAACTTGAGTGTAGCACATTGCAACAACTATATATTATGCTTCACATGTTGAGAGAGCCACTAATGATTGCTTCTTGCTCAACCAAGAGACTAAATAATTTCCAACAAAGAATGTTCTACCACTTGTACTCTTCCTGTCATCAACACTTCTTGCCCAATCAGCATCTGTATATGCTTTTATGTTGAATTCATTACTCTTGGGGTACCACAATCCATATTCAAGTGTTCCCATGAGGTATCTCAGAATTATCTTGACCACCTTGAAGTGTGTTTCCTTGAATCTTCTTGAAATCTTCCAGCTAGACCCACTTTGCCTACATGATATCAGGTCTTGATGTCATGGAGTAAAGTAGACTACCTATCATGGATCTGTATAATGTTTTGTCTACTTTTGGTGAGCTATCCTCTCTACTCAGCTTGCATCCTACTTCCATTGGTGTTCCTATAGGTCTGCAATCTTCCATCCTGAACCTTTTCAACATTTATTTAATATAATTGGTTTGGGATATGAAGATACCTTGATCTGATTGACTAATTTGTAAGCCCAAAAAGAATGAGATATCCCCAAGCATAGACATTTCAAATTCTTCTTTCATTATATCAGCAAATTCATAAGTCATTTTATCATAATATCCTCCAAAAATATATCATCCACATATACAATAAAAATGAGCAGATGATCTTCTTCTTCCTTGATATAGAGATTGTTGTCAGCTACACCTTTTCTGAAACCTTGATTAATGAGGTATGAATCCAATCTATTGTACCAAGCTCTAGGGGCTTGTTTTAGTCCATACAAATCCTTTTTCAACCTGCACACATAATCTTTATCTTCAGTTAGTGAAAATCCATCAGGTTGTTTGATGTATACCTCTTCATTTAGAAAACCATTGAGGAAAGTTGATTTCACATCCATCTGGAACACTCTGATCTTCTTGTAAGCCACGTATGTTAGAAACAGTCTTATTGCTTCCATCCTTGCTACTAGTGCAAATGTTTCATCAAATTTGATTCCTTCCATTTGCGCATAGCCTTTGCACACAAGTCTTGCCTTATTTCTTGTTACTTCTCCTTTTCATTTAACTTATTTCGAAAACCCACTTTGTTCCAATTACATTTTTATCCTTTGGTCTTGGCACGAGCTCCTAGGTTTCATTATTTTCTATCTGATCTAGTTCTTCATTCATTACATCTACCCAATGTTGATCTTTGCTTGCTTCTGCAACATTATTGGGTTCTATCATTGACAGGAGTGTTATATCTTCATGGTTTTGCTGCTCTCTTAGTCTTCTTCTTGTGAGAATGTTGCCTTCTTTGTTTCCAATGATCTGATTTGATGGATGATCCCTCTTTACTTGTCTTGAGGGTATCTTAGTGTTTGGTCTTTCTTCCTCTTCATCTGCTTCTTCACATGGACTATCCATTTCCTCATCATCTTCTTGTTCTTCATTATTGTTATTGTGTTGAGTGCTGGATTTGGGAGATTCATCCACTTTTACGTGTGTGCTTTAAATAACCATCTCAGTAGCCTATTATTGTAGCACTTGTAAGTCGTGTTGACTACTAAATATCTAAGGAATATTCCTTCATCACACCTAGATTTGAATTTACCTAAGTTGTCTTCATATCTTTTGATGTAGCATTTACTTCCAAAGACTCTTATGTGCTTTACATTGGCTAGTATGTTCTTCCACAATTCATAGGGAGTCTTGTCATTGTTTATTCTCAGTTGGGCTATGTTTAAAATGTACATCGTTGTGTATACCGCTTCACTACAATATCTATCGGTGTAATTTAGATTCTTTTAGCATTGTTCTCTCCATTTCTTACACATTCATGTTCTATCTCTCAACAACTCCATTCTACTAAGGTGTTATGGCGGCTAAGAATTGTCTTTTAATTCCATGTTTTTCACAAAATTCATCAAACTCAATTGACTAAAATTCTTCACCTCTGTTTGATCTTAGCCATTTGATATTTTTTATTTTTCTCATTATCCACTTGTGCCTTGAATTTCTTGAATCTACCTAAGGCTTTTGATTTTTTCTTTAAATAAGCCACCCATATCATTATAGTGTAATTGTCTATTAATAACATGAAATACACTTCACCTTGTATCCTTTCGATTCTTGCAAGTCCACAGAGATCCGTATGAATTAACTCTAGAGGTCTGGTTGTTGAGTATTCCTTTGATTTGAATGATCTCCTTGTTTTTTTACCATGCAAGCATGCTTTGAAAAGTGTATCTGTTGGTTTTACAATTTTTGTCATATGTTTCACACCAGCCTTAGCACTTAGTTTTACCATATTTTCAAAACTCATGTGTCTTAATCTCCCATGCCAAGCCCAAATTGTGATCGATTTTACTTATGAAGCATTTCTCTTTATTTATTTCATTGAGGACATACATGTTGTTCTTTGTCCTTTTGGATTTTGTAACTTTCTTTCATGTTTTTCCATTGATAATATCGCAGCCTTTATCATGGAAGATCACATTATATCCTTTCTTGCACATTTGACTCACACTCAATAGATTTTTTTAGGCCTTCAAAACATAGGACATTCTTTGTGTTTGTTTTTCCATTATCTAGACTCAGATTTCCTTTTCCAACTATGTTTACTGAGTTGTTTTTGGTTTATCAAACTTACACTCGTGTCTCATATCTAGAAGAACTGAGTTATTGAGTCAACAATGGGACTGTCTCCAAGTGTGGAACCTTCTGCACTTGAGACAAACCTCTAGAGAAGGTCGGTTCCTCTATATATTTCTATCTAGCTCGCATCGCTACTCCTAATGCTAGAAAGGGAAACTAACCTAACAAAGCCAAAGGACCAGTGGATATAAGGGTAACATGAAAATGGAAAACTAAACTAAGGAAGGTGTAGTAAAAGAAAAAGTGGGATGAACGCTATCTTTTCAAGTGAAAATGAAGGAAAATCATCAAGGAGGCCAGCACACGTAGCATAAACTAGAATGCATTCACCTAATTGATTTCATGAAACACAACAAGAAAATGGAGCTACAAGGGATTTAAAGTGACACAACAAGCATACAATGTGAAAGGGAGGAAAGAAAGAAGAATAGAAACATGTTAAGGCAGAGAATAGCCACAAAACGATGATTTTATTACTTCTAAGGATGCATAGTCCATTATAATGGTGTATCAGGCAAATATCTACATGCAAGAACAAGATCTAGAGGTCTGTAACTCAAAATAAAAATATGGAGAACCCTTAGCAAATGATAGAAGATACAAAATGTCCAACCCCTTATAATGAACCAAGCCCTTACATTTATAGATGAATCGATGAGAGAGGGAGAAGAGAAGGAGGGAAAACTCATATTTTGAATCATAACCACCAACAACAAGCAATAAATGCCTGCAAATCCACCTATAATTTGTCAAATGCACTTCTTTAGGTTTGTATGGCATGTAGAAGAAGTAAGGAGGGTGATATCTGCATCAAATCGGGTGGTTAGAGCAATCAAATCATGTATTAATGACATGATAGACATTTTCCAGTTTCTCACCTACCAAATCCCACTGAAATTTGAATTTTAATGGCCTAGAGTGTAGCCCATGTCAGTAGCTTTCCAATTTATATCCAAAGTGTAAAGTGGACACACAAGACACGTGATGTGAGCTAATTAGCTAAAGCATTGGCAAAATGTTAATTAGTTTTGTCATATTCTGCCACATGTCACTCATTGGCTTGATGCAAGGATTCGGTGCCCAGTTGGAATTCTTTGATTGGTTGTGTGTAGCACACTCAAGTTCTGACATATGCCATGTGGCACAAAAGGCATAGAAAAAAAAATCATGAAGGCATGCATGTGAAAGAGCAAGGCACGAAAGGAAAACATAGAAAGGATGCACGTAAAAGTGATGCACACAGGAGGAATGGGAGAAATACTTGAGGAAGAAATGTATGGTGAAGGCGTGACTATTACAAAGTAATGTGTAGCAAGAAGGAAAAGGGTGCATGAGGATTCCAGGGGACTTAGCTAATTTTGGGAGCAAGTCTAGGCGCACGCGCGCAGGTGCATGAAATGTTGGGAAGAAGGAAGGAGATACGTAGAAAGTGCACGTGAGGGGAAAATGGAATAAAGAGGAAAAGGAAAAGAAAAGGTGAAGGAAAGGAGGAGCATGTAAGGGCACGTGAGGAATTTGTAACCAATGAAATGTGCCAATGGATTAATTGAAGTGTGTGCATCTTGTAAGGATTAGTTGTCAAATAACTAGGGGATTTATTTTGTATAATAGTTTTGGCATCTTTCGAGGCCATCTTTCTATTAGATGAAGGAGATCAGTAGCCTAGAGAATCCATTGGGCATGGAGTTTACTTGAATGACTACCCTTGAAATCACTTTGAAACATATTCGAACTATATTTTGAATCCTACAAAACTTTTGAAAATTGCTTGTCAAGGTGACTAACATCCTAGAAGCAACAAAAGAGTGTGTGTAAGAAGAACGTGGAAAGAAAGAACTATGTACAAATTAGAAAATGTGTGCGTAGCACACTTAGAGGAATTGAAACCACTAAAATATATATAAAATGATGCAGCAAGCTTAATGTAAGGGTTTGAGATAAATCCCATTGATCGGGATTGATAGCTGCCGTCTCATCACTTTGAGTCGGTTCAAAAGAATTAGCCTCCTGCAATAACTAATAGTGTATGGGCCACTCCAAAGTGCATCAAAATTTGAATTGCACTTTGATTTGGCTCTATCAAAGCATCCCATTTTAATACTAAGTCCCCAACTTTAAAGGTTTGATGCCTAGCCTTTCTGTTAAACCACTTCTTTGTTGATTGTTGATATTGTTCCAACTTGATCATGGTAGAGTTTCTTGATTCCTCAAGTTCAACCAGCTCTGTCATTCTTATTTCTCTCTAGTTTGCACCCTCAAACTCCAACTGTTGGGAAAGCTCTAATGAAGGTAATTCAAGAGATAAGGGGAGTTTTTCTTTACCATAGAGAAGCTTGTAAGGTGAAGTACATATTGCCTTCTTTACTATGATCCCCTATCTTCGCACATAGTGCATGCAAGACCTTTGTATGCCATATTCTTTGGTTTATGTTCATCATTCGCTTCATGATTCTAATCAGGTTCTTATTTTTAGACTCTTCCAAACCATTACCTTGAGGGTAATAATTGGATGAGGTCTTTAAGCATATACCAAGACTAAGATCCCAATCAGTGATTCTAGTACCAAGGAAGGCTTTCGCATTATCAAAGATAATGGTTTGAGGAATGCCACACCTTGTAACAAGTCCTTCGATAAATTCAAGGATGATTAACTCGATAGATTCCTTGAGCATGACAACTTTTATCCATCTTGTGAAGTAGTTCATAGCTATCAACACACACTTGTGGCCAACATTTGAAGGAGGATTGATCATGCCTATGAATTCAAAACCCCATTGCATAAAAGGATGATCCACTTGGATTGGTTAGAGGGGAAGTGCTACCAATTTTTGTTTCTGTAGAAATTACATTCTTTTCATTTCATGACCCACTTGTGCACGTATGCAAACAAGGTAGGCTAAAAGAGTCCTGTCATTATAATCTTAATTGTTGTAGTCCTGGCAGAGAAGTGTCACGCCAAAGAATCCATCATGGAATTTTTTGATAATACTTTTAATCGTGCACGTTGTCAATTCATCTTAATAACATGCCATAAATATTCTTATTGAAGAGAAGGTCATTAATCAAAGCATATATGGGGCGATTACGGCCTCAAATGTCTTCTCTTTTCCTTGTTAAAACCAGGAGGGTATGCGCCCTTGGAAAGGAATGTGATCATGTCCTTCATCTAACTATGTATGTCAGGGTCTACATTCTTCTCAAGTTCTATGCGTGGGAGATCCTCATCCAAAAATAATGAAGTCTCGAGTTCATCATGCACGTCCTCAGTAAGTTATTTGCATAGTGTGTTGCCTCTTACCAGCTTCATGGCCTTGATATTCACATCATACTCCATAATTTTTGGTCACCCACCACACCTGTCTTCTCTTTGATTACTACTCCCATGATGAAGTCTTGGACGTCGAGTGTGAAACTAACACCTTGATATGATTTTTGGTGAGCATACTCTTGAATCTTTTGAGGGCACACGTGATGGCGTAGACCTATTTCTCCATGTGACTATATTTTAACTCATAATCCTTCGATGTCTGATGAACAAAGCCACCGGGTATTTGTCCAGTCCTTGTTCGTTTTCTTGAGTTCGGATAAAGAGCAACACTTACATCAGTGCCATAAGCATAAAGGATAAAATCCTTTGAGTAATCTAGGTTGATGAGTGTTGGCACACAAGAAATTTATTTCTTAATCTTGTTGAAGCTCTTCGTTCCTTCCGATGTCCATTTGAACACTATTTCCTTCTTGAGCATGAGGGCGATGTGTCTTATCACTCCTACAAAGTTAGGAATTAAGTGCCAAACAAATTTGATTTTTTCAAGGAAGGACTACAAGGCTTTCATGTGCGCCAGAAAGGAAAGAGCCGGGATGGTTAAAACACACTCAATTTCAATTGTGATGTCATCCTTTGAAACCACATGGCCCAAAAGATTTCCCTACACCACAAAAAAAATGTAATTCTTGGGGTTAAGAGATACCCCAAACTTTTTGCACCTTTCAAATACTTTCTCCAGTGCACCATGTGATCCCCACTCTGATTTGAGAAGACTATTATGTCATCTAGGTAAACCAAGATGAACTCATTGATGTGTCCTTTGAAGGCAATGTCCATGGCGTGCTAGAAAATCGTGCTGTGTTTGACATACCAAAGGGCATCTTCTGATATGCATATGTTCCCCACTTGGTTGTAAACACCATCTTGAATTGATCCTCTTCCTTGACAAAAATCTGATTAAAACCAAAATAGCCATCCAGCATAGAGAATCTTTGTGCACCAGCCATTGTCTGTAGAATCTTCTCCATAAAGGTAAAGGATAATGATCCTTGAGGGACATCTTGTTTAGATCTCTGAAAATCAATGCAAAGCATGATTTCATTTTTCTTCTTGTGCATTGGAAATAGGTTCGTGACCCAAGTAGAGTATTTAATTAGAAATATGATTTTCACCTCAATGAGTTTAGATAACTCTTTCCTCATCAAGGGCTCTATCCTTGGATTGACTGGTCTCTGCTTTTATATGGTGGACTTGATGTTGGTATCAAGGTCAACGGAGTAATGAGTAACACTTGGGTCATATCCTTTGAGGTCCTCATACTCCGAGAAAATATCACTATATTTATGACAAATAGAGATGAAGGTATGCTTTTCATCATGTTCGCAAGTCTTACTCAAGCAGAAACTCCTTTCCGTGCGCAATATAGTGACCGGGAGAAGTCTTCGCACCATGCGTAAATTATTTTCATCACCTTTGAACTCATCATCGGGATAAATATTTTCTCTAAGGTGACCATTCCTTTATGTAACTTATTTTTTTAAATTTGGATCACTTGATCACCATAGTTGTCATGCAAGTTGGCTTACATGCTTAATGAGAACTCAGATTCATTTTGAATGAACTAGACAATCGTGCATCATCACAAACACTTTCTAGTTGGTATTGTTTTCCAAAATGGATGGTCCGATTACCATCTTGACATGTTGTGTATTTCCTTTTACTGATTTCTTCGCATGAGAAAATCGTGAACAAAGTGCGGTCATTTGATCAGCTTCTTTGTTCATCTTGTGTGGGACTTGTTGTATATATCTTTCCCCCCAGGTAGATATAGACAAGCAGAAGAATATGGAAATCAAAGAAACTCAAAGCCCGATGTTCATTCGCAGAAAATTCGCGCCCATGGCGCAGATTGAGGGTGCACGGTAAGAGGTGTCGACATGAAAATAGATGCGCCCATGGCACAGGTAAGAAGATGTCGACACGCAAAAATTCGTGCCCATGGCGCAAGTTAAGGCGCACAAAGAAGAGGTGTCGACATGAAAATGGATGCGCCCATGGCACAGGTAAGAAGATGTCGACACGCCAAAAGTCACACCCATGGCGCAAGTTAAGGGCGCACAGCAAGAGGTGTCGACATGAAAATGGATGTGCCCATGGCATAGGTAAGAAAATGTTGACATAAGGATGGATGCGCCAAGGAAAATCTTCAGGAGGCGCAACATTTTGAGCGTTGATAGGAAGCATACCCTTACCCAGATATTCAGACGGCCATAACTTTTCACAGGGAGCTCAGATTCACGCAAGGTTAGACTTTTCGGAAATCTTACGAAGTCCTCTGTCCAACTACGACTGGATATCTTTAATTGGGTGAGAAAAAATTCTTAAAAATGCAAAATACAGTTCGCCACTTTTTGGGTTTGCTAGGGTTCTCACCTACCACCATAATGAGATGAATTAAATGCAACCTGGAGGTGGTTGGGGTAGATTTGGATTTTCCTCTCTCTTCCCTCTCTCATTCTTCCTATAAATTGTAAGGAGGGGGGCTTTTCTAAAGGTTGGACATTCTTGTTTTGCCCCTCCCTTCTTCTCTTTGGCAGCGAATTTGTGGAGTTCAAACCTCCCATCATCTAAAGCTGTAATGCAACTTTGCCTCTTGGCACTTTGTAGTGTATGTATCAATATTTGGAGAAACTAATGCATGTCCGTGGATGATTCTCAACCCTCTTTGTGTTCATTTGCATCTTCCCGATCTTTCACTACAAATCTATTATCTCGTGTATGATCTTGCATTACATTTTAATGGTTTGTGTTTTATTGGCAAGACAGTGTTCTTCATTCCTCGGTGCATCACCTCTCGTTAGTTTAGGTTTTATTTTATGCATCTTCTTACCCTATCTCCTGGCAAGTTAGATTAAGTTTTTGAGTAAACTCTCTGCATTTTACGTGTGCATCTAAACAGAGGAATAGGAACCGGCCTTCATCCGGAGAGCTTTTCTGATTTCGCAAAGTCCCACACTTGGGAAAAGCTCCATGTTATGTAATCGCACTGAGAGTCTCAACCCATCAAGTCAGCAAACATTCAGGGGTGTTGTGATTATCCATCAACAGGACTACCTACAGATTCAAAGCATCGAAGCTCTCAAGGAGGTCCCAAACTCTATGTTTATAAGCTTTTAGAAGCTTATTTTCTATAGTGCACTTGTTTGTGACCTGATGGATAACCAATTTTGTGTCTCCAAAGATCTAGAGTGCCTCAATCCCTTTCTTCTCAGCAATGAGAAGGGCATGGACCAATGTTTCATACTCTTCTACATTGTTATAGCATGAAAATTGTAACCTATACGTGAAGAATAATTTCTCATCCTTAGGAGAAATGAGAACAACACCTGCACCCGCGCCATTTCTACTTTTGGATCCATCGAAGTATAAATTCCACAGACCGTGTTTTCTTCATTTTTCTTAAGCGCGTGTGGTAAAGACAACCTCTTATTCAAGGTTATAGTAAGTGCCAAGCCCAGTTTAAAAATATTCAAGCTCTTCAACAAATGGATCAAATTTTTGGTGCCTTTCCACCCATTCATCTATCACTAAGTCGGGCAGAGAGGAGGAGGGACAAAGCCGCTTCTTCAAAAACTGAAAATTGTTCTTCTTGGATTAAGTAATTGGCTTGGAGAGGAGATGGGTCATATGAATCTACATGATAGGAAAATATTGGCTCATCTTGTATGGTGAACCAGGTACCATACCTTGTCTTGAGTAACATATGGGACCAATCAGAAGATAAGTAACCCCTACTTTGATAAGTAAAATCCCTTGAAAAATAGAGGGCAAACAAAGGAGGTAGGCCAATAATTGACACATATTGAGTTATTGTGAGGCTCAGACATGCATAGAGGGTTAACTCAAGATTTTTATGATTCCTAATCTAGTCACAGTTGATCCATCGAGTTATAGGACTCCTTTGGATAAGGAGCTATACTTAAGGCCTAGGACATCGACTATTTTCTTTGGCATGATATAAGTACTAACGCCCAAGTCAATATTACAATTAATATGAATGAGATGTTTTCCTATGATCAAGCACATATAAATGGTGGGGTTTTACTACTTTACTTGCTTCTCCTCTTCTTAACAGATATTGACAACAACACGTAACTTTTGGGCAGTTGGATCAACGTGCCGAAGTTGGGCTAGAGCTTCGTGCAATAACTAGTGTTGAGTTGGAATGGTCAAGGCCTCCCACATTGTGAAATTTATATTTGTCTTCTTCATCTAGTCCACAACGTTGAATGGAAGGCCCATTTGATTTGTGCATATGGGGTAAAAAATGACCTCTTTTCTTTATTTTTGGCATGAGATATGGGCCTTAGTTGGCACATAAGTTTGAACTACCAAAGGAGGGCATGTGTTGCTAGCCAAGGGGAGCATTATGTGGAACCTCACACTTATGAACTTGCACACCTTTACTAATGGATGCCTTGGCGTGCATCTTTCTACTTCTAAGGATCACCGTGTTACAGGGGATTGAGACTTGCTTGCAGGACTCAAGAATTTTATTCTTTTACCTTGTGTTGTCGCAACTTGGTGCACAAATGTGTTTGTATCATCTAAGCGCCAAAGAATATCAAGTTGGCTTTAGAAAGGGGCTTTCGGATATTTTTATTTTCGTGCTCGCTTGTGCTAATGGAAGGATCACGCTTAAAAGCATTATGGATCATATAGACCTACGTGTGCAGCATGGTACATGTGATATTGACTATGAGGCATGTTGTAAGGAAAGTACCATTCAAACTCTTGAGCCATGTTGTTCTAAACTAGAACTAGTGCTTGACTTGTCTTTGGGAGTTGAAGGGGCGGATGCACGTTGGCATGCCACCTATCATTTTTCTTGTTCTACACATATCTATGGTTTCCATACTAATTCCACCAAGGCTAATTGTTTTGGTTATGCACCTAACTAGAATTGTTTTGCAGGCTTCATACTGTTATTTTTCCAAAGATATGACCTTATTGGATAATTTTTAATCAGGGTCTTCAGTTCTTCATCTTCTTTCTATTGTGTGGGAGAGTATGATGTGTATGTGAATCTGGTTGTGAACTTTTCTTAGGAACAAGAGCAACAAAAGGTCTGGGGTGCTTGAGACATATCTCGTTAATAAGGGCATAGGTGGTCCAGCACTAGCTTGCTCGCCTAAATATGACTATTTTCTACCCTTATTACAATATTGAAGCAATAGGTAAGGTTCTATCGACACTAAAATTTTCCTCAGTAATTTCTATTTCTTTAATGTATGTATTAGGAATAGGATGTTGTTAAGTATAATTAGTAGTAGCGTCGATAGAAAATAAGGCTTGCCAAGATCTGACGCCGCCAATAATGTATAGTACGGTAATAGTCAAAAGTACAATAGGAATGTTGTGGTAAAAAGTAAATATTTGTCGTAAGTGGTTCGGTAATATTAAAATGTCAAAGTTGGGATAAGTAGAGAAGTAGGGTCTACATGATTAGGAATTAAAATATTATATTGGTAATAAGGACAAGGAGTGAGGTCATAAATATTTTGTGTATTTTATTTGTAAAAAGTCTAAAAATGTGGAACCCATGTGAAATGATAAGGTTTATCTTATCTTAAAAGAAAGCTTACATGTACGAGATAAGAGTTAAGGTATGGAATATGATTCGTCAAAGTGGATTTCTTATCTATCTTAGAGATAAGATGGATAAGCCTGGAAGTTCTATAAATAAAGAGGCCACCCCCTCATTTAGCATAGAAGGAAGTAGTGAGAAATATTGTATGAAGTGTGTAAAGGAAGCCATCAGTTTAAAGGTGTGTTGAAGAAGCCATTAAGAGGTGTAATTGTAAATTTTCTCCCATAGTATTGGTGGAAGGCAAGTGAAGTCAATAACACTTGAAGTACCTCATGGGTGAGATTGTAACAATTTCATGTTAATATTATAATTTACTTTGATATTTCAAATTTGTCATCATTCCTTCTTATCATAGTCGATGGTATTCTTGTGTTATGTTTGTTGTTGTGTTTCCAGATTACATCCACCAAACTAAAGGTTGTGCATTAGTAAATAATCATAGCATGAGGAGTTCCCGGTGAAGAATTATCATAGTGCCGGATTGGTGATGACATTTTGGTTCCGTTGCCGGGACCATTCCTCGTTGGTGGATTTTCTGGAGAGATATTCCCACTTAGTCAAAAATCATTTGGAGGGTAACCTTGTTTTTACTGTGCATAGTAGTTACCATGGTAAAGTCATTTTTGCCGTGAATAGTATTTACCATAGTAAAGTCACTTTTTACCGTGAATAGTATTTACCATAGTAAAGTCACTTTTTACCGTGAATAGTATTTACCGCAGTAACTTCACTTTTTACTGTGAATAGTGTTTACCACAGTAAAGTCAGTTTTTACCACAATAAGTCAAGTTTTACCATAGTTTACCATGGTCATTTCTATTTTCTATTATAGTGATTTCAATTATTTGTGCACATAAGTCTTGTTGATTGTACTTTTGGGTTGGTATTTCCTTTGTGGTTACTTTTGAAAATGGGGAAGATTCTATTTTTTCAGCCCAATCTAATGAAGATGCTTCCTCTTTCATTCAAGAGTTTAAACGATCTTGTATTTGTAATGGCCTTATAAGAAGGGGAACAATGGACTGAATTTTTCCTACCTTTTTGGATGGTTCAGCCCTTAGGTGGTTTGAAACACTAGGTGATAATGTGAAAAACTCATGGGATTTATTAACTGAAAGTTTTCTTGAAGAATTTGGTGAACAACGAGATATGCCAGATCTCATGATCGATATCACAAAGCTAACCCAAGGAGAGAAGGAGAAGATAAGGGATTATCATGCTCGTGTTCTAGAGCTAAGGAGGAAGCTCAACACCTAGATCGGAAGGAAGGATTAGCGGATGGGTTGATGAATGGCGTGGATAATCTCCTATGTAAGCACTTCATTCTTGGGATGAAGCTAGAGATCAGACAACGAGTGAAGTATGACCACCCAACTACCATTGAACAAGCAAAGGAGATTGCAAGAAGGCAAGAAGAAAGCATGGAAGAGGAGCCCAAAGAAATTGTTGCTAAAGTAGAGCCTACACCAGCACCTTTGGTCAGAATCCACAACCACTCTCGGTGAGCACAAATCTTTCTCCTAGTACATCTATTGAGTATGAAGATCTGCTCAAGAAGATGGGTCAGTTAACTATTAATCTTCTCCAAGGAAAAGAATTTAGTTCTCAAGGAGGAGATAGAGGTCCAAAAAGAAATATTTCTGAAGTTGTATGTTATGGTTGTTATAAAAAGGGTCATTATAAGTATAATTGTCAAATAGAGCTTCTACATCTGGTAAAGGAGATAATGATAAAGGAAAATCACCTGTGAATTCCTTTGATGTAGTAGATAAGAGCATAAATAATGAAGTAGATGTGTTTGTAACAAAAAGAAAGAAAGAAAAAGATAATCAAGATGGAAATGATCCTAAGAAGATGAAAGGAGAAACTAGTAAGAAACATAAGAGAAGAAAGTTGGGTGTGCGGGATTTTTCGATTTCACGGGGCAAGGACCATACTCCATCTTGGAAGATCTGTCAAAAGGCCTACAAATATTACATATGGTCAACTCTTGGCTATGTCTTCGAGAAGAGGTGGGAGCTGCGAAGTGGACTCAATGCTCGTGAAGGAAGGAGGTTGAGGTCCCTGTTTTGGAGGCAAAGGCGGATCCCTATGCTCCACTGGTGAGGTATTATGTAATGGTATTTCAATTCATGATGTCTTAGTTGATGGAGTGCTGCGATTAATGTAATGACCGAGTCGTAATGAATATGTTGGGTTTAAAAATTGATCGCCCTTCAACACTTATGTTAAGGTCATTAAATAAGGGAAAAACTAAACTAGAAGGTGTAGTTTCAAATGTGGCAATATCTGTTATGGGTGTTGTATGTGTGGTAGACTTTCAGGTGATGAAAAATGGTACTATTGCGTACCCAATGTTGCTGGGAAGACCATGGCTAAGGAGAGTTCATGCAAGAAACTACTGGAATGAAGGCTTCATGACACTTAGACGTGGTAGAGAGAGGGTGAAAATAAACGTGATCCCTCGGCATCATAAGGCAGAACATGTGGATTCAAGTGATGAAACTGATGATTGGACATCCTCTGATTACTCTAGTACCAGTGAAGTGGACACTGAAGATGAAGAAAGTGAGGTTGATGTTTCAGTCATGGATATCCTTCCAGTCACACCGACTCATGACCCCATAAAATTATCTAAAGAAGAAGTTGATGATCGTCTCCAACAAATAAAGATTGGTGATGCTGTGATGGAGAATGAGAAGGAATCCTACCTCCAACTCTTTGAAGGTACATACACATATTCACTTTTGATTACAAGGAACTCCATCAAGTAAGTTGGGTAGAACATTCTATTGAGCTGGTAGATGGTGCTAAGCCTATAAAGCAAATGCCATATAGAATGAATCCTAATTTTTCCAAGACCGTAAAAGAAGAAATAGATAAGTTGCTTGATGCAGGATTCATATTTGTTGTGGAGAATTCAGAATGGGTTTCTCCCATTGTGATCTCAATAAAAAAGAATGGGAAGCTACGCATTTGTGTTGATTATAGGAAGCTCAATAAGGCAACAAAGAAGGATCATTACCCTCTTCCATTCTCAGATCAGATCTTGGACGAAGTAGCTGGCCAGGAGTGTTATAGTTTTGCTGATGGATATAGCGGATACAACCAAGTCCGTATAGCGGAGAAAGATCAGTTGAAGACCACGTTCACCACTCCTTGGGGAATGTTTGCTTATAGAGTTATGCCTTTTGGGTTGTGTAATGCTCGGCAACGTTCCAGCGTTTGATGAATAGGGTGTTTGAACCCTACATTGGGAACTTCATCAGAGTATTTCTGGATGATTTTTGCATCTATGGGAGCAAGATGGACCACCTACACCAGATGGAGACAGCATTTCAAAGGTTAGATGAAGCACAAGCCTCACTAAACCCTACAAAGTGTGTCTTTGGATGTTCTAAAGGCGTTTTGTTAGGGCATGTTGTATCTAAAGATGGTATTGGTACTAATCCTGATAAAGTTTCAAAAATCAAAGAGTTACCATTTCCTATGAATAGAAGTAAGTTGAGATCATTTTTAGGCCATGTGGGTTACTATAGAAGGTTCATCAAAAATTTCTCAAAGATTGCACTGACCACTACTAACGAGTTCTTGAAGAAGGATGTTACTTATGAACCAGGAAATAAGGCGCATGAAGCTTTTGGACAACTGAAGGAAGCCCTGGTGTCTTCACCTATTTTAAAGAATCCAGATTGGAGCAAGCCATTCATTTTGTACTACGATGCCTCGAGATGCAAGCACTAGGAAGTACTTTGAGCCAAAAGGATGAAAATGGGAATGAACATCCGATTTACTTTGGGAGCGAGACAAATGAGCGAGTCTTGAGGTAAATTATATCTTGTAATGAAAAAAGAGGCTCTAGCTTATCATTTTTGTTGTAAAGAAGTTTAGAAATTACTTGCTTTAGGGAAGAAATTTATAGTTGTAACAAATCATCGAGGCTCTAAAATATATATTGTCAATAAGCCTAACCCATCGGGGAGGATAGCAAGATGGATAATTTTGCTACAAGAATTTGAATTTGATATTATAGATAGGCGGGAAAGAAGCATGTCAATGCGCAGATGCACTCTCTCGAACCTATGATGGTTTAGGATCATCTTGTGATGATGATGATTTCTCCGATCTGACATTGTTCTCCTCCTTGACACAATCCCTAGTGAATACATAGATATTTGGAATTATCTGAATGAATTCAAGTTTCTTGATGGTGCAATGCAAAGACTAAGAGAAAGATTACTCAAGCCGATCGTCCATATTCTATTCTACATGGAGTATTATTTTGAATAGGACACGATGGGACAGTCTGAGAGGCGGTTGGACGTGATCAAGGGAAGGAGCTGCTAAAAGAATTCCACAATGGTACATGTGGAGGGCACTTCTCTGGACAACTTACAAAGAAGGATCTTGGATGCGGGTTATCTTTGGCCCACTCTTTTAAATATTGTTATAATTATTGTAAGACATGTGATATTTGTCAAACACATGGTAACCAGTAAGACTTCATCAGCTCCATTATACCCTATTCTTCCACTTGGTCCCTTTGAAAAGTGGGAATAGACATTGTAGGTCCACTTCCAACTACCTCACGCCAAAATAAGTATATTGTAGTTGCCACAGATTATTTAACCAAGTGGGTTGAAGCTAGGCCATTGAAAACAACTTCCATGGATGAAGTGGCAAGGTTCATATATGAACGCATTGTCACCATATTTGGTTGTCCATTAGAAATTGTAACAGATCAAGGAAGCCACTTCATTAATGAGGTGGTAGAAGCCCTAGTCAATAAGTTTTCTATTAAGCACGGAAGGCAACAACACATACAAGCCAAGCACAAATGGACGAGGTGGAGCGAACAAATTTTATGTTATGTCAAATTCTAGCAAAGATGTAGCCTTGCGAGGTACATAAATGGGATAAGAGGATTCATGCAGCATTGTGGGCATATAGGAAATATCAAAGTCAACAACAGGATACTCCCCATTTCGGTTGGCTTATGGCATTGATCCAATTCTTCTATTGAGTTTGATATTCCCACATGTCGAGTTATGGAAAATGAAAGGATGGATGAAATTGATTTAGTAAAAGAAAGGTTGGTACATCTTCATTTCTAGAGGAAATGAGGGAAATAGCTAAGGATACAAGCTATAAGAAGAAAATGAAGCGAAGGAATACTTTGATCAAAAGATCCATTGGTCTCCATTTCATGTGAATGACTTGGTTCTAGTATATGATTCAGATACAAAAAAAAGAAGACAAAGAAAATTTCTTCCAAAATGGATGGGGCCCTACAAAATAGCAGTTGCATGCATGAAAATGGTGCGTCTGCAATTTGGAGGAATTGGATGGCACTCCCATTATGAAATGGGTCAACCACGACAAGTTGAAGATTTTCCAAGCACGAGAATAGTCTACTCAGGGACGGAGTAGAAGCTAGGAAGGGGAAGATGTCGACACTAAAATTTTCCTCGTAATTTCTATTTCATTAATGTATGTATTAGGAATAGGATGTTGTTAAGTATAATTAGTAGTAGCGTCGATAGAAGATAACGCATTTGCAAGATGACGCCCATGATAATGTATAGTACGGTAATAGTCAAAAGTACAATAGGAATGTTGTGGTAAAAAGTAAATATTTGTCGTAAGTGGTCCGGTAATGTTAAAATGTCAAAGTTGGGATAAGTAGAGAAGTAGGGTCTACATGATTAGGAATTAGAAATATTATATTGGTAATAAGGACAAGGAGTGAGGTCATAAATATTTTGTGTATTTTATTTGTAAAAAGTCTAAAAATGTGGAACCCATGTGAAATGATAAGGTTTATCTTATCTTAAAAGATAAGCTTACATGTACAGATAAGAGTTAAGGTATGGAATATGATTCGTCAAAGTGGATTTCTTATCCTATCTTAGAGATAAGATGGATAAACCTGGAAGTTCTATAAATAAAGAGGCCACCCCCCTCATTTAGCATAGAAGGAAGTAGTGAGAAATATTGTATGAAGTGTGTAAAGGAAGCCATCAGTTTAAAGGTGTGTCGAAGAAGCCATCGAGAGGTGTAATTGTAAATTTTCTCCCATAGTATTGGTGGAAGGCAAGTGAAGTCAATAACACTTGAAGTACCTCATGGGGGAGATTGTAACAATTTCATGTTAATATTATAATTTACTTTGATATTTCAGATTTGTCATCATTCCTTCTTATCATAGTCGATGGTATTCTTGTGTTATGTTTGTTGTTGTGTTTCCAGATTACATCCACCAAACTAAAAGTTGTGCATTAGTAAATAATCATAGCATGAGGAGTTCCGGTGAAGAATTATCATAGTGTCGGATTGGTGATGACAGTTCTACCTCCCATGGATTAAATCATGACTAAGATGTCACTATTCATAGCCTTTAGATAGTACAAGATAACATGTTGGGTTGTAGGGCCTAGGCATTACCACTTGAGGGATTTTGTCCCAAGTTTTCTAGAATCTGATATTGAAATCAGTCATTTTCTCATCGGGCACCCTCTTTGTTGTAATTAGTTGCTCTACCAAAGATAGGTGATCTGGCATATCTTTAAAATAGTTACATATAGTTGTTCCAAGCTCATCCTAGGTACCAATAGATGCAGGTCTCGGGCCTCAAGTACCATTGGAGTACTTTGCCTTTAAATGAGGCTGCGAGAAGCCTAACTACTACATCATCATGAGTGTTCAAGTAGACAAAGCACACATTTACTACATCCTAGATGTGCTCAACGGGGATGACTTGATTATCACCAGTAAAGTGTGGAATACTCTTGAGTGTGGATGTTGGCATATCATGTTGTGCATTGAGATTAAGGGGGCTTCTACTAGTGAAGCTAGAAAATTTTCTCGGAGGAGGAGGTGGTTGTAGAACCATAATAGGGCATGCGGATCTGTTGTGATGAGGAGTGGAATGCACATGGAGATTTGGAGATGGAGATGTGCGTGTGGGTGCTTTGCTTTATGTGCTCTCCTCGGAGATAGTTGGAGGTACTCAAAATATTCATCACCTATTGTGCTTTATGAAAAGCACTAAAGATTGTTGAAAATAGTACAACCGAATGTTTTGGGAGTAAATCGAGATGTGATGAAACAAACCTCTAAATGTTGGAAATTGCTAAATCACACACCATTCGAAGCAATGCTAAAATTTAAGCTTTCAATGTTGGTCCCAGAGCGTGCTAGAAATTTTTGGTTCCTCAAACTTTCACCTATGTCTCATATCTAGGAGAATTGAGTCATTGAGTCAACAATGGGATTGTCTCCAAGCTGTGGGACCTTGTGCACTTGAGACAGATCTCTGGAGAAGGTTGGTTTCTCTATCTATTTTTTCGCTAAGTTCTCTCGCTAATGTTGGAAAGGGAAACTAAGATAACAATGCCAAGGGACCAGGATAGAAGGGTAACATGAAAATGGAAAACTAAACTAAGGAAGGCGATAACACCAAGAAAAGTGGGATGAGCACTATCTATTTTGAGTGAAAATGAAGGAGAAAGCATAGAGGGAGGTCAAGCACACATAGCATAAACCAGAATGCATCCACCTACTCGATTTCATGAAACACAATAAGAAAATGGAGCTGTAATGGATTTAAAGTGACACAGCAAGCACACAATGTGAAAGGAAGGCAAGAAAGAAGAATAGAAAATCGTCAAGGTAGAAAATAGCCACAAAATGATGATTTTATTACTTCCAAGGATGCATAGACCATTACAATGGCATATGAGGCTAATATCGACATGCAAAAACCAAATCTAGAGGTATACAACTCAAAATACAAAGATGGAGAACCCTTAGCAAATGCTAAAAGATCCAAAATGTCCAACCCTTTACAATGAGCCAAGCTCTTACATTTATAGATGAATTGATGAGAGTGGGAGAAGATATTGAGGGAAAAATCAGATTTTGAATCATAACCACTAACATCAAGCAATAAATTCATGTAAATCCATCCGTAATTTGTCAAATGTGCTTCTCTAGGTCTATATGGCGTGTATAAGAAGAAAAGAGGGTGAGATCTGCATTAAATCAAGTGGTTTGAGAAATCAAATCCTGTATTAATGGCATGATAGAAATTTTCTAGTTTCTCACCTACCAAATCCCACTGAAATTTGAATTTGAATGGCCTAGAGTGTAGTCCACGTCATCAAATTTCTAATAATTTTGGGCGCACAAGGATCTAAGCACTGGAGCAGAAGTTATGATTGTCATCGATCCACAATGTAAACTGGACACGCAAGACATGTGGCGCATGTTGATTAGCTGAAGGATTGGCCAACTATTGATTAGTTTTATCATATTTTTCCACGTGTCAATCATTGGCTTTTTGCAAGGATTTGATGCCTAGTTGGCATGCTTTGATTGGTTGCATGTAGTACACTCAAGATCTGACATATGCCACGTGGCACAAAAGGAGTAGAAAAAAAATTGCAAAGGCATGAATGCGAAAGAGAAAGGCGTGGAAGGAAAATAGAGGAAGGGCATGAGTAAAATTGACTTACGTAGGAAAAATGGGAGAAATACCTAAGGAAGAAATGTATGGTGAAGGTGCAAATATTACAAAGTAATGTGCAGCAATGAGGAAAGGGGCGCATGAGGATTATAGGTTCTTAGCTAATTTTGAGAGAAATTCTAGGGCACACGCATAGGGTGCATGAAATTTGGGAAGGAGGATGCACGAAAAGTGAGCGCGAGGAGAAAATGGAACTAGGAGGAAAAGAAAAAGAAAAGTTGAAGGAAAGGAGGAGCATGCAAGGGCGTGCGAGGAATCTACAACCAAGGGAATGTGCCAAAGGATTAATTAAAGTGTGCACATCCTGCAAGGATTAGTTTTCCAAATAACTAGGGAATTTATTTTGGAAAATAGTTGTTATCACCAAATCTAATAGCTCCTGATGCATTGTTTGATAGAGAAATGAATTTACTTTTGTCATCCGATTTGGAGCATCCACTATCTAGATACCATATTTTGTATTCATTTTACATATGAAACACATTTTGCACTATTGAGCAAGACTCTTTTCTATTCTTGGCATCTTTCTTTACAACATACACTCATTTCTTTAGTTTATGAGGTTCTTTTTAATATCCAAATTGTGTATTTTAACACCTTTATGTTAGAGATTCACAAGCACTGAGAGCGGGGGGGTGAATCTGTGCAGATTAAAATTAATTTACAGAGTTATACCAATCCACAATTTCCTAAATTTGTGTGGTACAATATCATGTGTATTTCATCGAACATATCTCGATAAGACAGTAAAACATTGAACACATAATTTATAGTGGGAAACCCTTTCGGGAGAAAAACCCACTTAAAACCAAGGATTTATTAGGAACACCAATTCCAAAGCTTACAATGGTTTTGGTTGAGTACCCACTCAACCTGTGAAGCACCCACTTCACAACTTCAAACACCCACTCGAAGATTTTCTAAGCACCCACTCAGCGAATTTTAGCAAGCACCAACTTACAAGGAGCACCAACCCCTAATTTAATTAGCTACAACTGATATTTTGCAGAACCTACCCACAAGGAGGTTGCAACCCCTAAAAATGCTAAGCTACAACTTAGACTTGATTTATATACAAATTTTGATCATCTAGTTACAAAATTTGCTTATACAATAGATTATGATCACTTTTTGTATTTGTTTATGTTCTTTATGTCACTCTCTTCTACTCATTTGATTCGAACTCTCTTGCTCAATCAATTTTCTCGCACCGATGCTCTTCTCATCTGATTCTTCAACACTTCATTTGTTTTCTATCCTCTTTCCTCTCTCATTTCTTTATGTCCCTCTCTCTCATCTCGATTTCATCATCTTCTCACTTGAGCAGCGCAGAATTAGCTTCAAGTTGCCTCTATATGGCCAATCGACCCATTCCAACACTTCCTTTGGAGTGTCGTGCACTCTTTCCTACTCTGTCGCCTCAAAATCTAGTCCATTAAATGAATACACTAACTCCAAAAAAATTCTTGTTATATTCGGCTTGATTTCACCTTTCACTAGAAAACATTTATTAGCTGATACCTAAAAATAGATTTCTCATCTTCCTAGGATTTCCAAGATGAGTGAGCCATTTTCTTCTCTGATATTTGATTTCACCTTGGGATCAGGAATCTCATAGAGAGTGTAACTATATTTCCACAAATTCAATGAGCATTAAATGTTGATAGTTAGAAGCTCGTAGATTTCTCCATTCTTCGTGGATCTAAAGTAATGTACAGAGCCGCATGATAATCGATAATAAAATCACTATCAATTTTAGAGATCAATGTCTCACTTGTCCATGTTCAAATCATTTAATTCTCCTCAAACCCCGTCAAGACCATATTTTCTCATTCTCGCAACTTCTATTAGCTTTTCTAACAATTTCCTTTGATCGCAGCTCTATCCTTCGATCGGTGGCATTTCTTCTTTCTTGGTGGACTTTTGGTCATCTGCATTTTTTTGCTTCTTGCAACTTTAACAATGTTACATAGTTTTTGTCCTTGTCTATTACCTTCCCACGGATTCGTTCTATGTCCATGACTATTTTCTTCTATGTGCGGCTTCCTCCAAACTTTCCTCACTTCCATATATTTTCCTTCAAGACATCCTTGTTTGCGTGACTCTTCCTTCACATTCATGGCTTCACCTTTCTCACATGTGGCTTGTCCTTTAGCTCCTTCTTCTTTGGTGACTTCATTCCTTTACCTACGGCCTTCACTAAGCTTTCGTTGTTCCTTCTATAGTTTTCCGGCTTCTTCAAGTCTTGGCGGCCTATCTCCTCATGTTCGCAAAGCATGCAAAAAAATTGATTAAACTTTCCTTAGAACTTATCCTTGATCTTCCTAAAACCTTTTAGAGTTGACACTACCAATCAACCTTCATATTTACAGACTTGTTAACACTCTTTCAGTACATGGTTGATCTTAAGACACCTGCACTATACTTTTGCTACTTTTCCATCAATATAGCTTGGCATCAATGAAAACACATATGACAATGACAAAGGTCCAAAACTTTAAACATTAGGAAATCATAATGTTTCCTTTTATAGGTAAGGTCATTAATGACCTTACTTAAAGTGATGAACTTTTTCCTTTTCTTTCATTATTCTATAAAATAATGAATAATATAAATTATAAACAGGGAAAATTCTAAGGGTCCCTCCGAAAAAATCCTTAGAAAATATGTGAAAATTATCTTTCGCACGAATGGCGAATATAAAGACATCACGAAATCATTATTAAATGCTACCAGATAGTAGATTTTTTATATGCTACCAGTCGGTAGCATAGTTTATAGCATCTTGACCGACAACATATAATATGTTGTTCGGTCACTAGCATATAGAAAATGGTACAGTAGATAGCATATTTTATCACCGTCCGACAACATACTATATGTTGTCCGTTGGTATCATAAAAAAATGCTACCGACTAACTTTATTCCAAGCAAATTTTTCAAATTCCTATTTCATGGGAATGGTGAATTGACCCCTAAAATTGACTTGCACCTAGAAAATTTTGGCGAACTAGTCCTAACTAGTACCCTAAAAATTCACCAATTTCAAATTTCAAAACCAGAATATTCGTGAATTAACAAATATTCGCCACTAAAATTTTCTCTCGATTATAAACATTTATAAGAAGATAATTCATGTTTTTACACATTACCAAAAACTCTTTTTATATTGATATGATGGAATATACTACATATACTAATGTGCAATGATTGGATGGAAACAACTAAATACTGCTTGCATGATTTCCCAAAAAAACTACAAAACTAAGTTCATATTTTCTGCATGAAGGTTATAACTTACGCATAATAATATTATAATTACACATACCAATCACATAATAAGGTAACATCTAAATTGTTCCAAAACTGAATTCTTCTTCAATTTTATTAGTTGTGTCACTTCTTATGTTGTTTTGTATTGTTCCATTCTCCATTTAGGTGTCATTGAAATGTTGGTTGTGCTTGGTGAAGGGAGTTGTTGATTTCTTGTATGGCATGATTGTATTTGGCTAATAGAATTCACCTGCATGGGACTAGACGTAGGAAATTGCATGTGCATTATACTTGTAGAAAATTACATATTCCCTGCGTGAGAAAACTTCATTGGTTTTGTCGGAAATTACATTATCGGTTGAAGGAGAATGTGTTATTAGAAATTGCATTGTCGGTGTTGAAGGAAATTACATTTGATTTGCACAATTCGTGCTCACTTGGTAATTGGCCACATTTGGAAAATTTGAAGTGTAAATGTTGTAGAAATCCATCATAATTGGATGTTGTGAAGGAATAGGATTTTCTAGACTACTCAATCATCTTTGCCTTTGCATTTATTTTTCTATCCTCTCCTTCTCCCATTGTAGCTTCTCATGTTCCCTTCTTTTATCCTTTTCATGTTGCTATTTTATCTTTTCATATTCCCTCCTCTTCCTTTTAAGTTGTCATTTGAGTTTTTTTAATTCATTTTTTCTTGTGTAATTATTTTGTCTACCTTCCTCTCCTTGAGTTGTGCTTTCTTTCTTACTTTCAACTCCTCTAATTACTTCCTTTGTGCTTCTTATTCATAAATCAATTTTAAGTAATTGGTTAAAGTGAGAATTTATGATTGCTACTCAACCTTAGAGTCCCTTTGTTTGCATGTTCGATCTCTCCTTAATCCTTTCAATTGGAAGCTTAAGAAAGTTATGCAGTGAACCACCAACCTAGTTTCTTGCTTCTGCATTGCATGGTTGTTCTATTATGTCTTGTACAAATGTTTCTAAACACCCCAAATCTGCAACATCTAGCTGACTATCATTTTCATTTTCCCATGCATTATAATTTGCATAGTAGTGGACTACTCCACTTGGCATGCTAGGAGGAGGGGATGGCATGGAAAGATTAATCTCCTCATTGGAATGTCTATTGGAATCCCCAAGTTTGTAACAAATTCTTTCAACCATTCAGAATGGATAACTAGTGTTGGCATACTCATTCTATATTCGGTTGTGATGGGTTCTTGTGTCTGACTCACATGAGTTGGTTTGCTTCCTTAAAATTCAACATAGATTCCATCTTGACAAGCCTTCCCCAATCTGATTTAAACATGTTTTTATGTATTACCGATTTAAATCTACCACCTCTACCTTTGAATTTTGATATATTAGCTTTTTTGTTGTTGTCTGCATCTTTTGTTGTTAGATTTGATCGACATCCTATTAGATTGCTTATCCATTATCTCTGATAAATTGTTAAATTTCATATTTGTAATAACCATCCATCTCCATAATGATCTCCATAGTTTTTTCCTCCTCTGTTAACTCAACCTTGAATGCATTACTAGGGCGCATGTCATTATCCAATGCATCTCTATTCAGAGGCCATAGTCAAGTCCTCAAAAACTAGCTTTTATATTCGATGGATTTAATGCTCTCTTAAAATTCTTATTGCTAAGAGCTACCAATTCAGATCTTCTCACATCTATTTTATGAGGTTTGATCATCCATTTAGATCTTTCATCCTTGAAATAGGTATTAAATGGTGAAAACACGCTAATATTTAAGGTTTTATCCATTGGCTAGTGTGCACAGGAAAAGTGATTAGATTAATACCTAAGTGCTCTTACCTCTTGGATTGTCTTGTATGCCATGTGGCTGCCATGGCCATCAAAATGAGCAGATTTCTATTTAATGGTGAAACACCACCCGAATTGATCTAATAAAGTGGTGCAGCCAATTCAGAAATAATTCCTTTTGTCATCCATGTGTGTGGTTGGGTTACCATACATGCACTAAGCTCACAATTGGAAATGTAGTTAGCTAATTGTCATTTTTCTTTAAAAAGATAGAATCATGGTATACTTTTCCCTACTTTGCATTAACACAACAAAGTATTGTGATCCACTCTCTACTCTTTGGGAGTATGTGGGGTACACTTCTACTGCCCATCTTTGCAATCACCCTCATCCCACAATTCCTACCAAACTTGCACACCTGTTTCATCATAGTTCCATATCCTTTTTGGTCCATACTATTATGTTTTATACATTTGATCCAATTTTTCATAAAAAGAAACAATGATGTTAGGCTTAAGCATAATCGCCTGTCACTGGCCAAGGCCTTTGCAGTCTTTATAAACAAATCTTTGTGCCTCTTTCTAAACCTTGCCCACTAAGATCTGTTAGGCATACCATCGAAAAAGGGGTATTCCTTGTCTCACATAGGTATGTCATGTGAGCTTTTAATGAGTTAATTTGTAGACCATAACCCACGCTACACCACATGTTTACAATACTATACAATTTTAGACTCTTCTTGAGACGTCAAACTAGTTGGGGTCCTTTACATTTCGTAGTTGTGATACCATTCATCCAGGTAGATAATGATTCTGCTAAGACACCCCACTTTTTTGAAGCACCTTGAATTGAATACCCATTCTCTTCAACATTCTTTGTTGCTCCACCGATGTCTTGATCATCCACTCGATTCGAAACAAAAAAATAGATGTTGTTGTGCACTCGCCCGCTAACATTAGTAGTTACCTATGGTGTGGTATTGGTTTTAAATCTATTTTGTGATTTGGACTCTGGGTTGAAAATATTTTTTGATTAGCTTCAACTAACTCTTTCTCTAAATTAGGTATATAATCAAGTTTAACAACCCCTTTTAGGGTCCATTTGTAACTTCCTCCTTCTAGGCATCCTCTTAAAGACCATGGTGTCATGCAATTATTTAGACAAAGTAAAATAAATAACCCTATGCAAAAATTTGTAAAAATGCCGAAATGTGATGAATCAATAGATTTTGTATAGAACGAAAGATTAAACAAAAACATGCATATAAAAACTCAATAATGAATGAGTATATGTTTGTAAAACTGGTAATGCTTGATTAAACAAGAACATGCATAGAAACAACTCAATATAGAATGAATATATGATAGTAAAGTTGGTATTGCATGTGAATGAGCTCTCACCGCATAAAAACTAGAGAGAATAGATCTAAAAAACTATGGAAATGGGTTCACCTCATCTTCAACTTAGTCTGTAAGGTAGAAAGGGTGTTCGTATCCATCATGGGGTTTGAAGGGGAGGGAATGTTCAACATCCTACCCCCAAATGCACATTACCAAATAAAATGCCATGCAATTACTCACAACATTGAATGTTGAAAAGGCACGTAGGAAAAAGTGGTAGGCGGAGACTAGCAGAGTGGTAGGGGATGATGTGAAGTGAATTGAATGTAGATTTTTGGGAATAGATGTTAATTTGTCCACTCGTCATATGGGTACAAGGAATTTTTGGCATGGGAAAATTGATTTTTTGGTTCACAATGCAAATTTGATTTTTTAATGGGTATCCATTTTTCACATCGCCGCAAACTCATACTGCATTCACATATTTCATATACCCTAAAATTACTGAATATAGATTGAATATATGGTTTGAAGTTTAGTGGTAATTACTTTTATTTTGAGAGTTTATGGTGATATGACCATTGAATACACATACTCTAAAATTATTAAATATACATCGACTATATGTAATTTTTTCATTTAATGCATTTTTTGAAATAATAAAATTACCACCATATATTCAATATGTATTCATTAATTCCCATATATTCAATAACAACACTGTATTTTGAAATTGTAAGATGCATGGGTGAAAATTTTATTTTTTAAATGATCTCTACCCTATATTAGCCAAGTTCATTATGAATCGAGGAATAAACAAATGCACCTGAAATCAATGAATATACATTGATTAAACAATAGTTTTGCATGTATGGTTGAAAAAGTAAAAGGTCAAAATGAAACCCATTACTCAATAACATCAGTTTATGGTCAATAACAACACTTTTTTGGTGAATGGGGAGTAAAAAGATAATTTTCATTTACCACCGAATATGTGGCCTCCCTTGAAATAAAAGTATTTATTCATTAATAGAATGTAATAAGAACATGTAGTGAACTACTAACATATTCAATAATTGCAATGCACGTTAAAGGTTTGAATGTGTAATAGAAAATGACGGTTACAAATGTATATTTAATGTATGTTCAATAATTCCAAGATATAGTCAAATCCACTAGTCAATATAAAGATAACAATGAATATTCAAATATTAATTGCACAAAAACATCAGTATTTACGATAAATGAAAAAATGCACAATGAAATAAAGGAATATACACTAAAAATAGTTGTTATGTGTGCTTGGTTAGAAAAACAACGGAAGTCAGATGCATGGGTGAAAAACCTTGTTTTTTGACAATCACTACGTTGTATTAGAAGAGTTTGTGGCAAACAAAGGAATAAACAAAATGCACTAAAATAAATGACATTCTTCACGTATTTAACATTTTGTCTATTTTCTCAAATTGGCCACATTTACATCCAGTCAATATAAAGTTAACAGTATATATTCAAATATTAGTTGCATAAATAAAGACAAAAATTAGTTATTTTCAGAGATTCCACATTTGTTAAGATAAGTGATTCACTTATGTATTACACATGCAAACATTCTTCTCATATTTAACCTTCTCGTCTATTTTTTGACATCCTTCACATATTCAGTCAATTAATATAAAGTTAACCATGGATCTTCTAATATTAACTGGATAAACAAAAACAACGCTTATTTATATTCGATAGTCCGCATTTGTTAAGTGATTCACATATGTATTCCATATACAAACATTCATCTTGTAGTTAACATTATGTGTATTTTCAAACATTATTCATATATTCAGTCACTCAATATAAAGTTAACCATATATATTCAAATATTAATTGCATAAACTAAGACAACACTTATTTATATTCAAATATTCCTCAATTGTTAAGGTAAGTGATTCAAATATTCATTGCATCTGTAGACATTCTTCATGTATTCAACATTTTGTCTATTTTCTGACATTCTTCACATATTCTAGACATTCCTTGAATACATTGAATAATAAGAAGGTAGCAATCATTTACCTCATGTATATGTGGCCTCCTACAACTCGAATTTGGTTTACAACTCTACCAGTTATGTGCTCTCAATTGTTTCCACAAAATAATTGTTAACCATATTCATCCAATATATATTACTACATCCCATTTGAATTTGAATTCATAGATTTTGGAGGGATTATTCAAATTTTAGAGGGATATTTATTACTTGGCATTAATTTTGATTTTTGTGGGAAAAATGGTGAGTCTAATTCATTAATTTGTTTGTAGGTGCCTCAATTAATGAGGTGATGGTGGAAAAAGGAAGGACAATTATGATCAACAAACTGGAGAAATTTGTTTGTTTTAAAATTAAAATGTGTTTTAATTTCATCTTGGTAAATTTAAAGGCTATACAATTAAGTGTTTGAATATACATTGAAATGTGGTAAATGTGAACAATTTTGTTCCTATGCATAAACAAGTGAACTTTTGATTATGTACACAAATGTAAAAAAATAATTTATGTTGAAATTTTTACACCGAAGGTGTTGTCCCATTGGGTTGAGCCTTCCCCCTCTGACAGCGGAAAATGACGTGGACAGAGTAGATTTAATCCATGCTTCGTCAATATAATAATAAAATAATTCGTATGCACTTAGTTACCGTATAAATTATACAGATGGTTGGTTGGCTATGCTTTGAGCTTGTGGGATACTCATACCGCATCTTGTCATGTTTTCTTTTCCCTCACCAAATGTTTGGATCCTCATCCCACTCTGCATAGTCATGAATACTTTTTTAGGGTCAAATACGGGGACACAGACACCCAATGAAATAGCAAGTGTAATTGAACACTATTACACTTTGTGTTGATCTTTCAACATTCCAACGCGACATAAGTACTTAGACATTGGGAATTTCAGAACTTCATTGTTTCTTTCTAAGGACCACATGTTATTGGTAGGTTCAACTTAACACGTTGACGCCCAAGACATCCGGTGATTGGACTATCTATTTTGTATTTGGCGTTAATTGTACGACGTCCTCACATTTTTAGTGCTAGCCAGCGCATCAAGTATTATGTGGCATAATAAGATTAGAAACAACGTTCACGTATGACGTATGACATGTGTGGTGGGGACCAGGGATGGAATGTCAACTTTATGGTGCTTCTTAACTCCAAATTTTTGGCGGCTAAGCTCTTTTATGTCGACGTAAATGAAACTTTTTTATAAACAAATTTTGGAAGAATTATTAAGTTTATATTTTCTAAATATATATGTATTTATTAAAGAAATTAAACAAAATATATGGTCTATGAATTTTTACGCCGAAGTCGTTGTTCTAGTTGGGTTGAGCCTTCCCCCTCTGACCGTGGAAAATGACGTGGACATAGTAGATTTAATTTGTGCTTTGTCAACATAATAATAAAATAATTCAATCCAATGGATGAGCACGTAGTCTAAAGCAGCCGGCTCGCCGCTCAACTTCAAATTTTAATGCTTTTGGCTTTTCTAGTTGGCATGACTCTGCGTACTCAGCCAATACAATTTGCTAAATTTCCAATGCGATGTGCACATTGTTGACTCGGTTGACCGAGCACTTCCACTAAATTATTGTTTGATGTGGATTTCTTTTTAGAAACTGAATATGCCATGGAATGATATTAAATGCAGTCGAATTTGTAATTTTGTTTTTTCACTCACGACATTTACATGTAAATAAATGTAATTGAATTTGTAGTTTATTTTTCCCAACGGCATTTACATGTAAAATATTTTCCCCACTCTTAACACTCATAGATGTCAAATATGCCCATCATTATTTTTAATATAAATTGGTGTATTTTATTATAAATATATATTACAATAATTAATTTTTATATTTATTTATTTTAATGGTATGATAATAATGTTGATATGTAATGTAGTATACATAAATTATAATTTAATATAATTTTTTTTTAAATGATTGTTATATGTATTATAATTTTTAAACTCTTTCAATGTTGCGGTGTTTTATTTTAGAAAACAAGACTACCAATTAACTTAAAATGTTGCCGAGTAAGCTCGGGTTGCACCTTAACCCTCATGGTTACTAAACTTTATCAATATAACAATAGCACAAAATATCAAACACTATAGTGTAAATACAATGTGAAGCCAAATTCTATAATCTCGGACAAAACATAAGTCATTTTTACATTAATAGACATATAATATGTAACTTTATATTTTATTAATGAAATAGTTTCTATATTACTAGTAAATATGATGGTACAACTATTCACAAAAAAGAGTAGGTGGTATAGAAACACACCTCAAGTTTAGATTCATCTTGATGGCACAAAAATTATAAAATAAAAATCTCAATATTGAGAGGGAATAGGGATGGAAAGAGTAGGCCTATCCACCAACAAAAAATGTGTTGTCAAAACCCTCCACATTACATTTATGAACTGTTACACGAGATAATCAACTACCTCATCTCTGCAACTTTCATGGGCTCCTGGTGGTTGTTGAAGTCGATACAGATTTGGCACTAAAAAGGAAAGATGAAAATCGAATGGTGGCAAACCAGAATGGCATTTCCTTTACTACAAAATTGGTAAAAGCACATCGTCAAGGCTAGAAAATATTTTCCGGGAAAGCACTTGACTTCTTTTGAGGAATGGCAATTAGAGCGTGGAAATTAGCATTCCAATGAATTATAGATAGATGGAAACGATGTAAGGGCAACGGATTGTTTTCATGGCTTGAGGGTATCTGACACCACACCATCCTCCAATTTTTGGACAAGGATGGAAGATATCTCCCCAAGTGAAGAACTAATTTGTTATGATGAATACAGGGGTTAAATTTGACGTCCTTTTAGATGTTCTTTGTGATTTTAGCCATAAATGCTTCATAAATATTTGTAATAAATGTCGCATGGTACTTGCATATTTAAAATTTGACCATTATTTTTTTATATATTTATATGTGAATCATTAAAATACATAAAAATATATTTTTAAAATATTTATTATAAATAATATTGTTTTGTATTTTGAAGGGCGGTATTAAAAAATTACCGTCACTCGAAAAATGTGTGATGACATAGGTGCCTTCAAATTTGACACTTGGATGAATGAGACATATGGATGACAATTAGAACCGTGAAATTAACATTTCAAAGAATTGTAGATAATAGTTAAAAAGATGAAAATGATGTAACGTCGAGTGTATCTAATACCCCCTTCTTGTAAATATGTCAATTGTCAGATCTTTGTTTCTACAATCAAAAGGTTGGTAGCATGTCCAACCAAAGAAAAGGAATGATAATATTATAGTGGAAACTTGGAATGTCTAGACTTAATTACGCCTGAAAGGCGTTGACTCGGTTGGAAAGATCGAGCTAGCTCGACACGAATAGTGGGATCAGTGCTATCGTTATAGAAAATGCAAGGATGTCGATCAAACAAATCGTGACCATCCAAGGAATGAAAACAACAAAGTCGACAATCGCGGGACGATGTAGGGTGTCATGATAGATGAAGTTGGAGAAATAGCATGCTTGGCATGTTTAGCATAGAAAAGATTTTACTTCAGCTGGTGATTTTTCGGTGTTCTCCGTTGTTCACAAATATTACACTTTTGAATGTGACTCGTATGCAAACATTTCACGTACACTACCAAGTACCAATGGTTCATGTAGGTTAGATTCGTTTAGACCTTCACAGACCTCTGCGTTTTCCTCAATACACACCTAACATGTATTATATTAGCTATCAAATATGCCTTGTGTTAGATATTCATTTACCTCCAATGTCTTGTTGGTTCTAACAACGGTCCTATAAATTTAAAAGGCACCAGGTGGAGAGATACTACAAATATTGTATATGGTCCTACTTAGAATCGTTTGAACATTCAATTATCTCAACATGTCCTCGTTGTGGTGGTGAATGAAGTCGTTTATAGTGAACAAATGGGGTGCAATTGGGTTAATCTAGCTTTACCTTTTAGAGATAATTAAGTTTGTATTTTTCTGAATTCAAAGCTTAGCAGTTAGGAAACACCTTTTACACCATCTTGTGCACCATTTGACTACAACCCATTTTATAACTAGGTCTTTGTTGACACACTATTTTTGTAAACTTGTGTTTTTATGCTTACTTCCAATAACATAAAAGGCGTGATTCAAGGTATTAAGTCATTATCAAGTGCTAAGTTACCAACTTTAGATGTCTTGGTGTTGCCACCATTGATTATCTTTTTGTATTGAGTTATTATTGTCTCTCCATTGATAATTCCATCTTCCTATTCATTATGTTGGGCATTACAAATGGTTCAAAGGTTCCCAAATCTTATCACTTAAGAATCTTCGACATTGGGCTTTGAGATTGATTGGAAATTATTTTCTCATAGATGGTTATTCTCCCTTAGTGGAAAAAACCTTTGAGAATGCCTCCCTGGTTATATATTTTTGAAAAGCAAGGACACAATTTACCATTTAAAACTTAAATCCTAAAAGGGGGTTATTAAGATAGTTGTGGATGACCTATGTTCTAAGCCTTGGTAGTGGATAACCTTTATCAATTTGACACTAAGGAATGTCTCTATTTTTTTGTCATTTAGATATCAATGGTTGCCCCTTTTTTATAGGTCAAGTGTTTTTTTGATAATCAAGTCTAAGTGTGTTGTTTTGATAATAAATATCAGTTTTACACCTTGTTTTTTTAGGTGAGTATTAGGTTGGCAGTTGAATTTTACAACGAATGTTACAATCCTATGTTTGGCATAAAATACTTGCAAATATTTGTAATAACCGTCACATGTCACTTGCATATTTAAAATTTGACCGTCATATTTTATATATTTATATGTGAATTATTAAAATACATAAAAATATGTTTAAAATAATTAAATAAATATAGAATAATTGTTATAAATAATATTGTTTTGTATTTTTGAAGGCGTATTAAAAAAATACCTATTGCTTAAAGAATGTGTGACAATCATAGGTGTCATCAAATTTTACCCTTAGATGAATGAGACATGAATGGAAACTAGATCAATGAAATTAGCATTAGGAAGAATTGAGATAATGATTAAAAATTTGAAACCAATGTAACATCTAGTGTATCTTATGCCCCTGCGTCTTACACAAATGTCAATTGTTAGATCTTTATTTCTAGAGTCAAAAGGTTGTTAGCTTGTCAAGACAACATAAAAGGAATGATAATATTATAGTGTAAACTCGAATGCCGGTATTAATCACACCGAAATGAGTTTACAAATTTGGAAAGCCGAGCTAGCTCGACATGAACAATGAGATCAACGGTTATGGTTGTATACCATGCAAGGATGTCGATCAAAAAAATTGTGATTGTCCAAGGCATGGAAATAGATGGTTGATGATGGTCGGGTGACATAGGGTGTCGTGATAGATGACATTGGAGGAGTAGTGTGTTTGGCATGCTTAGCATAGAAAAGATTTTACTTTTAAATCGGGGTTTTGCAAAGCACGTTCCATTGTTCTCATATATTACACTTTTGAATGTGACTCATACAAACATTTCACATACACTACCAAGTACCAAGGGTTCATGCGGGTCAGATTCGTTTAGAACTTCAACAAACCTCAATGTTTTCCTCAATACACACCTAACATGTATTTTCTTAGCTATCAAATATGCCTTGTGTTAGATGTTCATTTGCCTCCAATGTCTTGTTGGTTCTAACATCGGTCCTATAAATTTACAAGGCACCAGGTGGAGAGACACTACAAATATTATATATGGTCCTACTTAGAATCATAAAATGCAACTTGAACATTCAATGATCTCAACATTTCCTTGTTGTGGTGGTGAATGAAGTCATTTATAATGAACAAATGGGGTGCAATTGGGTTAATCTAGCTTTACCTTTTAGAGATATTTTAGTTTGTATTTTTCTGAATTCAAAGCTTGCATGGGTTAGGAAACACCTTTTACACCATCTTACACACCATTTGACTACAACCCATTTCATAACTAGGTGTTTTTGAAACACTATTTTTGTAAACTTGTGTTTTTATGCTTATTTCCAACAACATTATCAAATTTGAACTCTTGCTAAGAAAATGTTTATTAATGTTTACCTATCATGTTAATCTGTGCTCATAATGGATGGTTAAATGAACTTTCATTGTCTTGTCGAAATGATAAATAAAAATTGAATAAACATCATAAGACAAACATGCAAATAAACACAGCTAAATCATATTTTTTTAAATAGTACCTTTGTTTTTAATCAGTAACATAGGATTGTAACATTCGTTGCAAAATTCAACTGCCAACCTAATACTCACCTAAAAAAATAAGGTGTAAAACTGATTAACTAAAATAAGAATGTTGTCTAAGTTAATCTAATGTGAATTGAAATACTAATGCTAAATACTTTTTAATTGATATTGGTTGAAGAAAAATAGATGAAATGGAAGGGATAAGATATTCACATGAATATAACTTAGCCCGTTGTGTGTTGGACCTAGACAGTAGATATGCGGGTTGGCTGAATGTGGAGATGTTGTTATGCAAACTACGAAGTTGGATATTTGTGTAACCGAGGTGCTCGGGAGAGAACTTGGGCACCTAAGGGCGCCTAGTCTTTAGTCCGGGTACTTTGGTCCACAAAAATTCTTAGGGTCTGGTTCTGATAGTGTCACTAGGTCTTCGCAGTGTATTTGTCTCTATCGTATGGTTGTCGTAATATCTTCGCTTATATCGCCAATAATATGATATGAAGATCTACTGCAAAACCCTATTCAAAGCATCAAATTCCTAAAAATAAAAATGCATATGAATAGGTTGGCTGACCTTAGCTTCCACAACGGTGGACTTACAACTAAGCATTGCACACTACATTCCCAGGACTCCCATGTAGTTTTGTGTGCTTGTGTGTGTAATTTTGTGCCTAGGGTGCCCTAGCGCCAATGACGCAAAAGTAAGGGGTAATAACTAGATGTAAAGATGCAAATTGTGGATGGAATAGAATGAATACAACCCTTTCCCCATATGCTTGTGTGATGTAGATGTAGAAGATGCCCAAATGTAGTCACTTTCCTTAGTAGATAGTTGCCCTTGATAGATGATAGTCCGCCCATAATGTAGTGAGTATGTTATTTTTATATAGGGATCTCTTGTTCAAATTTTGACACTAATGACCCGAAATGCTGACTACTACCTAGGGGAATGAATGAGGTAATGACAAAGACCGACCTCGAAGAAACAAATTAGAACCAAGAGTTATGGAAACAGAATGTCTAAAATCACGGATGTGGGCACCCTGGGCGCCCACATGCACTGCAGAGATGACAAACAACAAAATAACGATACCTGACACTTATTGAGAGATGCCCAAAACTGTATAGATGACTGATGATTGTGCCAAACAAATAACAATGACGATCGACTAACTGACAACACGACTAGGGGATGGGTCATTAGTGAATATTTTTATCACGCGAGATCCATATATAAAATAACGTACTTGGTGGTATAAATGTAATAGTAAGTACATGATTTAGTGACTACAAAAACTGATATTTATTATCAAAACAACACACTTAGACTTGATTAATCAAATAAACACTTGACCTATATAAAGGAACAACCACCGATATCTAAACGGAAAAAAATTAAAGACATTCATCAACGTCAAATTGATAAAGGTTATCTATCGCTAGGCTTACAACATAGGTCATCCAAAACTATCTCAATAACCCCCTTTTTTTGGGATTTAAGTTTTAAATGGTAAATTGTGTCCTTACTTTTCAAAAAAAAATATAATCAAGAAGGCATTCCCAAAGGTGTTTGCCACCAAGGAGAATAACCATCTATGAGAAAACAATTGTCAATCAAGCTCGAAGGCCTATACCCAAGCTTCTTAAATGACGAGGTTTGGGAGCCTTTGAACCATTCGTAACACCTAACACAATGAATAGGAAGATGAAATTATCAATGGAGAGACAACAATAACTCAATACAAAAAGATAATCAATGGTGGCAACACCAAGACATCTAACTCCTATAGACATCTAAAGTTGGTAACTTAGCACTTGATAATGTTAGTATTGACTTAATCCCTTGAATCATGACTTTTATGTTTTAGTATACTTATCATGTGTCTCAATTGAATGTAACTTATCAATATCATTTTACATGTATTTTTAGTTTTGGTTGTTGTAGCACTTATCTAGATTATTTCGATTGCATATTAGTTTCTAAGTTCTCTATCCCCTATTAAGGTTTTCAAACATTAATTTGAATAAATCATTTCATGAACCCTCTTATTTATTGAATCCTTTACCTGTTTGGCTTAGGTTCCCTATCCCGATTAGGCCTTTGTTATAAACCCTAATTTCCCTTAGGTTTCCAATTGTCATTGTTATCCATTACTTTTGCATGTTTCTATTCCTTAGCCTAATCTTACAGTTTTTAATCCTCCATGCTTTCATGGCTTACTCTATCCATGTCATGTCGTTATATTGTGGCTACAATAATGAGCAAACCTATGAGTCTTTAGTTCATATCCCTATATGTGAGGAGGATAGTGGTGGTATTGGTAGTTTTTATACACATGGTATGTATGTTTTGTTGAATATCCAAGTACTTACGATCATGAGGATGATTACACTAACAATCTTAGTGATTGTGGAAATTTTGTATCTCTCATTATCCCTTCTTTTAATGTTTCAATCAAATTGAATGCTAAAGATAGATCAAATGATTTGATTTCCTTTCTGTCTCTTGAAATAAATAATAACAACAAAGCTTTGGATCCCATTCCTTCTCATCAAAGTATAGGGAATGATATAATTCGATCTGCTTTCACTTCTCCTCCTCTTGACATAGAAAATGATACAATTGAATTTGTTATCTCTTACATTCCTATTAAAATCAAGAATGTTATAAATTATTACTCTACCACTCTTTCTTCTATCGAGAAAGATACATGTTATTCTACAATTACAAACAAATCAATTACCTTAACCAACATAAGTCCTCTTGCCCTATATAATGACCTCGCCATCTTCTTCAAACCCGGTTGTTTCAACCAGTCTCTCCTAGAGAGAGTGGAGGAGCAATGGCACCAAACTCGATTGAAGCAAGAGATAGTGGAGGGAGCAATGAAGTAGAAGTTTCATCCCGAAGGTTTTTCACGAGGTAATCTCTCTCCTCTTGGATGTAGTTTTGCCCATTCCTAAATTTAATGTTGTTTTTCAATGGTTAGAAAATTTTTCCTCATTGGGTATTTTGTGGGTCGAATCCCCTCTAAAAGCATGCTCAAATCCTGGGCTAACATAGTCTGGACCCCTCATGGGGTCCACCTGGATAGTGCATTCAAAACATGACCAAGGGTTTCTTTCTTTTTCATTTCTCTGACCCTGCTAATGCGCCCAATATTTTGGCTAAGCAAGCCACTTGGTATGTCTGTAACTCGCTTGCTTGTGTTAACACCCTACACAAGGACTTTGTGGTATCTGAATATACCACCCTTAAAGTGCCTGTTTGGATTGAATTTCTGGTCTTCCTCTGCCATGCATTCATTTTTGCCACAAATTTCCACTTCGCTTGGGCGGGTAGTATGCTGGAAGCCGATAAGTTTTACCATGCTCATCCCTAGAAGCGAGTATGTTGAGATTGATCTCTCGCAGGATCTCAAAGAATTTGTGGATATTCAAATGGGCGATAAACGCTACTCCCAATGGGTCATGTATATCAATCTACCCAACACTTGCTTTCGTTGTCAAGCATCTGATCACAAGATCAAGGATTGTCCGCTTTATGTCCCCCGTAACCACCCTGTGGCCAAAACAACTCTCGAGCTAGTCAAACCCCAACAGAGGAAGGTTGGCAAAGTTGTCGGGGGCCGCAAGAAACAAGAACAAAGCCCAACAATCCAAAGCCTCTGGCTCCCATGGCCATCGGGAACCAATTGTTAAGGAACATTCTCTCAATATTCTGGCTAAGGAGCCTACAACTGCTGCTAAAGAACCAAATTGATGCTATCTCGCTACCCCATTACCAAAGTATTCCAACATGCCCCTCATGGCGTCGGTTCTCATGGACCAGACAAATTTTGTTTCTCGTCCCCATCCCGCATTTAGTTCCACTGCTGCTGCCAAAAACTCACAAGGGCCTTCCAAACGACCCCAAAGTCCCTCTCGCATCTCTCGAGACCATAGCCCAACACGCAACGTGGATTCCACCAAAGTGGAATACAACATTGAGTATGCGACGAATGGAAAAAAATTGATCTACAGGATTTTTTGCAGCATAATGTTGCTTTTTTCGCACAATCAATATGATGCCCTTGATGGCTTGGAGGATGGGGATATGGCTCTTGACCAACGTTTCCCATGAATTGTTTATCTTGGAATGTTAGGGGTCTCTACAAACTCCTGTCGTAAGTATGTGGTGCATGAAACTCGACAACGATGTGCAAAATCTAGATGTTTTGTTTTTTGCAGAAGTAAAAATTATAGGTTTTCAGTTACAGATGGTATGCAAATCCATCTGGCCTGACAACTTGGCTTTTTGATAGCAATCATGAAGCAGGGTGGGGGATTAATTTCACTTTTTTCTCCTAAATGGTGGCCCTTATTAATTGACCATGGAATCGACCCCACCAACCGTGTCATATGGGTCCTCTTTAATATTGATGGCCACCCTTTTGGGCTCATTAATATTTACACCTCGAATGATGTGGCCGAAAGGGCCGATCTGTGGTGGTGGATAGCCAACTCCATTCCCGATGCCTACTGGGTAATAAGTGGAGATTTTAATATGGTTGAATCCCCAAATGATAAATGTGGCCACTTGCCTATGAGGTGGACACCTGGTGAAAGGGAAGTGTGGTACTTCATGTGAAATAAATTGGATTTTTTGATCCTAACGCATCTCGCTTTCCCACCTCTGCAACTTGGTACACGTGGTCCAATCTTCGTGGAGGGACAGATCACGTCCTTAAATGGCTTGACAGGGCCATGCATGTCAGCTCAAATTTTTTTTGAGTTTGATAGCATTTATTCCATGCCAATGGAGGTCATGCCTGACTTTGTCCTTTCGGACCACTCTCCTATATGATTTCGTATATGTTGGCATGCATGATGTGCCCATTTTTTCATAAAGGCCAATTCTTTCTTAATACTTGCCTTGATGCAACATGGCCCCACTATCAATCATATCAAATGGGTTTGGAATTTAACTCCACGACCTAATCACTATCAAGTGATTTCATCCACCTATGCAAACCAACTGGTTACAATGGTGGGAAGATGCGTTGACTGACTCGACTACCAGATTTCTTAGAATCTACGGCCACCAATTGCAGAAAAAAATTGGTGCCGCTCATACACCGCTAACACCTCCTCTCTCGGGCCGGGCGATGGTGGCACTTCAAGGTGATCCTTCTCTGACGCTCGCAAATTGCAAGTTGCAACACTCCGACATCAAATCCAAATTATGGACAACTATAATGCCAGAGGCGCTCAGATCCGGCTCGAATGCATTGGCTCAAGATGGAGATCGGGTTTCAAAAGAATTTTCTTTCTCTCTCGAGCTAGAAAGCCTTCTCAACAGATCCGAGCTATCATGGACAATGGAGCTCGAATTATTGACCCACAACTTATGTTGCAAGCCTTTGTGCGCCATTACAAGCTCATCTTTCAAGCTCAACCACCCTCCGCAGCTCACCGAGCCGCTCTTGACCAATGTTTGGGGTGTTGTGCCGCAAAGCTTTTAGAGGCTCAAGAAGGTGATCTGCGAAAGAATGCTCACCATTGAAGACCTCCATGAAGCCACTATGCAAATGGCTAATGATAAAGCATCGGGCTGTGATGGATTCCCTTGTGAATTCTATAAAGCTCTTTGGGATTCTCTGTGGGCAAGACCTTTTTCAGTCTATCTTGAAGGATTTCAAAACCAATCCCTAGGGCCACACATTAATAAGGGAAACATTAAATTTATCCCTAAGCAAGGAGATCCCGAGAAAATCACTTGTTGTGGCCGATTACGATTGAATGTCTCCTACAAAATCATTCCAAAGCGTTAGCTCTATGATTACGCAATCTTTTGCTTGTTATTATTCAGCCAGAGCAAACAAGCTTCATATAGGGGTTTCATCCTGGATAACATCATCGCGGTTTGGGAAGGCATGGAATGGGCTCGCAGATCTCATCAAGCTGCCATGTTTATCAAGATTGACTTTGAGAAGGCTTATGATCGGATTGAATGGCCATTCATTCTCGCCATGCTTCAGGCCCTTGGCTTTGGACCCATTTTTATTCAATCTGTCAATATGCTTTTTTGCAGATGCTTCTGCTCAAATTTCTATCAATGGCCTTAGCTCGGAGCCCTTTGGACTTTTCTAGTCTATCAGACAAGGTTGCCCTCTTGCCCCTCCACTTTATGTTATATGTGTATGGTCGAAGGCTTTGGTTATCTCTTAGCTCATGCCAAAGCGCAAGGTCTTGTTCATGGAATCTCGCTGCCTGATGAGCCCAATTCTCAGCTCCTCAATGGGCATTTTGTGGATGATTCCTTCCTTACGCTTATCGAGGATGAGAACAACATTTGCAATGCTATGCAATGCTTGGATACTTTCTACCTAGCTTCTGGCTCATCCATTCAATGGTGAAAAACTCAATGTTACCGTAATCTTTCCTTCCCGCGCCTGAATGGCTTGCCACATTTGATTGGAAAATTCTGCAACATGGTGAGATTTTCAAATTTCTAGGTATTCCTTTTGCTTTTCAAGCCTCCCCGACTGAACTATGGCATTATGTCATTCAATGGGTGGCGAAAAAAACTAGAATATTGGCTTACTAGGCCTTTGTCTCTGGCAGAAAATTCCAAATTTGCTCTAAAGTTCTTGTTGCTACCCATGTCTACTACTCATCTTGTTGGGTTCCTTCCAAAGCCTCCATTCAAAAGCTTGAAAAGCTGCTCAAAGATTTCCTATGGGCTAATGCTTCTACTGGAAAAGGTTTTCATCGAGTAGCATGGGATATATGTTGTCTGCCTCACAATTCTGGAGGCCTCGGGCTTATTCACATTCAACGCCAAGGGAAAGCTCTCTGTGCTAAGTGGATTATCAGAAGCATCACTGGCCAAGAAGCTTGGAAAGTTCTCATATGACATGGCATCATGGAAGGCTCTCCTTATGGCCGCCCCTGCATGGAAAGGCTTAGGTTTGTCAATTTTCTCATCACTCTGTGCTTATCAAAATTGTTGGCACTTTTGTGCTTAAAAGTATCTGGAAAGTGTGGGAATGTGTCAAACCTGGATTTTATGGAAAGGGGATGGCTTTTGTAATGGGTTATCTCTTAACCAACAATCTCTCTGGTGGTCGCCGATTTTTCAATCCCAAGATCAATGCTTAGCAGAGGTCCCGGGAATCTCGCGCTCAAATTCTTCAAGCGTGGAATTCACACCATCGAGGACTTCTTCTACAAGAACACACAATCCTGGTTATCTTGGCTAGATTTTAAAGCTCTATTTTGGCTTTCCAACCAAGATCAAGATACTTTTCAATATTGTGATCAATTGGTTCCTGATCACATGTTGCATAAGATTGTTGTGCATTCCTCTCGCCCTTGGTGGACAGACTGGAAGTGGTATGTTGATACTCCTTTCTGTAACTACAAAGCCAACAAAGGCTATCGATGGCTCTCACCCCATTTTCCCATGGTGGACAAACTTAATACTCGTTGGGGAATTCATGCCACTCTGTCTACCTGGGGTAGACGATTTGAGACTATTTGGACTATATGTGTGGAGCCCAAAATTGCTCATTTTCTTTGGTGTATTCTACACCAAGGCCTTCCTATCGGGGCTCTGTCTTGTTCAAATTGGGATTCCAGCTCCCAAATGCCCCTTTTGTGGGCATCTGGAAATGCTTTTGCATGTGTCTTTGGTTCTGTCCCAAAGCTCAAATTGCCTAGAACTGGATCCATTCTTTTTTTTTTCCCTCACGGCCCCACTGTTTCACTTGGCAACATATCCTCTTGGGAGATAATCCCAAACTTCTGCCTATGTTCACCCAGATTTGGCATGTTTTCAAGAGGGGAGATTTTATTTTGGATATGGAAAGAAAGAAATGCTTTTTTCTTTGTTAATTTTGTAGTTGATCAATCTTTCTCGATTTATAATAAATCTATGGTGATCTCCAATGTACTTTTGCAGATTCAAGTTCAAGCAAACAAGGTGGCGCTGGAGGTGGACCACCTCAGACTCTGCTTACGCCACGGGGGAAGCCCCATGCAATGTTTCCCGAGTGCCTCCATCTCCCACCAAGTGCTCCTCACCTTCAACCCGTGGAGGCCGACGCAACCGATCCCAAACATCGTGCTTTTAGTCGCACCCGCCGCTCTCCAGACCGATTCATCGGCATAGTCATTCGCATGTGCGCCGCCGTGGTCGGGCTCCCACACACACTCTCGGCTCGCCAGCAGGTTGGGGCTCGCCACCTCGGCAACATGGGTGGGGTTCTCCGCCACATTCATCGGCTCACCAAAGAGGGTTGGGGCTCTCTTTCCTTCACGCTACTTCACACTAGGCCGCTTGGCAACCACCGCCACCCCCGCCATCATCTGGAAAATTCCCTCGCCTCAACCTCGCCATTCCTACACATGGGGAAGCAGACCCAGAGGAAGAACTTGCTGTTGGCTGGGAGATTCCAGACGCTGGCAAAGATCTGCCTGGTTTGGGGTGGCCGGATGATCAGGATCCACCGCCTCGGGCATGTTTGCAACTGTTGCTTGATTTTGCCTTTTTTTTTTTTTCAGGGCGATGCTTTTTGTTTTGTTGTACTTTCCTAGGCTCGGCCTAGTTTGACTTTTGATGTTCTAGGCTCGCCTAGCTTGTTTGTGGTTTTGGGGTGTGCTCTCATACCACCACTTTTTTGTTGAAAGCTATCTTGTATCTTGTAAAATGAAGGAAAGTGGAGAGTGTTAAAAACCAATATATCTCGTAAATGCAAGTAATGGTAGGAGTCAAAAAAGGAAAAGTAGTGGAGCAAATATAAAAGAATGGATAATAAAATGAAATTTAACGTATATCGAGTAGAAGATTATATAGTGTGGTGGGGATATGGTCAAATTAAGAAAAATGTGAAAAAAAAACATAAGCAACAAGATCTTGAGCATTAAATATAAAAGAATAATAGCGAGGTATAAAAATCCATTAGTTATATTAGACTGGTTAGAAGTAGAGTGCAGGAAGAAACTTTGAACATATTTGTAAACAAACATAGATCAAATATGGTGTTTAAACTAGTTGCAGATAATACAAAAACGAACCGAAAGGGGTTATCGACACAAAGTACACGCGATATACACATGCATGACTGTTATAAAGAAGGTATGGCACCATGATTGCATGATCGCTATAAGGAGCTAAGACGAGGGCTGGGAGAAGAACCTCGGGCTTCAACTGATCATCTTTGGTATCGCCAGATGTAGAATGTATGGTATTTTCGGAAATTGATCTGGCTATAGGAGAGTTAAGGGACTTCAATTCATATCTTGAAATAAGAGCTGCCCAGTCCTAGATCAGAGGGACGACGTTACGAATGTTAAGCAGGAAGTTCCGGAATGATGCCTGTGCTGGATCAGAGTGTTGTTGTCGGAAGATTGAATGAAGGGAGACAAATATGTTGAATTCTCGCCAAAGGGTGGCTCCGTAAGACTTGCCGGCATAAAGCGGGATGTCCATAACCGGATGAAGTTGACCGAGGTCTCCAACAAGGATCATAGATCCACCTCCAAATGTTGAATATTTGAAGTGCGGGAAAGCCTCCGTAAGACGGTAGTCGTTTCTGGAAAGCAAATGTGGCCCAACGAAACTCATTTCATCAATTAAAATGTATTTGATGTGCTTGAGGGAGTCTTGAAGAGACAATAAAGCTTGGCCCTCTAAGGGTTTGATTTCTTTAACGGGAATCCGGAGGCTTGCGGGTGTTGAATAACTATGTTGAAAGTTGCTTGTTGTTCTGGGGATAAACCTGAAGCTGGAGGGTCAAATCTTTCCACGAAGGAAGCTAAAATATGGTCTGCCTTATTATCTTCAATGAAAGTGGTGCCAAAAGACTGCAGAGCAATAGGAATACGATGTGCGCTCCAATTGTGGAGGGTGTCAAATTCACAAAGGCCCAACATTTGCAAGATGTCAAGGAAAGAAGTGTTCCAGGGGTGGAATCGAGCCAACAGTTGCCAATCATATAGTTGCTCAACAGGAAGGGGGGGCTCGGCCTTGGACTCAGTGTCTCTGTCAGAGGTGAGTGACGGATTTGAACCACGCCGTGCATTATGTCAAGGCCGATAATCGTATCTGAAAAAGCTCCAATTGGAAATGGTTTGTTGAGGTATTGAACCAATACCAGTAGAAATGTTGCGGAAAGGTTTGTATAGAAGGAGTTCAGACCAACATAAAAGTTCTAAAGAGGGGAAGTCCTTAGATGGAACGCATTGAAATTTGGGGAACACCCAAACAATAGTTGGATGGGTACGACTCTTCCACCTAGTGCGCTTGTGATATTTTCTGAAACTCATGTCGCGAGCAACTTCAATGAGTGGAAGGCTTTCCATGTTTGAAGGGCGGACCCTGTATGCATCTAAAAGCAGGGATGTTTCTGCATCCTCACACTCTGCTTCAACCCAACTTCTTAAGATTTTTCTGCCTACATTTAGCGTCAAAAAATTGTAAAAAGAGAATCAAAACAAAATGAATTCAACATAAGAAGAGAATCAAAACAACATTATAACTGATAAAATGGAAATTATAAATTGTAAAAAATTCTTAGAAGTTCTTCAGTACCATTACACTTGCCTCGGCGCTCTTAGGCAACCATAGGAGATTCCTATAGACTACATCTTATATTTTCCTAGTTGTTCGACTATAAATAATTAAGTTGTATGATGCATTATAAAAGGTACATGAATTGCAGCTCCATAACAGAAAGTGCAGCTTCATAATACAGATGGCAGAACAGTTTTCAAAGCAAAGAGAAAGGTTTAGAATGGAGACCGGAAGCCGATGCTGGTGACTTAAATTAACTGGTTGTTCCAGCTCACCTTTGAAGAAGTTGTCGGAGTTGCCCCTCCTGGCCTGAAAGTGCGATTTACTGCCCCGATGGAAGATGCAAGAGAGGGAATTCGATTACCAGAATCATATATATCATGAGTACCAGAGAACGATACCTTGTCCTTTCCTGCCTCTATTCTGGCTTTGGAATTATCTCTTGGCTTGGAACTTTGCGTTGTGGAATCCTAATTTGCGTCAGTTCTCTTCTCTTGCTCAGAGCTGAAATAATTCTCTACTCGGAAGATACTGATCTCAGTGTCCTTCGTCACGCTCTTGCTGAAAGAGATTCGCTTCTCCAACCCTTTTACAAATGTATTGTTTGTATTCCCACTGCCTGCTTCAATGGAAGGTCGATGTACCGCTTGGCAAGAATCACTTCCAGAGAGAAAGGAAGAAAATGAAACACTTCTATCACAAGCCTTGAAATCTCCATTGAATACATCAATACTGATTCCATTGAGCCCCGGGACAATCCTCGCACTCCTTCCACCTTTGTTGGACGTACTCATTTGTATTTTTCTAGTCTACGAACAATGAAATAGGTTAGTTAGGAATCATTACACGAAAATTCTAATCTCTATTGTCTTTGGTGGCTTGACTATTCACAGGACCACCCTGTATTCTTCATAACGGAAAACAATTCTACTTAAAGATAATCATTTTTCGCCAGCAGAACTGAAATTACTACTCCACAATCTATTATTAGCGACGATGGAAGTTAAGGTTACCAATATATTTCTTCGGTATTGAACATGTAGAATTTACTAAGTTTCAGATACAATCTGTTGTTCTTCAAAATTATGTGGTTCATCTGAAATCAGTGTGCGATCTCCAACCAAAAATTGTATCCCGCCCAACCATGAGAAAAAATACAAAGTCAGTTCAAGATACCCATTAAAGGAAATTTGAAGAAAAGACACAACAATTACAGGAAAATGTTGAACAGAGGCTTCTAACATACCAAAGTTCTTAAGATTGGACAACCGAGAAATGCGATGATCCGTATCTGGTTTCTTTCCAATAAATTGCTACTCAAAGGAAATTGCTTCGGACATAAATTTCAAAGGCCAATAGAACCAAAAATCTCGCCGACATGTTTCTAAGACTTTCTGTTCTGGCAAAACATTCTCTCCTTACCTACCTAGAAACTTCGAATCAGAACATACATTTTCATTATTTTGTGCGAGCCAAAGATCTTGGTAGCAGCACTAATAACCGGGTAGAAGGCGATTTATATTTTAGAAAAACTATAAAAATGTAACCATGCACAACATTGAGGGCAGATTGGACTAAATGTAATGCAAGCTAGATTAATGCAATTTGTATTAGTTTTCTCTGTTGCAGCTCTATTTTTTATAACAACAAACTTTTTTTCAGTATTTACGCTTCTTTAACCTCATGTAGGCAGAGGAATACTCATTCACAGTCCATAGCATTATGCAAGTTTATGTAAATTGTAGCCAAATGGCTTCATTAGCTTCAAAAACACTCAAATTCGAGATCAAAGCAGCACTACCTCACTCAATAAAACCTGATTGAGATCAACCAATAATCAAATAAATTCATTTGTTTTGACATCCACCTCATAAAGGCTAAACAGCCAGAGTCATTTGAAGTATAATTATAGATAAAGATGACTATTATTTTTCGAAAAGCTAGAATTTGATCTAGCTTTAGTAATACATGGCGATACAGTCCCTTGACAGGGCAATTCAAGGAGAGCACTAAGTTACCCGTAGCCGTAATGCACTGCATTGCAGAAACTACAAAGAAAGGATGTAATGTCTTGTTGTTTGTCATGTCTTGTTGTTTGTCAGAAGGGGTCGGGCTTTCCCACATAATTCACGTCTTTCGGTGTAAATATAAAATCGAGTCAAAAAGTAATTATTCTTGTTCTTGTATGCGTCCTTATAAAAGCACTGTTTTTTTTCTCGATGTATGCCCTTAACCCCCAAAAGGTTAAAACTGAAACAAGGTAAGAGCTCCACGAAATGGGATGAATAGTGGTAAAATACTGGGGCTTCTAAAAGAGAACCCCCAGATTTAAATCCCCAGGAGACATGATAAGGTGCTGAAATTGTGTAAAATAACAAATCCAACTCACTGAGTGCAACGTAATCCCAACAGACGAGGTGGGTGGAAGTTTCGGGTATATTATAAGGAAGATATAACCATTTATCAGGGCATCTAAACCAAAGGTCACCCCATTTAATCGAATCGAAAAAAAAGGACGAGCACTAAAAAAGAACGCCTGACAACTTAAATGGCATTGATCTTAAGAGAATCTCAGAATGAGCTGTTGTTTCTTTCACAAAAATGCTTAGGTAGGGGCCGCTTGAAATTCAATACAACAATTTTACATGCGAAGAGATCAACCATGTTTCAAGCACTTCGACATTTCCATGATATATAGATACCCGAGAACTATATAAAGCATCTCTAGAAATGAGGTCTTACATTTTCAAAGAACGCTGCAGGGTTGCAAACTTCATGATGAGCTATGCCTCTACTCATCTGACCCCCCAGAGAATTTGCAGCAATGTTAGGGCGCCCAGTAACCTGATTACTTAAAATCCTTTCCTGCCCATTTCCAAACTCAGGTCTGGCACTACAACACCTGGGAATAAACATGCAGAGACGGTAAAAAATAAATTCAAAGTGAATATTACCCACGAGAAATTGAAAATTCCTAAAAAATTAGATAGAAAAAAATATGATGGAAAGTTACCCCTGAGACTTTAGGCCTTTTCTTTGGAATGAAGAAACCGAATGGGAAGGCAGAAAACAAGATATGTTTTCACCACTAGCTCGGCCCGTTGAAAAAATGGACACAGAGCTAACAGTCTTCATCTTTACCAGACTCTAGAATTCAAAATGAAATGGAAAAAATAAGACTTACATAATATTACATGCATGTTGCTTTCAAAAAAAATATATTACATGCATATTACAGTAACTTACATAACAAAGATTTCTGGGTACCTTGAGCAAATCTTTCTTAATTATTGCAGGCGAAACACAATGGACTGGTTCTGGAATAGATGAAAAAGAAAATGACGATATCGTCATACGACAAAACACCATCAACTGCTTGTGAGAAATATTATGCTCCTTCAGAGGGTAAACCAAACTCTCTGAAACTTATGTTGAAGCTTGTGTTGAAATTAGACGCCCTTGGTTTACAACAAGCATCAACTAAACCCAACTTCAAACTTATAATAGGGACGATATCCTTACTGGTAATTTCATCATTGAAATGCATGGAACAAGCTGGTGCCATCTGGCTAAATATAACCCAGTCCCTCTGCTCTCTAACCATTAACTCTGTATTTTTCAACACAACTTCTGATATTAAATGACGAGAGGACACACAGTTAAATGACATAAAAATGAACGATTTCACTGTCATTCCCTCCTGAAATATGCAAATTTCCAAATCTGTACGTGGATTCTTGGATCTATCCCGCTCATTTTCAGTCGCACCTTCAAATCCCGATTAGGAAAAATCCACTAGATTTTCACCCGCACCTGTTTTGCAATAAACATATCTGCGAAATTAACCAAATAAAGAATAAGCGTCCAATTTTATGAGTAAAGTTTCAATGAGCAGGAAAAAAAGGAAATTGTACATATATTTACTAACAGAAAGAAATGCAAATTAAATAAAAATGGAGTCAAGAAAGACGCGCTAAGATCAGCCAAATTCGAAACTAAAATGCACACGAAAATAGGCTTTTCAGAATAATCCAAGAAAGAACCCAAAAAGCATTGTCAAAATAGTCGGCCCCGAAACATTCTGTCAAAGCCAAAAATAAAAGACGCCACTATTTACGGGAAAAACCAGCTCGGCAATAAGCGGTTTTCAGAGCGAAAAATGAAATTTCATTGATATGGTGCGATTTCGACATAGAGTAGCGCACACGCCCCCCAAATAGAGAATCGTCGCGCAAATACACGCAAGAAAATAAAAGCACAACGCTACTCACGTCTTATCAGCAAGCTATTTCAGCCATAATAAACCGAAATTCATCAAGATATATCGAAATTTAGGCATAATCTTCAACTACATCCAGAGATTCGTCCAATGCAAGCAAGTCCAGTAGAGACAGACGCGAATTCACAAACTCAGGCTCGGAGCGATCGAATTTATAAATTTGTTTGTTCTATTATAATGAAAATGTCCGATCCTTCAAAATAAATATCCGCATAATTTCGCGAATGAACAGAAAATGGAAAACGACACCGACAAATCTGAAGAGAGATTTCAAAACATTTTATCCGCGTTCTGTACCGCACAAATTGGAAAACAGTGAAGCGCACAAAAAACACAAAAGATCAAAACTAAACAGTAGGTAGGTAAGTATTAAGAATGCACACATGCTCGAACGCCTTGGAGAAGTCTGGAACGTAAGGCTTCATCTCCATCTTCAAAAGATTGACGACCACCAGAGACCCCACATATTTTAGCTGCTCGGAATAAGGGAGAACCAGCGGAGCCAATGAGGTTAGGTGGGCGCAGGCCTTCAACTGCAACTTTGATGAGGTCCTTGGTGAGCCTGATCCCCACGATACTCACAAATGACTCTGCTCCGTTCGTTGAACTCAGGAATTTTAATTGCTTTGGATGCAGAACCTGTCCTCCATTTCTGACTCACGGAATGCTTCTCCCTCTGTCGCGCATGGTGCAGGGGTCTCCTCCTTACAAGTTTTTTGTCCCTGGTCAGTCCGGAGGATTTCAAAAATAAATCAACGAATTTTGACCCTGTTGCTTGCCACGTGTACGGTCCAGGATAATCCGTGCATCGTCGACCAACTAATCGTGATCGTTCATGTCTTGTTGTGCGTAACAAGTGAACAACATGCAAGGAAAAGTAATAGCCATATCCGTTCCATAATCATTTTGTGGCGTGCCCACTGCCACGTGCAACTTCTAATTCAAAGCACCGACTCCCCCACAAAATAGACACGTGCGTTGAAAACCCCACCACGTTTATGAATCATAATTCATAGGTAGGTATCCCATCTCTTTCCTACAAAACAAAAATATTCTTACTAAAAAAACAAACCGGTCAAATCCAAAAACTCATGAACGGTCTCGATTTATTCCACTGTTTGTAATCCGGGCCACTCTATTCACAAATTTTTTTAGTGTCAGCGATTTAATTGTCTGTAGCTGCTGGTAGGTGGCATATGCATGGGCCTCTGTTCCTTTAAAGTGAAAAGAGGAATCTCTGGTGCTGTGAAATATATAAAATGTGAAAGGCTTTACTAGCTGCTTTGAAATATATCGCTCACCATGGCTTCCTCTCGTCTATTCTCTGTGAGCAAGAGCAGCAGGTTGTTTAGTTCGGTTTACCCCAAGGCGGGTGGCCTTTCATCCTTCTCTCAACCGAACAAAAAATCTTTAGAGTTCAAGTATGTCAATTCATTTAACTCTCTAAAGCCTGAAATCTTGGAGAAGACGCAATTATGTCCTGATGGCCGAAGGAAATGGCACAGCTCAGCTGCTGTGAAATTACAAGCATCAGCATCAAACAACTCTGTAGAAACCCCTTCAAGTATGGCAAATTCCATCCCTTCCTGTTCGGCTCTTCTTCATTTTTATGACCCAGGTCATGTATATTGTATTTTGTTGCAGGATCGGTGCAGGAATTGTCTGTGTACGAGATCAATCACCTGGACAGAGCCAGCCCTGCTTACCTTCGTCTCAGTCAACAGCCCACTAATCATATTGGGGATTTGGTGCCATTTAGCAATACGGTACGCCCTATCAGTATAATCTTTCTCCATTCGCAATTCTCAGCAATTGTTTGTTTTGGAATTATTTATACTATAGATTGCAGATGGTATCAGTCTATGCTATTGAAATTTTCAAATTGGCCTTTAACTCGGATAAGCATTTTGACCCTTTTTATATACTGATCTACCCACAAAGTCATTAATATATGTTAGCACAGGACTTGTATCTATATTCCTGATTCGTTATTCATAATGCTTCGGGCCCATGTTGTGGATGTTCAATTAAGAAGCTTATAGCCCTAGAAGATAGAGATTAATTTGTTTGTTTAGTTTAAAAATACGTTTTATGGTGAATTTTGATCACTGGGTTGTACTTGTGCATGAAAGGAGTTTCTTAAAAACAGAAATGCTGAGTAGTGTTTTTGTTCTGGGTTCCCATTTTGATCATTGGGTTGTGCAGAATGGGGGTTTCTTTTTATCAGAAACCTTGACTAATATTTTTGCTTTGGGTTCTCATTTTTATCATTTGGTTGTGCAGAAAGAAGGTTTCTTTCGATTAGAAATGCTGACTAGTAATTTGTTTCGGGTTTTCCCATTTTGATCACTGGATTGTGCAGAAAGGGGGTTTCTACTGATTAGAGATGCTGACTAGTGTTTTTGTTTTGGGTTTCATTTGATCACTGGGTTGTGTAGAAAGGGGATTTCTTCCAATTACAAGTGATAACTAGTGTTTTTGTTTTGGGTTTCCATTTTCATCACTGTTTTGTGCAGAACAGGGTTTTTTGTAATTACAAATGTTGACTTGTGCTTTGTTTTGGGTTCCCCATTTTATCCCAGCGTTTTGCAGAATGACTAGTGCTTTTATTTTGAGCTCTCATTTTTTCATCGGGTTGTTTAGAAAGAAGTTTTCTTCTAGTAACAAGTGCTGACTAGTGTTTTTGTTTTGTGTTCCCAGTTTGATCACTGGTTTGAACTTTGTGCAGAACATGGCTTTTTGTAATTTCAAATGTTAACTAGTGTTTTTGTATGGATTCCCATTTTGATCACTTGGGTTGTGTGAATGGGGTTTTCTTCTAATTAGAAATGCTGATTAGTGTTTTTGTTTTAGGTTCCCATTCAGATTACTGGGTTCGGGCTTGTGCAGAAAGGGGGTTTCTTCTAATTAAATATGTTGACTAATGCTTTTGTTTTGGGTTCCCACGGTTTACATAGAAAGGATATTTCTTCTAATTAGAAATGCTGACTAGTGTTTCTGTCTCGGGCTCCCATGTGGGCAGGTTTACTCTGGTTGCTTGCAGAAACGTGTAGGTATAACAGCTGGGATCTGTGTTCTAATCCAGCACTTCCCTGAGAAACAAGGAGATCGATATGAAGCAATCTACAGCTTTTATTTTGGAGATTATGGCCATATTAGCGTGCAGGTCATTCTCAGAAAAAACTTACATTTATATCATGATTTCAAGTTGTTTGCTTTCTGGACCATGCTTAAGATTACAAGAAAATATGGCTGCCTTCTTAAGGACTAATGCAAGGGTGATGATTGCTTACAGGGGGCTTATCTGACATACGAAGAATCATACCTTGCAATCACTGGAGGAAGTGGTATATTCAATGGAGTTAGGGGGCAAGTGAAGTTGAATCAGATTGTTTTTCCTTTCAAGCTCTTCTATACATTTTACTTGGAGGGCATTCCAAATCTGCCTGATGATCTGCTGTGGGAGCCAGTGGCCCCTACTCCAGATGTAGAACCTGCCCCTGCTGCAAAGGCCGCTGAGCCTAGTGCCACTCTGCCAAATTATACACGGTGAATATGTATATGCTACATGCTGCTGTTCCCTGTTGGGCTATTGGATGCATCAAATCTTCATCACTTTCTATACAGCTGTTGGAAGAAAATTTTAATGACTTGATCAACCTAAGATTTTCTAAAGCTTGAGGAGTGTGCAATTCAGTTTTACAGCTCTGTGTGCCATAACTTCATTTTAATTTGTGACTTGATAATCCTAGCCTTGGGGAGAGACTTGTGAATACTGATATGGAATCAGATCAAGTCATTCAAGTAGCTCTAGCTGCGATTAAGGGTCTTTTTCAAGTGGTAAGGAGTCCAGACATTGTTCTATTTTTAGTTTTAATTAGTGAGGTATGGAATATGCATTGTCAAATACATGACATATAGTTGCTTGTACCTAGAGCTGGGGTGTGTGTTGGCATCTTTATAAAGCAGGCACTGTGGTGATCAGTACATACTACTGTCACATTACGTCTTGCGATTTCCATGAATCATATAATTTATTTTTGTATTTGGTTATTATCTTCCAAAGTTTACAACTTATTTTAACTTTTAGAATCCTAAAAATGCTAGAAGGAGGTATATTTTTTGAATTTTCAATGATAAAGTAAATGATCAATAATACATGGCTACGTCACTCTCCCCCCATATGCATGGTGTAGCACCATGCCTATGCCTTAGGCTTTTCTTGGCATGGCTTGTGCTGTGTTGCCAAGTCTCCACTTATTAACTGTGCCTCTGCTTTGGTCCCCATTTCTGTGAGTTCTGCAGGAGGGTGTAGCCCCATTTTGTCTGTCTGTGTCAGCTGCAACTTTTGTTTTTGGTCAGCGTTCCAAAAGCTGTGAGTGCTTATTTAGAACATTATACATTGAATTATTGTATATATGAATTTTGTTTTTGAACCATCCATTATTAGTAGAAAAAATATTATCCCCTTAGGTTTTGGCTTCTGTTGAAAAAGTAGCAATAACAATTTATAATTTATTTTGAAGGCATATTCACAAGTTCGTATATTTAACAGGTTTGATTAGTTACTGATTAAAAGGGCTTGAAATAACATCCCTGTTTGCATTCTAAAGTAAACTTTTTGTAGCGATTTTCAAGGGGCTCAGATTTGTTTTTTCAGATTTTCTGTCTACTTGGATAACACTACTTCTGACAGTGGTTTGTCAATACATTTTTCCTTATATTTTAATATAGCTACTTCTGTCTGCTTGTCTGGATCGGGTTCAATTCTGTGAGTATTTACATACTACTGTACTCCCCTGCTGCTGAATTTTTCTGTCAGTGCCTTAGTTGTTCATTTCAGCATAATAGCCTTATTTGTATACTTACTTCTGAGTCTGGGTCCTTGCTACTACCTTTCACCTACAGATGTTTCACATCTAAAAACTGTTTATGCTACTAGACCCTCTTGGCTTCTTATAACCCATCTTTGTTTTACCTGCCTCTAAATCATGTGATCCAAAAGCTCTAAACTCGTCCTAATGGTTAGACTTAGTATCACTCAACTCAATTTTGGACTGGCTCCCTTTTGATTCATGTTTTGACCCCTTATGCTACATGGATCTGTTTATTCATTATTGTAAACGGAGCATTTTTATTGGACTATTTGGAGATTCCAGTGGTCCATTATTTGCTATTTGATATGCGAGATATTTGGGTGGAGTTCCTTACGTGTCTTCCTAATTGGATGACATACCCAGTACCTTATTAGCCCAGGTCTGTTTTTAGTGGCTTTACTTATGGCAGTGAGGGTAGCTAGATTTTTCTCCGTTAGTGCAATGTACACTTGTATCCTTTTACCATTCATGAATGATGAGTGGGACTGCTATTTTCTACGTCACCCGGATATATTCTGTAATTACTATCTAACTTTTTCTACTAGGGACAATCTTACTAGTTTTTCACTATTGAGGCTCTAGAGTCCCAGTATTGAGATTGTACAAAGAAAAACAAAATGATTGCTACTATGGTGACACTTATGTATGGCTAAAAATAAGACCTGCAAACTTCCATCTTTTAACAAGCATGCATCCTGTGTTATAATAAATTGTGATGTTATAAATGCACTTAGTCTTGTTCATGTGCTCAGACCAAGGGATATCTCTTTTGTCAAATTTCTGGAGTTGTGTCTGGCCTCACGTGTTGGGTTACTCTACAGCTAACGTCTGGTTTGCAATATTTTACCCAATTTCAGCACTTTATCGTGGCTCTTAAGATTTAAACCTGGGGATTTGCTTTGAAAGCCTATTTAAGAAGTACCACATGAGTTCATCCCATTTGACAGAGTGCTCTTGTGACTGTCGGGGCCTGATCATCCACTTAAATGACTAACTTGGGTCGCTTGTTATTGCTAGTGTAATTTTAATTGGAGTTATAATAGATTGTATACTCATGGATGTCTTCTTATTTCTTCAATCTTGGATGAAGTAGATTATGCTTGTGTAGGATAAACTTTTGCTTTTTAGTTCCATTGGCAAATGTTATAAATATGATGGTTTATAAATATAAACTAAAGTGATATTGTTTGTTTTCACGTCAAATCCGGAATGTGAACCAAATGTCCTTTACTCGTAAGGAAAATAATTTTGGTATGTCCTTGAAGAATGTAGTTTGCAAGTACATGGTTTGTAAAGATGTTGTTTGTTAATGATGGAGAATTGCAAATATAATTGTGAACAGATTTCAAAGAGTTATTCTGCTATGTTGGGAAACATTAAACTATATATTTTTTTGCATGTTTGTTAGATGAAGTTATTATTTTAATTAGATTTTGTTTTGTACAAAATATTCATGTTATCAAATCTTGCACCCCTTGCAAAAATTGGCTAAGTTAAGACATCTGCACTTTGGCAGTTTGATGGGATCTTGATGAAGAATCTGGAAAAAATAAGGTATTTTTCATGTTTTGGGCACTTACAATTGTTTTCCGACATTCCTCTCCTTTTTTCAAGTTTAAAAGATCCAAAGACTTGAAAATTTTGGAAAAATTTGGGAAATGTGTGCTTTTTAATGTATTGTGGGTTTTGGGGGTATGGACAGAATTGGTTCCTTGGGGCTCAAGGTTCCCCGCATTCGAGTTCAAGCCGCAGTCAAATGGCCAAGTGTATTGCGGGTCGAGTGTGTCGCAAGAACCAAACGATCGGATGGAATCAGTTCCCGGGAACCAAGGTTCCTCAACATTGTGGTTTGGCTCGAAAAGCTAAGGGTTTAGTTCAATGCGGGCGAGGTAGAGGAAAATGGAACACGAGGAACTAGCTCCTCGTGAGATGAAGTTCCCCACAAAGGCATTTGGCCCAACAAGCGAAAGAGTTCGTGTGGAAGCAATGTATTGCGTGTCAGGATTGAGTTGGGAGAACCTAAAGCAGGGGGAACTAGTTCCCTATGACATCGATGGAGCCACAAGTCAAAGGATTAGTCTTGTGCATGCGAGGAGTGTGTCGCATGAACCAAACCAAGTGAGCCGGGCGCGGTGTAATGCGAAGAGAACGAAGTGTGGAGGAAGGAGGACCTGGTGGACAAATCCATGGTTCCACATGTGAGACAGTAATTCGATCCAAACGTGTAATGCCCCTTTCGGTGTTGACTCTTGTCCTTGCTTTTGAACCCCCTCCCCTCCTCCTCTGGGTAACGATGAATGGCTGTTTTGTACCTGTTGTTGAGTTTTGAAGTTCTTTGTGTTACCTCGTGAAATTTGTGAGGGCGTGGTCTTATGGCAATGCGGGCAAGCTACCTTAGTAACAAACTTTGTTACCCGTGTCGTAGCCCTTTCTGTTGTTGTGTGGAACGGTCATGCCTTGGATCAATTTCAGTGATCCAAGGCATACCTTTGATCGTTAAGTTATTACAATCCTTGTTGCGAAGTAATTTGGACTCCTTTCCTTCCATTTTATCATTTTGTTCTGTCGCTAATGCTTTTGCATTTTGACGGTATTTTGTATCGTCTTGTGAAGACCTTCTAATTGATGATTTATTGTATCCTGATTATCGGGTTGTTATTGGTGTTTGATAAAATTTCTTAAGGCAATTTTAAAATGTTTTTCCACGGTATTTGGGCTTATTCTGTAAAGGTACCTAAATTTTAGCTAAGTTAACAAAAAAAATTCTTTCTTTAAAAACTTGGCATGTTAGCTCTACGACCAGTTTTGGCTTGCGTGGGAGGTGGAAAGGCGGTTGGTGGCGCCATGGCATGGTGGGGTCTGCTAGTTTTAATTTTGAAATTTTTATTTAACTACCCTCCAACTCCACGCATGCCTTGTCTTAATGACTATTTAATGATAAATTTGTCCTATCCACCCATCGACCCTGCCTCATCTTTTTGTCATTAATAAATTTTTGCTTGTCTGGGATTGCTCGCCAGTTTGGAGGTTGGCTGAGCGGGTTTGGTGGGAGGATTTGATAACCTTGCCATTTCTGCATTATCCTTCTTGTCTAGAAATCATGATGGACATATTCTTGTGGGTCTAAACGCCTGATGGGAGTTGGCTACCTACATCTCGGATTTGTTTATTAAGAAATCTGGGATGTTCTTTGTGACCCTGGTCTTGCCATTTTGGGGTTGGTTGTGCAAGTTGGTGGAGGTTTGCAAACAGGGGTTGAGGGGATGAAGGCATTGAAACCTTCTTTCAATACGCTTTGCATACATTTCTCCCTGTGGCGCCTGCAACTATAACATTTAACAAAAGTCTCCTCCTTGTGTGGTGGATGTCCTTACCCTGTTTCAAAGCTATTATTTTGGCACTAGATGTGTGCATGTTGGCAATGGGAGTTGAGCAGGATGGACACCTGTTGGTCGCATATGGTGAATCTAGACCGTTTCTCTGACCCTTTTTGTGCTTATCCTACAATCGTGGTAATTCCATGAGACCACATCTCTTTGAGGCATTTTGTCAAACAATTTACATGCCTCGTGGATGCTTCCACACTTTGCATACGTGGCTTTTGAGGCACATGCTTCTACATCTAACAAAAATCTGATTTCCATTGTGCTTCGATGGATGTCCATATTCTGCCTTAACGTCCCATTTTGACACAGGCTGGGAGGACGTTGGCAAGGTTGTGGGGTTTGGTTTTGCCCCTGTAAATTGCATTTATTTGATGTTTTTGGGCCTTTTCAATAAACCCATTTTGTGTTTTTATTGCAATCATTCCAGTCTTCGAGACCACAATTCTTTTAGGCAAATGAAACTCGTAGTTTGTAGAGCCTCCGCCCTTACTCGTGTTCTTCTGCATGTGCAACATAGAGGCGGTTAATTTTTGGGCGCCCAACAAGATTGTGGACAAGAAATGAGACCCTGGTTTGTTGTTGCAAGCCCTGTTCAAAGTGTGCTCATCTTTGGAAGTGTAAAAATAGGCATGATAAACCTACTCACCCCAATAATAGATAGACTTTTAAAAATTCCCTGAAATGAAGCATTCTCTTTCCTGAAATTGGTACTACTATTGTGATTTTGTGGCTTTTGTTCAGTTATTGAGTTCTAGTTGGATTGCTTCGGCATGTAATATCTCTACTCTCTTATGATAAATTCTTATTAGCTTGAACATAAATTGTTTTCCTTATTCCTTGTGGATATGAATCCCTGAGTACTTTACGACCCTTTTCTATTAATGGCTTTGTCGTTTGATGGTTAGGGTTCCATCATGCATCACGATTTTGTTTTCGTTAATCTTGTCCGTTTGGTGGAATTAGTTGTTCTTTGTTTTGCATGAGAGGAAAGGGACAAGAGAACAATGAGCCAATGAAACCGCTTTACATCATAACCGACAGGATGAATAATCATATAATCTGCTATCTTATTCATTCAATTATATACCATTACAACGAGGATCAAATATATACACGGAGAGATACGGTTCCCCACCAAACGGCTCCCTACCAACCGTAACCGAATACAATGTAATATATTTTAAATGCTAACATTCCCCCCCTTATTACATTGTTCGTACAAATATACATTTCCTAATACTGGATGTTCCCCCTTAATGAGAACACCGCAAAGAGGGTCTTCACACGAGCATGTGCCTACATGGTCTCGATTCACATGGTTTTTCTAAGGTTGACCATAAACCTAGAGGGACAGGAGCACTTTCCAACTATTCACCTCGGTGGTTTTACAGGCTTACCACGAACCAAGAGGATTTTACCTTGGTGGTTTTACAGGTGTACCATGAACCCAAGAGGATGATACCTCGGTGGTTTTACAGGATTACCACGAACCCAACTTCAAGTACCATGCGCTGCTTTCAGTGCTTTTCTGTTCCCCACGACGCTTTTCAATTTAGGAGGTCCCAAACAGGAAACTATGCAACATCTGCACTTTATTGAAAAACAATAGAACAACCAACACAAAACTGAAATAAACAAACCAAAATTGAGGAATTGGTCCTCAATACCTTATTCGCCACAATATCTGTCGGTGGCCTCATCGCTTGCGGCTTGCAAGAGGTCGCTGGATTTCCTCTAGCCTCCATTTTCCTCCGTCCTCCTGTGTTGTTGCTTACAATACTAGAGATGATGTGAAGCCAATCTCATCAACAACTTCCTCACTCTCGTCAAAATCTTGTGGATCTTCTATATGAGCAGTATTAGCTCCATTGTGTTTTATATTTCCTTGCAGAACAACGTTTGCTCGGCTATGACAGTTCCACATTGTATGACCTTTCTTCTGACAATAGTGGCATTCAATCTCTTGTTTAGGCCCTTGTTTATTTTTATTTGATTGCCTGTGAAATTTTCGCATTTGTCAGAATATATTACACTTTCTTGTTGAGTATCACCGCCGCAACATCATCGGTTATGCGTTTTCCTCTGCAAGAAGAGCCGTGATCATGTCATCTAAAGATTTAGACTGAATTTGACTGAGAGTAAAAACAACATTGTTGTATTTGGAAGATAGACTATTTAATAGGATAGCTTTGGCATCCTCGTCTTCTATCACAACTTTGACTTCTGCTAGTTTTCGGAGTAGAGACCGAAGATTATTAATGTGGCTAGACATAGAAATGCTTTCTTCCATTTTGAATCTATATAACTGAAGTTTTAGGGAAAACTTCGCGTTCATTGCTTTCGCTCCAAATAATTGATTTAAATTATCCCACATGTCCTTGGAAGATTTATTGAGATCAACATGATGGAGTTCAGAATCAGAGAGAGCAAGGCCAATAATGGCTTTTGCTTTATCATCTTTGCACTGCCATTCTGCTAATTTGGCGGCGTTTGTGGGTGTTTTCTCTTTCCCATCTACTATACCCCATAAGTTTTTATGCATAAGTTGCATTTGGATCTTCACCTTCCATGTATGAAAGTTTAACCCCGAGTATTTTTCCAAGTGAATGTCCATAATAACTACTAAAGAAAAAAAATGGTGAAGTAGGAAGTAAATTACTAGTCAGGACTCTCTTTTCTCCTTTCTTTGCAGGATTAGCATCTTTAGTCGGCCTCTTTTGGCATTCATCTCTTGAATTAACAAATGTCTGCAAAATGCACAAATGTCTGCAGAATCCTCCAAGTGTCGTTAGGACTGTAACATGTCCCTACCACGCTCCTGCCGCCTCACGTTGCTCTAATCCAGAAATGCATCATCTGCACTAATGCATCAAGCGATGGCGCCTTTGATCTTTGGCGCTGTAAACAAAACTCCTTCACGTCTGCTCCTCCAAACATGTCTCACCAAAACCGTTTCAGACTAACTGCAACAGGGTATATAAAAAAACATCTTCTCCTTTTATCTCCAGCGCTGACAGAAAACGTCTTCTTTTATCTCCAGAGTTATACGTCAACCTTCTTGTGTCAATAACCACCTATCTTTATGCACATATCCACACTGGGGACACCCACATGTCTACAATACTTTCTAATCAGTTGTCTTAAAAAAAATGATGCGCATCCAGTGGAATTCTCAAGTATTGATGGGATGTGTCTAATGGATCCCTTTTCCACTAGGCCATGGAAGATATGGCGCTCTGATACCAATGTTTGTAGTAGAGGAAAGGGACAAGAGAACAATGAGCCAATGAAACCGCTTTACATCATAACCGACAGGATGAATAATCATATAATATGCTACCTTATTCATTCTATTATATACCATTACAGCGAGGATCAAATATATACACGGAGAGATACGGTTCCCCACCAAACAATGGAGAGATACGGTTCCCTACCAAACAGTTCCCTACCAACCGTAACCAAATACAATGTAATATATTTTAAACGCTAACAGTTGCATTATCTGTGATGTCGATGTTATTGGAGATAAGAGTACTTGCATGACATCCAAGCTAGTGTAGCTAGCAGATGATTGAAATACTAATACTCTCGTCCCTCTTAATTCCTAATCTTATAGGATCCATGGTCTTACCTGATTGGGTGTCAAACTCTTGTTGTTTTAGAACTTTTGTTATAATTGAAACATATGGCTTCCTTCTTTGTTGACACGATGAAAATTTTTTATTGTCTTGGAATTGATCTTTGGTGAGAGCTTTGATCCATTTCTTGAAATATAATGTTTCCTTTCATGATATTGTTAAATAGTAGCATATTGTTGTTATGTGTAGTCTTATCATGCTTAGTTCTCGTGAATTGACTCAAGTTAATATTTGTGCAGATGGATTTTGCGAGTAGAAAAAAAAAAAGGTGGGGAGGGAAAGATTGGTAGAAGTTGCATCGGTTTTTATTATGAAGTTCTTTTGTTCAAATGTTTAATGTGTTGTAAAACTATGGAATGATTTTTGTGAAAATTTAGAAGAGGCTCAATGCCTTAGAATTATGTTTTGTGGAGTAATGTTGTCATAAACGGTGAACACTAGAATTTGTAAAACATTCTTGTAAATGATATAGTTTGATCGCAACTTGGTTTTGAGTATTTTGTTACATTGTAGAAACGTTGTAACCGTGTATAGTTTTCTTAATAAGTAATGGTAAACTCTTCTTTTGTGTTATAATTTTGTTTTGTAACCCTTTTGGGTCATTGTATCAATGTAATTATAGGCATAATCAAGTGGGTTGACAATCCTTTTAAAAGTTATAAAAAAGAATATATATATATATATCATAAAGTTGTGATCTCATCAATAAAACCTTGAGTCTTTAAGTGGAAGAAGAGGAACTATCTACTTGTGTAAAAGGATTTACCTTCTACCCCTAAGCTAAACTAATAAACCTTATCCTTATGGTTGTGAAACGATAAATGATATTAAAGTGAAATCAATGTTTAACTTTTGGGAGAATCCTAGGTCTTAGTAAGTAGGGGATTGGTTAAGAAACCATAAATCTAGCTCATCGATTTTGAAACCTAAATTGTATTCTTTTGTCTAACTTAATCAAGCAAAGCCTAAATGAAGCTTTTAACCATACTTGATAAATTCTTAGCCTCAATAAAAGACTGGTTAATAACCAATGAGATCATGAAGATGAATTCAATTTTACCTTTTCCTTTAACCCTTGCCTTGGTACATTGTAATCTTTCTTAAGTAATGTTAAACTTTTGATCCTTGCACAAAGGAGATTATTATTTCTAACCTAAAATGGTACTTCTCTCAATTGGAGCTTGTGCTTGTCACCTGGTGCAATGGAAGTGTGAAACAAGATTCAATAGCTTGGGTATGGATAAATAACCTTGTGTGAAATGGAAAACCTCCTTTATTAATCAAACGAATTATGTAAGTTGTTGACATTTTAGAGATGACCCTCTTTCCGAAATTTGATCTTAAGCTAATTACCCTTTAATATAAAAGGAATAAATCTATCTTCATAAGAAGAATTATGCGAATCATTACATGAATCTTCTAGAACGTAAGTTAAGAATTAAAAGACGTTTTAGTAAATAAGAAACCTTAAAAGACTTCACGTGGGATGCCCTAACCGTAAGTGTGTTCTGTGGTTGGACTAGTATGTGATGCCTTGTCGAAATGGGAAGTGAATAGTTTCATGTTGGGTGTCATAGATTCCCTTGTACCTTGGTGGTCAATGTTGTGTCAAGCCTATAGAGAGTTGGTGGTAGCCATTGTGATATCGTGTTGTGTCGTGTAAATTCCAAGTAGTCAAAAATATATATATCCGAGTTTCTCGGTATTGTATTTGTGTGTGTAATAGTGGCTATTACACATGGTATCATAGCAGAGGTTCATGCTCTCGAACCTCTGGGGAAGATTGGAGTGATGATGGTGTTGCATGGTGGTGGTGGTAGAGATTGGAAGGGTAATGTGATTTAAGCGTGATGTGAACTATGTCGTAATTGTGATATTATTAGCACACATGTTGTGTATATCACTTAGTGCGTAATTGTTGGCATGTTGATGTGTTGGAGATGAGAGTATTATTTCTCCTTTTCATGAATTCAATGAGAATTTGAGTGTGATGTACCATCTTGTTGTGTGTATGAAAGGAATGTTATTGTTGATTACAAAGTGTTGGAGCCTTTTGCAATTATGATGTGTGGATGTGCTGATATGTTGTATGACAAGGTTGGTTTATAGTGAACTAGATTGTATAGTGATGTTGTCATTATGTTGTGAAGAAACGTGTATATCACCATGTCGTATTGCAATTGAATGTAGGTTGTTATTGTGCTCATCATAAGTATGATTCATGTAATATGTAATGGTATACGTCGTGATTTAGGGACATATGGTGAGTATATGATCCCTATCGTAAAGTGATTGCACTTTGGGTGCAACATGTAGTAATGTGGTGTGTTGTAAACCGTGAATGTTATGTATGTGATTTACCTTGTTTATGTACCATGTGAAGGCGCTATGGTTAATGTGCGTGAACCACCATTGTGTAGTAATGTGCATATGTGTTATGTTGTGAACCTTACGCTAACCAACCCTGAGGGAAATCGGTAAAAGTGTATGTTTGGAGTGAGGAAATGTGTACCATGGGCCAAGTAACTCAAGCCGACCTTCGGTTCCGTAGATGATGACCTGTGCTTCTTTCCTCTCTCCTATGTGGTTGTCATATGGATGCAACCTAAGTGTAGCTATGACTGTGTTTAGCCTTGTCGAAGTGGTGGCGAGATTATTCAAATAGAGATGATGACAATTGTATTATTGATATGTTATTTTATGAGTTGAGGCTCGATGTTTCGAGTGCCAACAACTCGTTGAGTACCCCCTTGGTGGCCGTATAAGGCCACATAGTTATCGTAATGTGCTACTTCTATATATGTATTTTATTTATAAATTGAACTTTTCTTTTATTTTCGTAAGGACCAACAATTTTCTTGATTTTGATGCTTTATATTTTGGACATTTCCTTGGTTTTTGGTACTAACATGCGGATTTATTTTTTTACTAACTATGGCTATTTGGCCATTTGTTTTGCTTGGATTTAGATCTTTTAAATTTAAAATTTTTACAGCCTAGCCCAAGGCTTGTACTTTTCCACTTGGCATTTGAATCAGATTGCTATGTTGGTTCTATTGTCGTGATGTGTGGAATAGGGTCATGGGATGCACCATGGAATGGTTGGACCTATGGACCCACTTTGTTGTATGGGGGTACGCCCCAAGGAGTTACAGATAACTAGTGGGTTTCCAAACCACGAGTTATTATGTCACTTGGGTTAGGGGTGTCTAGACTCTATGTGCCTAGGGCCATAGGGAAACCAACCTCTTTGGGGAGCGAAAAGGAAAATTTATTTATTTATTCTTTGCTTAAGGGAGGCATAAGAGACTTGAGGGAGGCATAAGAGACTTGAGGGAGGCATACGAGATTTGTGTATGTGGATTGGTGCTTCGGGAGGTATGCAAAGTTATGATTTTTGGGAGTTGTTATGATGTATGTGTACTCATGGGAGTTTGGTTGTGTTTTGGGATGTCGTGATACGGTTTTGATTTCCTTGTTAACTCTATGTATTTATAATCGTTGTTTTGAGTTGTGTGAAACCTTCATCTGTGAATTGTGAAAGATTTAATGTTGTTATATTACACTTATGTTCAAGTATTAATATATCAGTCATATATGTGTCACAAGTACTATGTTATGTGGACAGTGTCTGTTCTCTTCCATATTTGGTTAAGCTCTTGTGGTGTGGTACAATCGTGAAAGTATGTAAAATTATGCTTGTGAATCATTAGTGTTGTGTATGACCCTGGTATGTTATTATGATAGCGGTTCTTGTTGAGCACCCACAAGAAGGAATAAACTAAAACCTTACAACAATGAAATCTTAAGGACTTAAGTTAAGGAATAATGAAAAGGGAAAGATAATTAATTAAATAATGAAGTAAGAGAAAACTGCCAATCTTCACAGAACTTTGAAAGTTAACTAATATGTTAAATTCTTTAACTTTTCCGGTGGTCGCTAAATAACGACAAAAAATTAACTATAGGAGAACCCTTGTCTTTATATGTGCTTCGTTGCTTATTCCCTTTTTGCTTTCTTCAGTTTTATGTCGCATCGAGGACGATGTTTTCATAAGCGGAGGAGAATGTAATGCCCCTTTCGGTGTTGACTCTTGTCCTTTCTTTTGACCCCCTCGTGGCTAATGATGAATGGTTGTTTTGTACCATGTTGTTGAGTTTTGAAGTTCTTTGTCTTCCCCCATGAAATTTGTGAGGGCGCGGTCTTATGGCGATGTAGGCAAGCTACCTTAGTAACAAACTTTGTTACCCGTGTCGTAGCCCTTTCTGCTGTTGTGTGGAACGGTCATGCCTTGGATCAATTTCAGTGATCCAAGGCGTACCTCTGATCGTTAAGTTATTATGATCCTTGTTGCGAAGTAATTTGGACTCCTTTCCTTTTGTTTTATCATTTTTTTCTGTCGCTAATGCTTTTGCATTTTGATGGTATTTTGTATTGTCTTGTGAAGACCTTCTAATTGATGATTTATTGTATCTTGATTATCGGGTTGTTATTTGTGTTTGTTAAAAGTTTTTAAGGCAATTTTAAAATATGTTTCCAAGGTATTTGGGCTTATTCTATAAAGGTACCTAAATTTTAGCTAAGTTAAAAAAATTGTTTCTTTCTCTAAAACTTGGCATGTTAGCTCTATGGCCATTTTTGGCTTGTGTGGGAGGTGGAAAGGCAGTTGGTTGGTGACGCCATGGCATGGTGGGGATTGCTAGTTTTAAATTTTGAAAATTTTATTTAACTATCCTCCAACTCCACGCATGCCTTGTCTTAATGACTATTTAATGATAAATTTGTCTTGTCCAACCACCGAACTCCGCCTCATCTTTTTGTCATTAATAAAAATTTGCTTGCCTTACGATTGTGTGGGACTGCTCGCCAGTTTGGAGGTTGGTTGCGTGGGTTTGGTGGGAGGATTTGATAACCCTTAACGCCTTGAATTTTTGTAAGCTAGCATAGTAATCACTTTTCATGATGTTGTAACTGCAGAAATGAAGATAAATATGTTAAGAGACATCTTTTGATCTTAAAGGAATGTGTTGCTAATCTGGACCCTTGTTTGCTGTAATTTGTTTACTTGGGACAGAAGTTATTATTGCTTGTGTGATTGCTAATGAGACAACAGACTTGTCGTATGCTTGATGAACTCTTTTCGCTGATTGACAGCACACCTTGAATCAATTTCATTGATCCAAGGTATGTTGTGGCCTTCTTGTGATCGCTTGTCAATTTACTTCTAAACCAAATGAAGGTTGATATAAAGGTTATAGCACCTGATTACAGGTATGAATATCTGGCACGTAGATGCCAATGAAAAAGGTTCGATTCTCGAACCACACACCGTTGTAACGCTAGACAGCGTAAGACGATAAGGGCCTGGATGCGAGGGGCACAGGTATGTGGAACATAGGGACGAAACGTCCTGCATTGTGTTGAATATGACTGTCAGGTGGAAAGACTTGATTGGAAACTAATTAATTAAATATTAGGGGATTAAACCCTAACCTACCCCTAAGTTTTATCTTATACCCTAACTACTATCCTATATGGATTTTAAATTTCATAAGGGTGAAAATAGATGTAAATTCTATTAACCTATGAACTAGGCGAATGACCTAGATATGGACTATAAAAAATCCTAAACTATTCCTAACCTATGGAAGGGGACGTATGGACCCATGTGGATGGAAAGGATAAGGAGGGAAGGTTGGAAATTTATTAGGACAATGAATGACGTCCTTACAGGTTGCAGCGCCAAGTTTGGCGGGAACATGGAAAAGTTGGAGGCATCCAACTAGCTATGAAGCTAAACTATGATTACATGCAAAAATTTGAAAAGAAGACTCACCAACCTGAGTCGGCGGTGGCGTGAGGAATGAGGAAAGGTAATGCATTCAATGCATTCAATTACCTTGGTCTTAGCGACCAGCTCGCCTTGGAAAGAGGATAGAGAAAAAGGAAATTTGTTTGTTATTGTGTGCAATCGGATTTTAGTTGCTCTGCATTTTGTTCTTCCATGGTTCTATCGAACCTGTTGTATTTTGGTTATTGTTCGTGCTTTGGATAAACAAAGGGCTATTCTTGAGCCTGTGGAAGTTAGTGACTGTTTGGAAAGCCTGGTTGAAGATGTCGTGGAGAGAAACAACTCCAGGGGACGCAGTTTTCTTCGAACCACAAAAAAATTACAGGCATGTTAAGCCCTTCTCCTTAAACCGCTTGCTTTTGCTTAATCGTCTCATTAAAACAACCCTGCTCTTATGATGGGGTTTTGGTTATTTGATTTGGCTGTTATGTTGAAGTGATTTTTGGGTTGAGTTGTTTTCTTTTGTTGTATGCGGCTTGAGCATTTCTTTGCATAATGATTAAGTTGAATATATTGTCCATGTTGTGTGGGTTCGTTTCGACAGTGTTGGGTATTCATTTTATTACCATTATGAGTTTGTGCTAATAAATACATTAGCTAAGTGTATATCAATTCTGAGTTCTGAGCATTCTTGTGAAAATGAAAGGATGAGATGATTCTGTATGTCTGGTTGAATTGTCATTATAAAATGAACACGGCTTGGTATTTCTTTGCAGATGAGTGAAGCAAAGGAGGTTGTGTTTGATGTATGAGTTTGTTTGACTATGTTTAGTATTTGCTTCTATTACCCTATATGGGTTTGAGTGGATAATTGCATTAGTTATGCGAGTACTATTTTTCTGAGTTCATTGTGTGGAAACGATGGGGAAAAACAAATTCGGGATATTGTTTATGAACTGAACTAGAATGTTTGAGGAGTGAGTAAAATTTATTGATATCTTTCTTGAATCTTTTGGAAAGTATATATATACATGAGTAACAGAGATGCTTGTTCGAACTCCTTTAATGTAATCGGCTGGAACTGAACTTGAATAGATTCTTGTTCTTTTTTTTTTTTAAAAAAAAAAAAGGGGAGGGGGTTTCTTACTTCTTACTTCTTACAGTAAACGATGGTAGTATAGTTGTTGAATCTTTACTCGTTTCAAATTAAGTTGGGTATAACTGTTCCTAGCAAACAAGTAAGTTTTCATTTAAATGTATTTACATTAAGTTGCGATCCAAAACTTCTTCTTTATTGCATTACAATCGGTAGTCGGAATTGGAAATTTCCTTTGATATCGGGAAATGAGTCCTTTTATTATTATTACGATGAAATATGAAATGTTGTCTGTTGTACATCTTTACTTTGTTTCTGGACTGAAAATGTTTGCTGGGTGGAATATTTAAGAGGAAATGGTTGTATTTGAAGGTACTTTTGATACTAATGCTTACGAACCCATGCAATGAACTCTGGTCAACTTTTTGGGAAAGGCAATTAGTAGTTTTGAATACTGATATATATATTTCAGAATGAATTATACTCTTGGATTATGACTGTTCTAAATAGTGGATATTTGGGTTAGACAATAAGAAGAGGTAATATGTTCCTCCTTTAATTGGTTATTGAATTTGTCTACTTCCCTATGGGCTGTTATCATTGATTGATATTACGTCCGGATTGAATTATTTAGTTCAGTTATGATGAAAGGAAAGAAAGTGTAGGATAGGTAATTAGGAGTAATGATCAATTCTTTCTTACACTGAAATTCTATACTTGTTATGAAATGAATTTTGTACTGTCTAAGGCGTAAGCATTTGCATTTAATTGTTGTTTACTTTCTTCTGAATTGAAAGAAGTATTATCCTGTTGTTGAATTTTGAAGATTGTCACCAACGAGTTCATGGTGAATGACTACTTTTCTCTTTAGCATTGATGGATGGGAATTAGACGGGTAGTATGAAAGGAAAGGAAAATGGTTCTGTTGGAAGTCTTATTTAAAATCTAATTGTGAATCTTATCTCTAATTAATGTAAGGGAATGGAATTGATAGCATTTATGTTAGAACAACAGTTTGCATAATTGTGTTTTTAGTTCTTACAGATGTTTGTAATCTGGAACTGTTTGAAGGAAATTACTCCTTGTAATAATTATTTGGGAAAGAGGGCAGTAATCCTTTGTCTGATTGGGATGGTAATTAGATAATCGGGTTGTTATGCTGTTCATCCTTGTTGATACTTAATTCTTGGATGATATTCATTTTAACGTTTCATAAAAGCAGGGTTCTTTTATTGAGACAGTTAATTAAAAGCACCTCATTTTAATGACAAGTGCTTAATATGCTCAGTTCAATGAACTGACCCGTGCAAGTAATTTTGCAGATGGAACTTGAGTATAAACGAAGACATGGTTGTTTTCTGATACTTCTTTTGATTAACTGAAGATGGATTGTATTGATAGCTATTATTCCTCTACGAGGAAATGAGAAAGGAAGAAATTACATTCTTCTATCTTTATGAGTTGTAATGTTGTTTGATATAAACAAAGTCCAGTCGTTTGGACTGGCAATTGTATAGATTGTAAAACTGATGGATGAATACAAGGAAAAGTGTGATATTTTTAATGACTGTATCAGTTTGATATTGTTGAATAAGTTTGAGAATATAACATTATTCCTTGATTTGGAATTATTCAAATGTTAATGGATGGATTTAAAAGGAAATAACATCTATTCTTACCTGAATGCAACTTTTACGTTGGAATGTGCAATTAGTTCATACTTGGGTTAAAATGAATTTTAAATTGACATTAAAAAGGGATTTAGGTAAACATGATTTCTTAATTGAAAGGTATTTGGGATTAGCTTGAAAGCTAAGGAATATCAAATAACTTAGGAGTAGCCGAACCTTGTATTCGGACTCCGTTAATAGCCTCGAATGTTTAAATTCAGAAAATATAGATATGGGAAAACATATCTATTGTTAACCTTAACTGAAGTAAGGTTATGGAGAATAAATGAATAAACTCATTTAGAATTAGACCTCGTTTAAATGATGTCTAATAAGATGGAATTCTGAATTTATTTACAGTTGTGGGTAAAACTTGGTTAAGTTTAATAGGTTAAACTTATTACGTTATCTGTAATGGACTGATTAGTCCAGAAGAGTAAAGAAAGGAACCAAGAAGAGAATATGCAACCCTTCGGTATGAAGAAGGGGATGTATATTAAGCTAGAAGACAAATTAAGTCTCTCTCTTAGCTACATACAACTGTAATGAGAACGAGGTTTAAGGATCAACAGTAGGGTTCTGAAAGTTGATCTTAAATATTAAGATTATAATCAAATTACACTCAAGCTGGATATGTACTATTGATGAGAGGATTCCATAGGACATTGGCATACGCCAACTACAATATGGTGTCTTCATGAAGGCGGGGCCTTCATGACGACACAATGTTATAGCTGACATATTACAATGCCCTCCCGAATCAAATCATCAAGTTTACATAAGCTGGATACTAAGTTCTTAGATGGGGATAGGAATGTGATCACGTATACGGAGTGTCTCCTGGAGGACTTAAGGTAACCAGACACATGGAGTTGTCTAGGGACGACACCGCATGTGTCTGCGTACCTTTAGTTACCATGAGTAACTTCCTATACTCGTTCATATTGCTAGTTGGGGATAGAGCTTGACCATAACGGAAGGACTGGCAAGGACCAGGAAAGACCATTCTAGATAACAGACGAAGTGAGGTGAAGGACGTATTCCAATGATGTGTATCACATCTAGGAATATGATCATGCAAAGCATGTGAAAATCTTTGGCCAAAGTATCGCAAGTGCTGGTTGCGTTGTCCTAATCACCTAGTTTAAGATGCAGGATGTCAGATGAATATCAGTAACAGATATTCAGATAGGCTTCTTAAATGGAACACTTCGATAACTAGGAAATGGTAAAAGAACCCGGTATATTTATTATACATTGCATGGATTAACATGAAGGATCGGTAAGTTGCCGAGTCATGAAATGAGAGATCGCTGAAACTCGAGCCATAAAATGGGAGATCGGTAGTTCTTTGAGTCATTTACAACAGCATATGGTATCTGTTATATGATTGAATGGCATTGAATGTGTGTTCCATATTGTAAAATATGCGAACAGAGAACATTGGTTTTAAAAAGAAATTGTGTGATCCAAATTGCATTAATTGGACAGAGAACAATTATTAAAACTTGAACGTGTGTTTGAATTGTATAATTCAATACAGAGAACGTTGCATATAAAAATAAATAAAAATTCCCTTGTTCTAGTGTCTTAAAATGGGGATGTTACAACCCCGCCATTTCGCATTGTCCTTCTTGTCTAGAAATCGTGATGGGCATATTCTTGTGGGTCTAAATGCCTGATGGGAGTTGGCCGCCTACATCTCATATTTGTTTATTAAGAAATCTGGCATGTTCTTTGTGACCCTACTCTTGCCATTTTGGGGATGGTCGCGCGAGGTGGTGGAGGTTTGCAAGCGGGGGTTGAGGGATGAAGGCGTTGAAACCTTCTTTCAATACGCTTTTATACATTTCTCCTAAGGCACCTGCAATTGTAACATTTAGTAGAAGTCTCTTCTCCTTGTGTGGGTGGATTTCCTTACCCTGTTTCAAAGTTGTTATTTTGGCACTAGATGCGTGCGTGATGGCAATGGGAGCTAAGCAAGATAGAAAAATTTTGGTTGCATATGGTGAATCTAGACCATTTCTCTAACCCTTTTTGTGCATATCCTGCAATTGTGGCAATTCAATGAGACCACACCTCTTTGAGGCATTTTGTCAAACAGTTTACATGCCTCACGGATGCTTCCACACTTTGCATACATGGCTTTTGAGGCACATGCTTCTACATCTGATGAAAATTCGATTTCCATTGTGCTTCGATGGATGTCCATATTCTGCCTTAACGTGTCATTTTGATGCAAGCTGGGAGGACGTTGGCAAGGTTTTGGGATCTGGCTTTTCCCCTTGTAAATCACGTTTATTTGAGGTTTTTGGGCCTTTTCAATAAACCCATTTTTTGTTTTTTACTGCAATCATTCCAGTCTTCGAGACCACAGTTCTTTTAGGCAAATGAAACTCATAGTTTTGGAGCTTCTTGCCCTTGTTTTCTCCCTGCTTGTGCAACGTAGAGGTGATTGATTTTTGGGCGCCCAACAAGATCATGGACAAGAAATGAGACCTTGGTTTGTTGTTGCAAGCCCTATTCGAGTGTGTTCATCTTTGGAAGCGTAAAAATAGGCATGATAAACCTACTCATCCCAATAATTGATAAACTTTTAAAAATCTCCTGAAATGAAGCATTCTCTTTCCTAAAATTGGTACTGCTATCGTGATTTTGTGGCTTTTGTTCAGTTATTGAGTTCTAGTTGGATTGCTTCGGCATGTAATATCTCTACTCTCTTCTGATAAATCTTTATTAGCTTGAACATAAATTGTTTTCCTTATTCCTTGTGGATATGAATTCTGAGTACTTTACGACCCTTTTCTATTAATGGCATTGTCGTTTGATGGTTAGGGTCCCATCATGCATCACAATATTGTTTTCGTTAATCTCAAATCTCATTTAGTGGAATTAGTTGTTGCATTTTCTGTAAGTCTGATGTTATAGGAGATAAGAATACTTGCATGACATCCAAGCTAGTGTAGCTAGCAGTGAGTTTATCAGCTGAGAAGGAAATTAATATTTATCCTTATTTCTGATATGGTTGACCATTGAATGGAATGTTTCATTTTGGAGTAATGCCTTAGGCTTGCAGCAAAGGCTAAACACTTAGCTAAATTTATGATACTTTATTTATATATATAATTTTACACTTTTATGGATAAATTGTTGACCTTCGTACCTAGGTTGTTTTTCCTTCTTGACGGATTCCCGTGATGCTGGTTTTATACAAAAGATATTATTTTCTTACCCCATTTTGGGAAGATATCTATTATATTTGGGAAAGATATCAATTTTATTTTATCTCACTATTTTTTTATTGTTAATGTTGTTATGGACTTTTGGTTGGTACATATATGTATAAATACCTTGATGACTATGATATAGATTGATAATATCTTTAATGACATTAGGATATTTATATATATATATATATATAGATGCCTTGTTGATCTATGACGGGAAGTGTGGTTAAGAAAATGGCATCTAGTGATATATGTAACTGCATATTTAAGAGTGGTTCGAATGTGGTAACGAAGGTTACTTTAAAGAGTCTTGTGTCGAGGAGGTGGTAATCCATTTTCTTTTATGAACCAAAACTATAGATTTATCAAGAGGGTTATGAATCTATAGTGTTATGAACTTGGGTGGGTGTTTAGAATGATAGCTTGCATAATGGACTCGGGTAGTTTTGAGGCTTGTCACTATTCCAGTCTTGGATATTTTTAAGTAGGAAGGTTGCTAGGCCTTACCCTTCTTCGGACATCATTAGCCATCTTTTCCATTCATCCTTATAACTATGAAGTCACCTTTAGGTAAGGAGATATTGTTTGTGGGTTTGAATATCATATTTTCAACCTTATAACCTATATGATTCCATGATGCACTCTTTTTTTTAATCGAATGTTGTTGCTTTCTTATCGGCCAATGACCCTTCTAGAATGGTTGTTAAATTAGTGTTGTTATGGCAATGTTCGTAACTAGTATATTCCTTGACTCCTCGTGAGAACGTTGATTGATGGGTCGAGTATTAGATTTCCATCACGTAATCCATAGGATTACATGATTGAAATCCTAATACTCTCATCCCTCTTGGTTCCTAATCTTATAGGATCCATGGTCTTACCTGATTGGGTGGATTACGTGATGGAAATCTAATACTCTCGTCCCTCTTGGTTCCTAATCTTATAGGATCCATGGTCTTACCTGATTGGGTGTCAAACTCTTGTTGTTTTAGAACTTTTGTTATAATTGAAACATATGGCTTCCTTCTTTGTTGGCACGATGAATTTTTTATTTTGTCTTAGAATTGATCTTTGGTGAGAGCTTTGATCCATTTCTGAAATAGAATGTTTCCTTTCATGATATTGTTAAATAGTAGCATATTGTTGTTATGTGTAGTCTTATCATGCTCAGTTCTCACAAACTGACTCAAGTTAATAATTGTGCAGATGGATTTTGTGAGTAGAAAAAAAGGGGAAAGATTGGTAGAAGTTGCATCGGTTTTGATTATGAAGTTCTTTTGTTCAAATGCTTAATGTGTTGTAAAACTCTGGAATGGTTTTTGTGAAAATTTAGAAGAGGCTCAATGCCTTAAAATTATGTTTTGTGGAGTAATGTTGTCATAAACAATTTGAACACTAAAACTTGTAAAACATTCTTGTAAATGATATAGTTTGATCGCAACTTGGTTATGAGTATTTTGTTATATTGTAGAAACGTTGTACCGTGTATAGTTTTCTCAATAAGTAATGGTAAACTCTTCCTTTGTGTTATAATTTTGTTTTGTAGCCCTTATGGATCAGTGTATCAATGCAGTTCTAGGCATAATCAAGTGGGTTGACAATCCTTTTAAAAGTTAAAAAAAATGAATATATATATATATATATAAGAAAGTTGTGATCTCGTTGATAAAATCCCGAGTCTTTAAATGGAAGAAGAGGAACTATCTACTTGTGTAAAAGGATTTACCTTCTACCCCTAAGCTAAACTAATAAACCTTATTCTTATTGTTGTGAAACGATAAATGATATTACAGTGAAACCAATGTTTAACTTTTGGGAGAATCCTAGGGCTTAGTAAGTAGGGGGATTGGTTAAGAAACCATAAATCTAGCTCATTGATTTTGAAACTTAAATTGTATTCTTTTGTCAAACTTAATCAAGCAAAGCCTAAATGAAGCTTTTAACCATACTTGATAAATTCTTAGCCTCAATAAAAGACTAGTTAATAACCAATGAGATCATGAAGATGAATTCCATTTTATCTTTTTCCTTTAACCCTTGCCTTGGTACATTGTAATCTTTCTTAAGTAATGTTAAACTTTTGATCCTTGCACAAAGGAGATTATTGTTCCGAACCTAAAACGGTACTTCCCTCAATTGGAGCTTGTGCTTGTCACCTGGTGCAATGGAGGTGTGAAACAAGATTCAGTAGCTTGAGTATGGATAAATAACCTTGTGTGAAATGGAAAACCTCCTTTATTAATCAAATGAATTAAGTAAGTTGTTGACATTTTAGAGATGACCCTCTTCTAAAAATTTGATCTTAAGCTAATTACCCATTAGTATAAAAGGAAGAAATCTAGCTTCATAAGAAGAATTGTGCGAATCATTACATGAATCTTCTAGAACGTAAGTTAAGAATTAAAAGACATTTTAGTAAATAAGAAACCTTAAAATAATTCATCGTAGGATGCCCCTAACCGTAAGTGTGTTCTGTGGTTGGACTAGTATGTGATGTCTTGTCGAAATGGGAAGTGAACAGTTTCATGTTGAGTGTCGTAGATTCCCTTGTACCTTGGTGGTCAATGTTGTGTCAAGCCTATCGAGAGTTGGTGGTAGCCATTGTGATCTCTTGTTGTGTCGTGTAAACTCCAAGCAGTCAAAAAAAAATTATCCGAGTTTCTTTGTGTTGTATTTGTGTGTGTAATAGTGGGTGTTACAAAACGTCATCCAAGTTCTTTGTAGATAAAGCGGAAAATAATGGCACAAGTAAAAAAGTTCCATGGACCTCTTAGTTCTCCGCACACCAAAGGAAAAATGTGTTAAATGCGGTAGCTAGCTATGCGTTTGAAACCCGTGTTCCTCCTCGACCCCCTGGATCCACATGGGCATAAATTTTGCCCTAGTTGTACAAATTTGACAAACTTGGACTTTTTAGAAAGGTCTTTTCATGCTCTTCATCATGGCAACCTGAAATCTTAATTTTGATGAGGGTAGGTAGGAGAAAAAGAGGAAAATATTCTCAGCATTAAAGATGTAGTTCCAAATTGCAACTAGATTTAATGAGGTATGATGCTCATTTCTTCTCCTAAAGGCAAGACATCGACCCTAGCAAGCCACCCATCCCCTTTTCAGAAATTTAATGTATCTTGTTGGTGGGTGGATACAAAATTTCGAGTTTCTCTTTTCCCTCTTTTTTCTCATCTTCTATATTTTGTAAAAATCTCTTATTTGTGAGGGGGGTGTTCTTAAATGTAAAGAAACTTTGCCAAAATTATTTATGAGAAGTTACGAGTTGTGGACCATCATTTTGGACTTAGTAATGTATTCTTGTGTCTTCTTCTACACATGTAATGGTTTGTGCATACTTTGAAAGCAATAAAATCTATGTTTTGTAGTGTTTCTCTCAACCCTAGCTTATATTTTGTTGTATTTCCTTGCCTTTCCATTCTTGATGTGGTATTTTGTGCATGTATTTCTCATTTGTAGGTTCATCTTGTTGTGTTTCATGGAGAATAGATGGTGAATGAAGCTTTGGGTATGTGTCACTTTTGTTTGGCCTCTCCCTTCTCCATTTCCCTTCTCCCTTTTCCCTCATTAAAGTATCTTCACCCCTCTTCTTGGTGCTATCACCTCCCCTTAGCTTAGGATTTCCATTTTTATGCATTCTCCTCTTTCCTTGGTCCCTTGGAATTATAGAGTAGGATTATATAGTTGCATTTCCTTCCTTATGAGTAGTTTAACATTAGGATTAGGTAGAGAAACCAACCTTCTCATGGAGGTTTGTCTCAAGTAGCAAGTCTCACAACTTGAGAGACAATCTCATGTTACCCAAAAACATTGATTGTTCATCCACACATACATGACAAATCAGAGGGTGTTGTTTTTTGGTGATAACAATACATTTTTGTTTGTTTTTGTTTTTGTTCTTGTATAAGAAGTTTTCTTTTATCATCCAAGAACGAGAAAGATAAACTAAAATCTAAAAGTAGCTTTTGTAAATCATGGTAGATAGGTTTAAAGAGTTGGTAGTTAGTAAACCTTGAATGGATTTTGAGGATGGTAAAGGGGCTCGGAAGAAATAGAGCACGATCTATTTAAGGCATGTTTTATTGATTGCATTCCATGATACATTGGCAATGGCCTAAGAGGTTAATCGCTGACCCTTTCAAAATTTGCAACAATACATGTCTTCAGGGGAAGGTAAAGTTATGTCATGTAGGTGTTGGTTAAAAGGTACATGTAAGAGTTTTTAACACATTATACCAAAAATAGGGACAACGACATGAGCCAACACCACATTAATGTTACAAATCTTGTAATGCCCTCTCACCTCTATGTGTCGAATATTATTCTTATTTAATTAATGTGAAATGTTAATAATAATAACAATATTAGTTTTTGAAAGGGGAGAAGTGGCGGTGGAAGTGAAATGAAGGAGGTTGGTGGAGGAGTGATGGGGTTGGTTGGGTTGCATTAGGGAGAGTGGAGGACGGGTTGAATGGATGGTGTGTGGCAGATTAGGCAGTGGGAGCAAGACATGGGTAACCTCTCACGGCTTTGACTTGGCTAACCAAATGGACTGGTATCGAGTGTAATTAGTTCGCTTAGACAATATACACCCAACTTGTGTCCCATCCTTTGTTTCAATGCTCAAAGAAATGCATTTCTTAGGCAACAAGGATTTCAAACCATGCACAAAACGGATATCTTGGAAAGGCATAGGAAATTTTAAGCAAAATGCAATGCACAGGTGTAAAGCCCAAACTCCACAACCCTTGCCTTTTGTAGACGTTGCAGTTGCAAGTGCACGGGTAGGTGTGTGTATGCAAAATGTAGAAGCATGAACAGGGCACGCCTACTGTTTGTTAGAATGCCTCAAAGAAATACAGTCTCATGGAACGCCACAATTACAGGATATAGACAAAATAGGTCAGTTGAAAGGCCCAGGAACCTTCCAAACAGGTGCGAATAGTGGGTGTAAAGCCTAGATTCCTCAACCCTTGTCGTCATCCTCCCAGCCATGCCAACATAAGAGTTTTGGAATAGGTATGGTCGTCCATCAAAGCAAAATGTGGAAACAAACTCAAGACGTGTGAAATGTTTGACAAACTACCTTGAAGAAATGCGATTTCATGGAATACAACCTGGCCGCGTAAGATTATTTTGTCTTATTGGCATGTAGAAACACATGTTTAGTTGGTGAGAGAAATCAATATTCATTAGTAGGAGTGTATGTCTTGAAGCAGTCTTTGGTTTGCATTGGTAGCATCTTCGCAGCGCTAGCTACACGAGGAACTATAAATGTTATTATTTTTGTACAGTTTTACACATGTTGTGGTCTCGTGGAATGCTATGATTACACGATATGTACAAAATGGTGTGCTTGATGAGGCTTTGAGGATGTTTAAAGAAATGCCTCAACGACACGTGATCTCATGGATTGTATTGCTTATAAGATATGTTGAAACAATTGACTCTCTTGGAAGCGCAGGTATTTAGATGGTTGAGGATTTGTAGAAGATTCAATGTAGGGAGGATGCATGTAGCAGAATGAAAGCACATGAACAATTCTTGGAAATTTAGCTCTATAACTCTATGGTGCCCAAAGTTGCAAAGCCACCTTTGAACACCTAAGACAATATCAGTTCCACCCATGGGAATAGCAAACATCATAGATTCCAATGTGTAGTCACCCATCATAAGTTTGATTTTATGGCATTTACCTAAACATTAGATTGTGCCACCATCTGCGATCATTACTTGAAATTCAAGTGTTGGGTAGATGAAACAATTTAGCCTTGTTGTCAGCTTATGATTGATGAAATTATGCATGCTCCCCAAATCAATCAATATTGTCACCTTTTGCTTCTTAAGATAACCCACAACCTAAAGGGTTTGTGGAGTACTAATACCTGAGAGCATGGCATGAGATAGTGGGGGTGGGACTCTTCGGATTCTGCCTCTAATTTTTCCACTTCCTCGCTTGATGTTTCCTCATATTCTTCCTCATCACTTGTCCCTTCAATGTAGGACAATTTTTTCTTAGGACATATATGATTTGGTCCATATTTTTTGTCACAATTAAAACATAACCCTTTTCCTCTTTTTTTCTTGAATTTGTTGAGGTGTCGGCGGTCGAGGGTATGATGGAGGCAAGGTGCTACGATCTTTTATGTTAGTGAAGGACTGCCTTCTGTTGGAAAGAAGTTTTTCCTCTACCCTGCTCGCCATGATAATAGAATCAAAACCTTGAGTGGATTAAACATGCGCACCTCATGCTCAATGTGGTCCTTAAGACCCCCAAGAAATAGGTCATTCAGATACTCTTCTATAATATCCTCCACACACAAGGAAAGATTTTGGAATTGATGGACATACTCCTTTATTGAACTTGTTTGTCGTAACTTTGCTAATTGGATGAAGTAATTCTCTAACACATTAGAAATATAGTGTAATTGAAGCTCTTCAGTGAAAATTGTCCATGTGACACTTAAACCATTCTTCTGCCTTTGAGCACATAACCAATGATTCCAAACAAATTGGTCGACTTCTAAACATAAGGAAGCCATGGTCACCTTTTGTCCGGATGGGATCTGATGAAGATCAAAGAAATTCTCCATTTGGGTAATCCAATTGAACATATCCTTTCCATCGAATTTACGCATTTCCACTTTTGGAATAATACCCCGCCATTGGTGAGGAGATCCACCAGTTGTGTAAAGGGACCTCCCATATTGGAGTGATTTGGACTTTTGTGAGTATTGCTTTAGAGGAACCCATATGGTGAAATTGGGATTTGTGTTTGAGAGAGCATGCACAGTTCTAATTCATTGATTAAAAATCCGTTTGAAGTTCACCCTTGAGGTTACCTTTCGAGATGAAGAAGCTCCTTATTGAGGTCATCCTTACCATTTTATTTACCCTTTCTCACGAAGTTGGATGACTACCTCGAGATACTCTGAACGAGAAGATTCTAAATTCATATCTTTCTTATTTGGGGTCATTATGGGAGTTGCTTAACCTTTCCTCTAGCCTCGAGTTGATCTACCGGTCATGATGTAGGGTTTGGGACTCGGGGTAGATGAAATAGGGAAAAAATTTAGGGTTTGGGGTTTCATAAATTTACTAGCCGAATAGAGGAAATCATAAAGAAGAAACCCTAATTTTTGGAAAGCTTTTTGAAAAATATAAGAAACTTAGAAAAATTCAAAAAATGCAACCTAGGTAGCCGAATTATGAAAAAACATAAAACCGCTATAACTTTTGCAAAACAAGTCAAAAATGTTTGAAATTTGGATAGGAGCTTACTTGACTTATTTCGCCACAAAATAAATTGTAGTAAAATTTGCTACCAATTTTGAGATATAGTCGAACCTTCACAATTAGGGTTTTGACGTGCAATGACCAAGATGAAGGTCTAATACCACTTGTAAAGAAATTACTTGTGTAGATTTGATTATCGGCAGCAATATAACACCAAAGAACACAAAATTACAGATAAATGATCTCAATATGCAAGTAGAATAGCTTAACCACTTCGAGGGGGCAACCTCCAAACCATACAATAAGACTCAAATGCTCAATATGATGATTAACTACTCCTCACTACCACCTATATATACCAATCCTATGTTATGGCCAACACTAAGGCCAACCTACTAAACATATGAAAGCATAAATGAATAACATATAACAAGAAGAGAGATTATGTAAGCCACAAGTCGGCACTACATATCCAATATAAGTTATAAGACTAAGGGTGTAATGTGATCTATAAAAGTAGGTGTTGGGATTGTGTAAAGTTCTATGAATGGCGCTTATAGGGAATACTCTTCTTTGGACTTATGCAAGTAGTTGTGTTAGAGTCGAGAAATGGGAATAAGAAAGAAAAGCATGTAATAGAGGTAAGGATGTGCAATTAGGATTAGAATGTCCATGCAAGCCATGACTTAAGTGCAAGCCAATGTTGTCATTGCAAAATGATAAATTGTCATATTTAGGTGTTTACACTCCTCTTCTCTTAAAATGGAAAATGATAAAAATTAATGTCATTTTTCCTCTTCTTCACTTGAAATGGAAAATAATACAAATGAATGTGCTCTATCATTTACTTCTCTTGAAATTAAGAATGATGCAACTCTTATGAGTCTTCTCTTTCTCTTATACACAATATGTGAGTAAACATTGCAATAAGTGTTTTTCTCCTAATGAAATGGAAAATGAGAACCTGGTTGTTATTAATTGATAAAGATACATGGTTGATTGTGGATAGTAAAGTACCTAAATCAAATAATGCAAAAGAAGCCACCAAATGGAAGATCAATGATGAGATTTTGACAGCGAGTCATCAATCTAGGGTTATGTGATCCTGTTTGCATCATATAGACCCATCCAAGGCTTCAAATTTTGTGGACGACGTTGAACAAGTTGTTTAAATCGCAAAGCAGAAAGCACATTAGTGGCCCCGAACTAGAACTTGTTTGGAATCAAGATGGAGGGAGGTGACAACATGGTGTAGCACATCGGTAAATTTCATTATGTTTTGAATCGATTAACTAGGATAAATATTTATGTGAATAATGATGATGATACAAAAGTTGTATTATTGAATAACATGCAAGCCAACTATACAAACATGTCTTCACACTAAGTAAAATAAATCCTAGCTTTGAAGATCTAATTTTGTCTCTAAATGATGAAGAATATAAAGCTAATAAATTTGATTCGAGAGGAGAGTGTAATGTATGGTAAAACTAAATTCAAGTAGGATAAACTATATGCTAAAAACATATTCAAACGTACTTTTGAGTAGGGGTCAACTTCCAAAGATTCAAAGAAAAAATATATTTGTTACTATTACAAACAACCTCGTCATATTACTATAAATTATAAATAGAGAGCACAAGATCTACTTGATGGAAAACTACAAGAGAATGCCATGGTTGTTGATGAAGAAAAAGAAGAGAATGATTGGGAAGTAAATGCTACCAACGTAGGAAATCCCAATGATGAAGAATACTTCTACTTGATGACTATCAATTGGATGACGAAGGCAACAAAGGTAGAAAGTTCATCAACGACCTCAAGTTTGTCACTACCTCAAAGGTCGCACAACACATTCTTGAAAAATATTTTGTCTAGTTTATCATGTGGTGTTCTATTAGAGTGAAGTTTTGAGTTTTCCCTTAATATAAAAATATAGTGGAGATCCAAATCACAATACTATAACAATCATGAAACTTAAGGAGTTGTTGATCATCATGTTTAAAGCTATCGGTTTTTAGATGATGAATAGATGTGTGTGTTGTTGCTCATACAGGTGGTTGATTTGTCCATCCATGAAAATTATCTATGACAAAGATGAAGGTTGAACAAATGTAGAGTTCTTGTTTGTGGTTCCCATCCCTTGGATGATTGATATGAGGTTGATAGGTTCCCTCTCTACCTTTAGTTGGAGTTTTGTGCAAGCTCTAATGTTGCATATTGGTATGCACAAACTCTGAGGTGTGGCGTGTGAGTCAAAATCATGCGCAAGCTCCATGGAGCCACCCCGAGTTCCTAAGAGTGTTGTTTTCTCCCATGTTCGCGCTAAGAGGGGGTTAGGAATTAATACTCCCATAATATGTGAAATATATAATTATTGTTATGAGTGGGAGTAGATCTATTATGGGTGTCTATGTGAGAATAAATAAGAATATAGATCCTTTAGTGATAGAGCAATGAAATGATCATAGGGATCACAAAGGTTATTATATATAACCATTCAAGATTATAGCATTCAATGGTTTATTTCTATGTATTTTCCCTAAATCAATTTGAGGTAAATAAATATATTGTTTGTTTTGTGTAAACTTTGAACCAAACTATCAATAAATATGCCACTTGTGTGGTAAAGATGAGTTATGAATAACAAGAACGTAAAAGATAGAGATGAAATTAAAAAAACAAATAATAATTTATACTATATACTACATGAGACAAACAAGCACCTAATAACACCAACCAAAGTACAAAAGAAAGTGTATAGATTTAGAGACACTTACTTTGGGTTGATTTGATGGCACATTAATTTCCCATGGCTTGTAGTACTTTGTGAGAGATTGTAGTAGGTGAAGTCAAAATGTATAGAAGAAGACCTAAATGAACAACAATTATGGACACACAAGACTATGGTTGACCTTGTTCGTACAAGTCCTATTCTTGTTGCCTTCAAATACATTATTCTAACTTTCCTACCTTGGTGTAAGCTGTTTGCCCTATCTTCTCTTCTTCCTATGGTTGGTTTCTAAGCATGAGTAGAGGGTATTGTTTTTCTTCTTTTGATGAATGAGTACTTATAAATACAAATCCAAACCCAAACTGTCAACTAACCAATAGCATCAACCTAGCCAAAGGTGTATAAAAAAATTGTATACATCACCTAGGCAATTATGTCAACCAAAATAAAGGGCTTTGCAAAACATCATCAGTACCGAGACAATAATGTTAGATATGCGCTTACAAATGGAAAAAGGGTCAAAAGGGAGAGAGACCTAATGGAAAAAATAGGTTGATGTGTTGAACTAAAAGTAGTGGTAGGAAGTATATTACAGTATAAATCTCTCACGAAGTGCCACAAGTCATCCCACCCCTAGCTCAATGTATTACTTAGGACATACTCTTGTGGAGATTAATGCACTACTAACACCTACAAGATAATCGTGTTAGTAAGAAAATTGAGTATATACAAATTTGTCTCAATGTCCTTGTCTCGAATATGCAACACTGCAACGTGTGATATGTAATTTCATTACTTGGGATCTTACGAAAAAAGAAAAGAGCTTTAGGACATGTATTAGTGTTGGTGACTAGTGTTAACTATTTCACTTGTTTGTTAGGTCCCTAAGGTGGAAACTACGGTGTTGATTAAATACATAAACGCATAAAAGAAATTACTTCATAATAATAATTACATAGCATTAATAATTTCTAAATGTGTGCCCTAAAAATGCTTCACAAGAATACTAGCTCAACAATGACAATACTCTATGATTGCTATCTTTGTGTGAAAAACCTCATGTGTTAAAGGAACTACAACACTTGTCTATTAATAGGTGGCATTTAAGTTTAAATTGTTGAGATGTAAATTTGATAACATAATTTGGAACCCTAATTTAAGGGCCTCTGTAATTGGGAGAAACTTCAGCTTTAACAATTAGTTAGATCACATAATTTTAAACTCTGATGTCATAGAGTCTATTACATGGAAGAGCAACACCTTCGACACTTTGCTTACCTTTGTCAAAAGCTTGCACTATCAAGCCAAAAAACCTCACACTAGAAACAATGGATCTCATTTGCAAACCCTTCTATCATAAAGAACAACTACAAACACAATACTTAATTATCACAATTATCATTATCCTATAATTATTTTGTAGAACTTGCAATGGCCCCCAAAGTTGTGGTGGTGGAATGCAATGGTGTGAGATGTCAAAAAAAAACACTTAACTGTGAATTTTACCGTTATGCGGAATTTTTTGTTATTTTTTATTTTTAAACTTAGAAAAGCACTCAAAAAATAGTGATATCTAAAAAATATGCTTAGCTTAACGCCCCTTTATTCTACATATTATTTTTTGAAACCAACACGGTGGTCAGCTAGCTATGGCAATAAGCATAATTTACATTGGAAGCCAAGGGGTGGTTGAATGTTACAACATGCGCTGTCAACGAAATGACCAATCTTAAATTTAATGTCTACTTGACCATCATAAGACAATTTTCCTTCTTGCTTGTTTAAGGCAATAAAAATGACATTTGGTGGGCTTTGGAGCTCACTTGGAAATCGCCAATATTGAAGAGCAAAATATTATCATCATTGATATTCATCAAACCCCTATATTGGAAAAATAATCCGACATTATACAGAACCTCACAAACTGCAATCTATAATTTGTTGTTTATAAGGGTTAGTCAATAGCAGATTTGAGGTCCTTACATGTTTCAAGTATTTGGACAAATTCTAATATTCTTAAAATAAATCTTGATATTTGTATTTACACAATATTTGACCTTGAGATGATATTCAAGGTCTCCTTAAAAAGGTTTTCTGGATAAATTACCAAATTCAATACATTCAATAACACAGATTTCTAACTAATTGCCATGGAATAATCTACTTGACACATTCCCATGCGCCAGATTAACTATGTAATTGAAATAAGGTGCACTGCTAGTTGATATTGACCTATCTCTTCTACTATTTGCTTACCAAAGATGCTGGCTTATAATCAAGTTTGATTGCTCCACTACTTTGTTATGAACCATTAACGTTATTTTATTAGAAAAATGTTGATGTTCCAACATAACCACATATATGCTCTCACATATTTCACATATTCCACATAGTAAGGTGCAAGCTAAGCACAACCCTAGCTCAACAATATTGAATGTTGATGGTCTCCCAACAAAGGCATTGCGACTTTACAAACAACAATTTGTCAGCAAATATAACATTTAACTTCCTGCGTTTGGTGTTGGGAAGAGAACATCACTTTTAGATTCAAACACCATCACAAATATTTGTTTGTCTTAGAGAGATATTAATCATTCAAAATCTTTATCAACTAGAATGCTTATACAACCTTTCCGCTTCCAATTCATGCGCATTTGATTCTTTTAATATAAAATTGTGCAATTAGTCATTGCATAATGATGAGCATATGCCAGAATCAGTGGAATCACATTATATATCCTCTTAAATCCATGCGGACTGGAATACGGCTAAAGTGTATCTGCATTGTAAACTCTGATAAGGTGGGCTACAATATAGCTATGGTAACCTTGAACAAACTGAAGGATACAATTTCTCCAAAGGCTCGATCATACAATTGAATGCAGAAGGCGGTACATGAGACTTCTAAGTGATTAATTGTTTTGAAATAAATGCATTGCCTCCAGGGCCATATAAAAATATGCGAAAAATCCAAAGAAAATACAGGCCCACCTTAGGTTTGTATTTTGTCTGTATATTGGACGGAAAACTGGTGCTTCCCACTTTTTGACTTCTGGTGAACCAAACAAAAGAACGCAATGAATTGACACAATGGTCACAGTTACACAGGATGAAGTTTTAACATGCCAAAGTTTGTAAACAATGACCCAATAAACTGGAAAAAGCTTTGTGAACTTGTGTTGATTTACAGAAATCTAAAGTAGCACAAATGCAGTCAAACTTCGTGTCTTCCATATACTAAAACCACCCATAGTAATATCCCTTGGATAATTAGAATGTACAAAAACTTAACGAAAATAGAGAGTCCATAAACTGCATTTCCATGGGACAGAACAACCTCAAAAGATCCTGCAAAAATGTGTCCTTCCAAATGAGAATACCCAAATCCAAAATCCCTGCAAATAAACAGGCGTTAATCCAAAACTGAAAATTCAGCGTAGTTATAAACAATTATTAGGAAGCTGAAAATCTACATATCTTTAACTTACTGTGGTACCAGTTGGTTGATCATTGTTTTAGGAAGTGGGGACTCATAAGACTAGCAATCTCCAGAAAGTTGACACGTTCCCTCCCATCAAAGATACTCTTCAGACTTTCATCGCATACAATCTCTCTCTTGTTTGTTGGATCCTGTAAATATTCAAAAAGAGAAAACGGCCAGTTATATCATGAAATGTCAGATTCTGACAAACAACTAGATAATGAAGATCGCAAAGAAATAAATATGTTCCAGTTCGGCATACAAGATTTAAGAATGAACAGTAAGTCTAAGAGATGTTTGCAGTGTGCACAGTTAGAACACAGATCAACATCCCACAATTGGATTAGGCCAATCATCCATTATAGCACCATATGCATCCTTTAAAAATTATCAACCACTACACCTCTGTTGAAGGACTTTACCAAAGCTGCCGCATTTTTGAAGAGAAAAGCAAACTCGTCCACAGAGTTTCAGAAAATCACTGCAGTTTCAGTTTCACATAAGGTTTGTGAAGGCAGTAAATAGCAGGATATTTACTCCTTCAAGAACATTTTTACACGATATAAGCACTTCAACCTGGGTGTGAAATGGTGTGCCAGTCCCTAATAGAGTTATGCCCCCAATTAGAGTAAGCCACCCATGTCCCTAGAAGAAAAACTAATCGGCAGTACGCTGAATTCAGTAATAATAGGTCAAATTAAGAACAAACTGTCATGGGCAAAGGACAAAACAAGAATACGTAATAAGATAAGGAGAAGGATGCCTGCATTGGGGGAATTTAAGGCCCAACAAGGGCCCAAAAGTGTGGCAAAGGAAATGAAACAACCACTCATAACATGCCACTGGGGTTTGCAAAGGCATTTGAGATTCTATAAGAGAACCCTCGAGGGCTCCTTTCTTAGCAATAAACTGAGACGTACTGCTGATAGGAGGAACACTCATCTCATACAAGGAATCCCCGATTTACTAAGCTGTGTATACTTAAAATCTACGTTATTGATTCATTCCCCTCCCTCCCCTAGTACCAATCCAAGACATACCAGGTTTGTGTATGGATCCGGTTCACTCTTGAATTCTCGCCGGGTATATGCCTGGAATGGTCTGGGTATAACTGGGTGGATTGTTGCAGGACCCATGCATACCTAGGGAGAGCCCACGAGGGTTTTGCTTGCTTTTTTAAAAAAATTACAATTTGAATCTAAATAATGAAAAATAAAACACTTAGAAACCAAGTTGCCAAAAAATTACAGGTAACATAAAACACCACTTGCCTCTCATTTTACCGAAAGCTAAACACAAAACAACATACTTTCATTGCATACTTATTTCTCATTGCTCATGTAGGGTTGTAAACTTCATCAAACAAAGCTCCAAATACATTGTTAACATTTTCCTACACCACTGTGAGTGCTCATTCGCTGCCAAAGTGATTGTGGAGCCTAAAAGGAGGATTCTTCAATTGAAGATAAGTTTTTATTGTTTTTTAATTTTTGTTTTCAATCTTCACACCCTTTCTTGTTTTCTTAGTCATTTATATAACAAGTACATGTAAGTTATGCCCTAGGGTTTTACCTTTTTCTCCTAAGTTTAATATTGTTCTTTTTTAAACTTGTGTAATACCCTAAATTTGGTCCGAGGAACTTAACAACAACACTTTTGCACCTTTACTGCCATTTGGTCCATTTATAAACATTTGAGTTTATTCAAGCACGTTTCATCATTTCGAACATCCTTTAATTCACTAGGCTGTCTCTGTTCTCCAGTTGAGCACTATCGAAACTACTTATAGTTTGCACATGAACTACTTATAGTCTGCACGAGAACTTTCTGAAACATATTAATAGACATTTTCCACCTTCAATTTGGAGTTTCCTGACCTATGGACAGGTTTGTAGCCCTTGGACAACTTCAGCCCCAAACTTGTCCACTTGTTATAAACCCATCATTCGCCCACCAATGATCATCTTTTCACATGGATAGCTTGTTTTCATCGGCTTTAGCTGGATTTTAAGGTCAGTTGAGAGGAAAATTAACAAGATCTTTTATAAATACAACTGCACCCTAAACCATTTAAATCATCTAGGCATCACTTCACTCCTTGGGGATCACTATGCACAAATAACATTTTTCTTCTAAATCTTCCAAAGGAACCCTAGATCAGCCAAGAGCATAATTCTGAAGCATATGAGGTCTGAAAATGCATATTAGCAACTGTCCAGGTCACATCAAAGGTTTCATTCAAAGTTGAATATTCTTTCCACTAGTTGCATCTCATCATGTCAGTTTGAGCCCTCTTCGGAGGATTGGTACATAGCCAACGCTGAGCCGCTGCGGGGTGTGCTGAGGTCAGTTCAACCCAAACTACTGCCCTTTTTAAAGTTTCTCATCATCAAGCAAGCAAAGGCTGAGGTTTGGAAAAGGAGAAGACATTCCAGATTCTATTACAGTCATCACAACATTCCAAATTTACAGAACAAAAGATCAGATCTAGGCAAACCTACACAAAGGAAGCAAATAGCATTTGACCTGCCTTGGATGCATTTGTAGCTCCTGGACACATTTAATCCCAGTACAGTGCAAGACACACATGTTTGGACCAAAACATGTCTGGCATTTTCGAACCTGTCCGCATCACAATTTTAGGCCCTAATTTTTCCTAAGCACATTGACGACTGCTTTTCAACTTCTACCTGGCATCTGAGCACAATGTTTCATCTTCTACGAGCCCAAAGTGGTTAGTTCATTCCTCATTATGTCATAATCATTCTTTATCATATTTCTAGATTGAACAAATTATTCAAAATCACCAAATTAACATAATTCAAATCTGATTATGACTGCCATTTATTAGATTCTGATTTATCACATTCCCTTTCAATTATATTATGCATTTGTGAAAAATAATTAAAGTAACATGCAGCAACAGGTATTACAATTGTAGCAAGCGCTAACTTTGTGGGTCAACCCTAATTCAAAACTAATTTGCATTCACTACTTTAGAAGTATGCCACAATCCTAGAGCAGGTTCCAGGTGGTGGGGGTTATATTGAGGCTTACAATGGTTGCAATATCACATACACTAGCTCATATAATTGGTTGGAAGCCCATTTGTGTGTAATAGCTAACCAAGTCATTAGAGTTTGTTCGACGGTGAAAGATGCATCAGTGCCAAAATCAAGTTAGCGACACTCTCCACATAGGAATAAAAATCTCCTCTTTCATGCAATGCAACAAAAAGAACATTGGAAAAGTCATTTCAAAATGAGGCCAGGAATATGTTGTCAACAAACTCACTGTGCAATGTGTGTACACCAATGTATCGTCCTACAATGTTGTGAGATCACCATATTGGCAAGATATGGTGAGAGGGATCAACGAGTCCCCAAAATGGTACAAAGGCCCAAGTCATGAGAAGCTATGCACCACCTTATTGGTGATGGAAACGAATTTGTAAAGGATTCATTGCACCCATTACATAATCCTGGGTCAAAATGAGGGTATCCGTCAATTTTGATGGATGGAAATATGTTAGAAATCTATCTTTGATTTATGTTGGTACAATGTACACTATGGGGGCAACGCTTTTTAAAGTTGTTGATTGTGAGGGGCATGTGAAAGATGCCCAATTCATCACCAACATCTTTTGTAGCCATTGAGGCAATGGACCCTCAAAACGTTGTCCACATCATAATAGACAACATTAAAAATGGCAAAGCCACAGGCATGTGGGTGGAGGCGAAGTACGGGCACATATAATTGACACCTCGTGTTGTCCACTCGCCCAAACATAACACTGCAAAAGATGGACAGAAAGATCAAGCGGATCAAAAAGGTGTATGCCAAGGCTGAAGAGATCAAAATGTTTATGACAAACCATTACTTGTTGCAGGTCATTCTCGAAGTTGGAGTTGTTGAAGGTAAATAAAAAAATCTTTGTTTAATTTACTTTGGTAATTTTAATGTACCATTTTAATTTTATTGTCTTTTCTTTTGAAAAATTAAAAATCGTAAACAAAGTAGATGATGTTGTAACAATGTAAGCTATAGATTTTTGAACTTTTTTTTGTTTTAATTTCCTACTAGGTTGTTGAGACTTGATTCAACTTGCACACAATCGTCTTGGGTCAACTTGTGAAGGTGTGAAAGGCACTTTGCAACACAGTTATCAACATCACTTGGACTATATGGAGGCAAACAAACACTGAGAGGGCCAAAATGTGACGATGTCTATCCTAGACAACAAGTGGAAGGCTTGTGTAGATGACTTGCTTATTTTCTAAGAGCTCATCATGTGTATGATTCAATTAACTGACATGGATCTACTATGTTCAGGGGAGATCTATGATGGCATCAACTCAATAATTGAAAAGATAAAGGTCGTTATAAAGGCAAAAGTGCAAGATCCAAAGGAAACTATTTCCAAACAAGTGCAATCATATCTCATTGATTGGTGGACAAAAATGACTGCTTGGCTGCATCTCCTTGCCTTTGCATTGATTCCTAGATTCTACAACATTGAGATCATTTCTTTGCCCAAGAGGGTGCCACGATATAGGTATGTTGAATTCTGTGAAGGATATAAGTTGGCATTCACTAGGCTCTTCTCTGATCCTAACATAGAAAACCTGGTTGTAAGAGAATCCGGGAATTTCATAACCACCAGTAGTCACAACTTTGGTGCTCTTTGAGACAAGTACAAGGAGGATGCTCATATGTGGCGGTACCTCCATGGCCAAGGACCCACGCACCTTCAACATCTTGCAATCAAAATCTTATCATGGGTAATATTTTTAATTTTTAGCAGCATAATATTGTGTCCCACTTTCTGGCATTGTAAGGTCAAAGATGCTTCATTCTCCTCCCAAAAAAATTGAGTTTAGTTTTCTAAAACTATAAAACATGTGTTTTAGCTTATATACACAAATATGTGCATCCACATTTTTACACAAAAAAATAATGTTTGTAAGTATTTTTGCAATTTATATAATAATTGCTTTTGGAAATATTTTCTGGCCCCATAATGGGACACACTTTCTTTTTGTTTTAGATTTTACTTATATAAATTTTAATTTTGCATTGACTTAGCATCAATAGATTGTCAGTTCTTTATTTGAGTCGAATTGGAGTACATCCACCTTTATCCACTTAGTTCAGCGCAACAAGCTAGCAACGAAAAAGGCCGAGAAGTTGGTTTAAGTGGATTCCAATTTGCAACGACTATCACACAAGCAAGTAGAGTACAAGGGGTGACAAAGCATTAAGATGTAGACCCAAACCACGCTGACATGGATGCTTCCATTTGCACCTTTCATTACTCAACATGGAGACTTCTTCAAGATTGTATGACCCACATACCATAGCTAGTGGTAGTACTAAAAGAGCTAATGTGTGTCGTTCTAATGAACCCAATAATGATGTTGACATTCATGCTCTGGACAAAGAGCAATATGACAATGAATACTAAATGTGATTTAACAATTAACATTTATCATGATAGTTAACATTCAGTTAGCATTATCAGTTTATCAGTATTGTTTGTGGGGTTATTTTAAATATTTAATACATATTGTGGTTATTTTATGTTTATTAGGCTAGAATATTTATATTTTTATAGATTTTTTGGTACAGCCATGCCTGAGACAGAAAAAATGGGTCATACCCAGGACCAAAAGAAATATCACCGTACCTGGGACCAAAAGAAATATTGTCGTACTTGAACCCTTACCCAAAATGAACTGACTACTTAACTTAAGATCAGTACTGACAAGTTGGAGATCTGCATCAGATTACTAAACATTTGCAGCAGGTTTTGGCATTTAAGTCCTACCAGTCTGGATAGGGGTTAGCACCAGGTATAGGAGATTAGTATATCTGATGTGACCATCACATCCTGGAGGTTGAAAATCGGTTGGAAAGACTGGTTCAATAAAAAGTGGTATGAAAAAAAACGCAAGTTCATCCACCGACTAGAAAAAGATGCAAAAAAATTCTGGAAAAAAAAAAAGCATTCCATGCTGAGCGAATCTAAGAAGCAGGAAATTGCAGAGAGACTTTAGCAAGGACATAAAACTTCTACAACAAAGCATGATTTCCATGCTTTTCTGAGACTCTGTGGATGATTCCTCTTTTCATTACTTAAAGAGAGAAGTAAATTCATCTACAATGGAAGCCATTACATGGTTCAATAACCCGGAAGGTAATTGATGAGCTGCAGGCTGAGATTAAGAAAAAAACAAACCCAAGAAAGACATTCCAAATCAAAAGGTGAACACTTTTACATGTCTGTGAAAAATATATGTCAGCTCCTCCTAAGAATGAGAAGCTGCAAACAAAGGAGCAAATGTGTTAAAAAACATCCCGAAGTATGATGTGAAAGCCAATGAAATCGCCTTTGTGTTCTATATCAGCTCAGTTGTCACTTCAATTGCAGCATGTGGAGTAAACAATGAAAATGAATGAATGTTAAGGTGGCTTTATCTTTAGACTTTAAGGGGTCTGCTAAAGAGTGATGGAACAATGTAATAAAACAACATATAAGTGAAAACATGAAATACCCTTGAGCTATAGGAAGGAATTAATTTATTATATAAGAAGATTTTATCCAGAGAACATCAAACCTGAAGAGTCCAGCCAGTACATTCACATCAGTATTAAAGAAAGCCCCCATAAGACTGCTTCTAAAGCCTAAATCTGGGATTTTGTTGGTGTAGTTTGGACTTAGTCTGTGAGAAGGCGACCACTATCCATAATTGCTATGAAGGTATAAAATTCCAGAAAGGGGGCTAGCTGATCAAATTCTCAGCAGACAGATAGGCAAAATGAGGTTGGTAAGCCACTATTATTTTCCTTTTTTGAGTCCTATCCTTCAAGAAATAAAGATTCTTTTAGAGGTCGCCCCAAAAGTTCCCATAAACCCAAAATAAAAATCAATTAAACCAATCAAGATGCTGGAGAAGTAATTTGCACGCTACAATATATAGTTGTAGTTAAGGTAGTTGTTAGTATCATGTAAATGTAACCATTACTATTGGAACATTTGTTAGCATGTGACCACATTAATTTATTTTAATGATGATTATCAGTGGTAGAGGATGGTTAAGCTGATGCTGCCATTTATTGAGTGCAGAAATTAGGTAGGGAAGATGTTTTTAGAAAATTGTTTGGGAACATACCTCAAGCTCTCCATATGTAATTGGCTGCGGATTGAATCATCAATGCTTTCTTATTTTAATTCAAGCCTTTACATTTCTTTTTGCCATTGTATTCCATGATGGTCCTAGTGTCATATTTCTACAATTTAGTGTTTGTGAGGCAAAAGCAAGGTTAGACTCAAAAACATAAGAAACAATAGTAGGAAGACGTTGTTCACAATCCATACAACTTACAAGACAATAGTATGAAGATGGAACTTGTGGAAGGTATACGGATTTTAACCTAATTAGTCATTTAAGTGGTAAACCCCAAGGCAATATCACCAGTTCACCCCCACTTAATTCTCTAGAGAAGCAAAAAAATGTGATAATGGATATTGTTGAAGAGTAAGAAAGGAGACGAAGCTTATTAAGAATACAAAGAAAAATTTGGGGCTCACAACAAAGGAGACATCCACTATAGTCCGAGCATAAAAGCCTACAGAAGCTACAAAAGATTCAAATGAATACGAACAGAAAAAGAGAGGACAATGAGTTGAAGACGAGATGAAATATAGACATACACACGTACATATCATGGGCACGAATGAGACTTCAACCGAATTCCTATGAAATAAGCCTTGCCACTCCATCTAATAAAAGAGAAGTTGAGGACGAAAATCATATGATGCTTTACCGTCATCATAGGTATGAAATTATAAGATTGAAATACACAATTATACATAGAGATGGACATTTTACACAATTTTTTGTGCTTACCTCCAAATGGTTGGGTAGCTATTTAAAATCGTGATATTCTAGAGCTTAAAATATGTGATTTTAAGTAGCTGTAAAGTTGAAAGTAGTTAATCTGCAAACAATATGGCTCACATTGTGCATACTGCTTTAATTTTGCAATCTCATATATGGGTTCTAATTAATAAATTGATTCAAAACACTCGTAGAGGCTGCAGATTGTTGGAAGAACAATCCACAATTCAGATCACAAAGGGGCATGTTGCACAATGTTAGAGCACCCAGCATCTTACTAAGGGGTCCTAGGTTTGAGTCCTGCTAGTCAACGAAAAATAAGATGGTATTATTGTAACAAGAAAAACAATCTATACTCCGGACTGCAACTACTGCATTAACAGCCCCAGAATGAGGATTGTCCTACCAAAACAGAAAATAAAAGCTACCCAGGGCAACTGGGATTAACAACGGCCGGTTCCTAGTTCGAACCCCACGGAATAAACAGGACATAAAAGACCTAAATGGATAAAATAAGACCCAATGCTACAAACCATTTCCCCACCCAAAAATGCACACGAACCCAAAAAAATATTTCGGCAAACGTTACCAAACAAACAATGCGAGGAATCGAAGTCGGGGAGGTACCTGCAAATTGTTTTCCTTAATGTACTCCCAAATTTTTTTGATGGCCTTTGTGCGTGGAATTTCTGAGACGCCTAAGAACTTCTGCATGGCCGGCGAAAGGGGCCGCGGTTGGGTAATTCCTCTGCCGGAGCCTTTGGGCTTACTGCTATCTGCGCCGAAGCCTTTGGGCTTACTGTTATCTGCGCATGTGACCGTGACCATCGCCTTCCTCGTCAGAATGAACATTGCTCGCTTTGACAGAGGCTGAAAAAGTGGGGGTCTGTGATGCTCGGAAGGAAAATGCCATTAACGCCATGGATGGAAGCTCTGGAATACGTTGTGCAATATTGAATGGCTTATCCACTCTCTTGCGTGGGAACACCCGAATGTTTTATTTTAAGCCGTTTTGTATTTTTAACTCACGATTTAACTCATTTTAAGAGTATGTAGCTTTTGTACATCAAATTGTAATAATAGTATGCTACTTCATTGATATAAGAGTGTCTAATTCCTAATAACCACCTCTATGACAATCAATTGCATTATGGTTAGACTCACTTTGTCTAGCGTTTAAAAATGAAGTATTATTGTGAGAAATAAATAATGTAATCGATATAATTGAAGTAATGATTATTTCAAAAGATTATTGAAATAAACAAGAAAAAATCTATTGTATTAAATTTCTAATAATTCCAAGTCATTCCATTTAACTTCATGTTTGGATCCATGTCAACCAAAATTAACCAATCGAATTCAAGATCATATTGTAAAAGATTGGTGACGTATTACAACCGAAATGGTTCCCTTAGTTTTACTTTGCATGTTCATAGTAAAAACTTAGCGTGCAACTCAAATAGGAGATTATGTTGAACTCCATAAGTTTTCTATTTTGATGTTATCAATCGACAATGAAAATATGTGTTCTTACAATTCATAGATGTATTCATTTTAGTTTATTTAAATTTCTTCAAATAATTAAGTGATGTGTATTGTGTTTCACAATTCAATTGAACCCAAACTTTGGTGGTTAGAGCTATAAGAGTTAAATGTTTTACATACCTAAAAAGGTGAGACCATTCTATTTGCTAAACATCTTGATGTCATATAAGACCAACCAATTAACAATGTGGTCATTCAATGTTAGTTTGTCTCTTTGACAATGGCATTTAGTAATTTGTTACTCAAGTAGAATGTAAACAAAGTTAAAATTGGACTCGACATTTTTATGTGTGCCTTATTACCAATGTTGATAATGTTTAGTTAATCAAATTCTTAGTTGATTATTATTAATATTTTATTACTCGATTGTCTAAGTTGAAAAGAAATGGGGAGTTTAAAGGCTGCTATGTTAGGGTTTTGCGCTTATGCTTGTCATACCACGACCTTCTTGGGCACTACCAGATATTATCTCTATTTGTTTAAAGGTTTCTTACCCTTTAGGCACCTCTATATAATGAGCTCTTCCACTTCAAGCCCGATTGTTTCAACCATAGTTGGAGATAGTGGAGCTTCGAACAATGGAACCGCCACCGAAACACCCTCGGAAGTTTGTGCCGAAAGTTTTTCACAAGGTAATGTTTCTCTTCCTATTCCTGAGTTTAATGTTGTATGTCAATGGTTGGAATAATTTGTCTCATTGGATATTTTGTGGGTCACATCCCCTCTAAAAGCATGCTCAAATCTTGGGTAAACACGACCTGGGCCCCTCATGGCATCTGCCTTGAGAGCGTCTAGAATATGACCAAAGGATTTTTCCTCTTTCGCTTCACTGACCCGTCCAATGCCCCTACCATTTTGGCCCGCACGGCAACTTGGTATGTTCATAACTCTTTGTTGGTCCTATCCCCATGGACCAAAGATTTCATGGTCTCTGACTATGTTGCACTCAAAGTGCCAGTTTGGGTTGAATTCTCTGGCCTTCCCTTGCCTTGTGTTCACTTTTTACACCAAATTACCTCTTCTATCAGGCGGGTGGTATGTATCGAATGACAACGTTTTTACAATGCTCGTCCACATAAGCATGTTTGTGTCGAAGTGGATCTCTCTCAAGAAGTGAAAGAGTTTGTGGAAATTCAGATGGGAGAATTCCATTATTCCTAGCATATCTTATACATTAATCTACCTAATATTTGCTTCTGATGTCAAGCCTCTTATCAAAAGATAAAAGGCGCCCTCTTTATGTCCCTCGTAATTGCCCAGAAGAACAAGGTGGCTCCATAAATGACTAAACCCCTAAGGAGGAGGGATGACAAACAAGTGGTGGGCGGAAAAATAGAAATAAATCTTCATAACCCAAGGCCTCTAGTTGGCTTGACCCACCGTGAGCCAAGCTGTTGAGGAACCTCGTAGCCCGAAAGTTAAGGAACCAATTGCTGGCCGACAACTTGACATTACCAAAATTCTCCAACACGCCTAAGGAGGCCTCGGTTCTCTTGAACCAAATAAATTATGTTAACAATGTCTACATTCCGCAACAATTGTCATTGCTTTTAACCAATGGTTCACAAGGCCCATCCAAAAGGGCCCGAAGTCCTTCTCGCCACTCCGGGATCATAGCCCAGCACGTAGTGTGGATTATGCGGAGGAGGAATACAATATTGAGTATGCCAGGTGAAAAAAATTGATCTGTAGGATTTCTTGACGCATAACAATGCTCAATTCCTACAAAACCAGTTTGACATTTTAAATGGATTGGAGATAGATGGTATGGCGCTCGACCACCGTTTCCCATGAACTATCTATCTTGGAATGTCCGGGGTCTTACAGACTCCACTCACAATTATATTGTTCGTGATGTTTGGAAAATTTTTGCCAATCTAGATGTGTTGTTTTGTAGGAAGTGAAAATTATAGGTTTTCAAATTGCAGTGGTTTGTAACTCCATCTAGCCTAACAAAGATGAATTTCTACAATAATTGTAATGGGGGCGTGGGGGTTTAATTTCCCTTTTTTCTCCCAAATGTTGGCCTTTTTAATGGATCATGGTGTTGACCCCATCAATCGTGCCAGATGGGTCTTATTTAATATTGATGGCTGCCCTTTTAGCCTCATTAATATTTATGCCTCTAACGATGCAACCGAAAGGGCCGATCTGTGGCGGTGGATAACATGCACAATTCTCGATGCTTATTGGGTTATAAGTGGTGATTTTAATATGGTGGAACTATCCATTGTTAAATGTGGGCACGTGCCCATGTGTTAGATAGTTGGAGAAAGAGAGGTGTGGTTTTTCATGTGCAATAAGTTCGGGTTTTTAGACCCTAATGCCTCTCGCATTCCCACTTGAAGCTTGGTTTACTTGGTCCAACCTTTGAGGTGGATCGGATCAGGTTCTTAAATGGCTCGATAGAGCTATGTTGTCAACTCAAGATTTTTTTGAGTTTGAAAACATTTATTCCTTACCTGTGGAGGTCATGCCTGACTTTGTCCTTTCGGACCATTCCCCATTCGATTTTGTATCACTTGGCATGATAGGCACACTTTTTGTCATAAAGGCCAATTCTTTCTTAATATTGCCTTGATGCAACATGGGACCACTTGTTAGGAAATAAAAGATAAAATATGCGGAATAATCCCTTACAAAATAGCAACATTAGAAACTAATATGCGTAGAAAATATTACAGATCTCAAATAAAAGTGCAGAATAAATAACACAACATGAGAGACAAGATTTAACTTGGTTCACCCAATTTGGGCTACGTCCACCAAAAATCACTTGCTCGAGATTTTATTACAAGCCTCCACTCTCTTAATACAATACCTGACACTGTTTAGAGCTATGCTCAACAAACTCTCTGAAATTCACACTTGAATTCAAAGCACATCTATGCAATACATTTGCTTGTCTATCTATCATATGCATGAGACCATATAAATAGACAACTACTTAAGCAGTTTGATATAAAACGTGGGTATCAAAACAATGGGTACCGAAAAACCATGGGCCCAAAAACAGCCCATAATGGCTACCCATTACCCATGGGTTAATAAACCACCCATGAAAATTTGCTTTGGGGGCTTCACCCCGAACCCCTTGACCCACTCACCGGCGAGCGGGACCGCCGTAAAAATACCGAGTGTAACACATAGAAGGTGTACCACACTCTAACATGAAAACAAGCTCCACAAACATAACACCACTCTCAATCACATTAAGCATGTGTAGAACCTATCCCCTAGGCCAAGTCATTATCAACGCTTTCATCCACCTATGCATACAGTTGGACTCAATGGTGGGAGGACGTTATGACTCAAACTACTAGATTCCTCAGAATCTATTGCAGACAATGGCTAAAATTAGGCACCACTCATACTCCGCTCTTAGCCGAGCGGTGGTGATGCTCCAAGGAAACCCTTCTCTGAAACCCTACAACTTCAAGTTGCAGAGCTTTCCTAGCAAATTTAAATTTCTGACAACTACAACGCTCAGGGAGCTCAAATTCATGCCCGCATGCATTGGCTTAAAATTGGCGATCGGGTTTGAAAGAATTCTTTCTTTCTCTCAGAGCCAAAAACCTTCTCAACAAATCCATGCCATCAATGATGGTGGGGCTCAGGTCACTAATCCCCAACTCATGCTATAGGCATTTGTGCGACATTATAAGTTGATTTTCAAGCTTAACAACCCTCTATCGAATGAAAAACAACTCTTGACCAATGTCTGGTTATTGTGTCATGCAAGATTTCTCTTGCTCAGAAGGTGGCTTGTGACTGCATGCTTACCATTGATGACATCCACAAAGTGTTCATGCAAATGATCAATGATAAGGCCCTAGATGTGATGGCTTCCCATGCGAGTTCTATAAATCCTTATGGGACACTGTTGACCTAGATCTTCTTCAGGTTTATCTTGAGGGTTTTCAAAACCAATCATTGGGGTTGTGTATAAAAAAAGGGAACATTAAATTCATCCCAAAACTAGGGGATCCTGAGAAAATTACTAGTTGGAGGCCCATCACCTTGTTAAATGTCTCCTACAAAATTATTGCTAAAGCTCTAGCTATGCGGTTGTGTCATATCCTTCTCATTGTCATCCAACCAGATCAAACTGGGTTCATCCAATGGCGGTATATTCTTGATAACATCATTTTTGTTTGGGAAGGTATGGAATGGGCTCGCATATCCAATCAATCTGTTATGTTCATTAAAATTGATTTTGAGAAAGCTTATGATCAAATTGAATGGTCGTTTATTCTTGCTTATGCTTCAAGCTCTTGGCTTCACCCCATCTTCATTCAATCCGTTTGAATGCTATTTTCCAATGCCTCTGCCTAGATCACCATCAATGAGTCCTTTAGATTGTTCCATTCCATTTGTCAAGGGTGCTTGTTAGCGCCTGCGCTCTATGTGCTTGTTGTTGAAGGCTTTGGGTATCTTCTAGCCCAAGCCAAATCCCAAGGGCTCATCAGGGGAATTACACTGCCTTTTGTGAACAATTCTTAATTGTTTAATTGTCACTTCGCAGATGACTCCCTTCTCACTCTCATTGAGGAAGATACCAACATCCATGCAATGCCATGCATTGCCTCAATATTTTTTGTTTAGCTTCTGGTTCTTTCATTCAATGGCGGAAAACTCAGTGTTACAGGTAATATTTCCTCCTTGCTCTTGCTTGGCTGGACTCATTTGAGTGGAAGATTTTTTCCATAGTTAAATATTTAAATTTTGGGCATTCCCTTTTCCTTTCAAGTATCATCGACAAAGCTATGGTAGTACGTAATTCAACGGGTGGCCAAAAAATTGGAGTACTAGATCACCAGACCATTGTCTTTAGTAGGAAATTCCAAATTTGTTCTAAAGTCCTTGCAACCACTCACATCTACTACTCCTCATGTTGGGTGCCTTCCAAAGCATCTATCCGAAGCTAGAGAAACTCCTCAAAGCCTTTCTCTAGGCCAATGCTTCCACTGGAAAAGGCTTTCATAGAGTTTCCTGGGAGATATGTTGCCTTCCTCGTGATTCTACGGGGGTTAGGCCTTACTGACATTCAAAGTGCAAGAGCGGGAACTCGTGTGAAATGGATCATTTGATGCATTAAGGGACAAGAAGTGTGGAAATTACTTCTACACCATGGCATTGAGGAGGGATCGCCCTACGACCACCCCGCCTAGAAAGGTTTGGGGTTTTTCAATCTCCTTATTGCTCTGTTTCGATTAAATTTGTTGGCACTTTTGTGCTCAAAAGCATATGGAAGGCATGGGAATGCATCAAACCATGGCTACAATGGAAAGGCAATGGTTTCCGTAATGGCCTCTCCATTAACCATCAATCTCTATGGTGGTTACTAGTCTTTCAGGCTCAGGATTAGTGTTTTGCAGATGTCCCTGGAATTCCTGCGCTCAAGTTTTTCAAACATGGAATTCGTACCATCCAAGATTTTTTCTACAAACACTCTCAATCTTGGTATTCTTGGCCTGAGCTTAAAGCTTGGTTTCGGCTCACCACCCAGGATCGCACTAGCATTACTGAAATTATTAATTCGGTCCCGACCATATGTTGCAAAAATGTTTGTGCATTCATCTCGCCCTTGGTGGACGGATTGGAAATGGTATGTTGACACCCCGTTTCGTAATTACTCAACTAGCAAAGGCTACCGTTGGCTCTCCCACATTTTCCCATGGTTGAAAAACTCAACACTTGGTGGGGGTGCATTCTACTCCATCATGTTGGAGAAGGAGATTTGACATTGTTTGGTTAGTCTGTGTGGAACCAAAAATTACACATTTCTTTGGTGTATTTTGCAAAAGGTCTTCCAGTTGGCTCTCAATTGGTTCAAATCACGGTTTTGGCTCCCAAGTGTCCATTTTGTAGCCACTTGGAAACTTTGTTGCACATCTTCTAGTTTTTCTCAAAAGTAGAGCTTGCATGGCATCGATTCATTCCTTTTCTTTCCTCTCAGACCTTAGTGTTTTACTTGGTAAGTACGTTCTTTTAGGAGATAACCCCAAAATTCCACACATATTCACCCAAATTTGGCATGTTTTCAGAGGGGAAATTTTGTTTTGGATATGGAAAGAATAGAATGCTTTTTTCTTTGCTAATTTTGAAGTTGATCAACAATTTTCAATGTATAACAAGTTTATGGTTATCTCCAATGTGCTTCTGCAAATACAAGGACTAATAAATTTTCCCTGGAAGTGGACCCCCTTTAGACTCTGTTGCGGCATTGGGGGAATGCCCCATGTAATGTCACTCGGGAGCCACTTTCACCATCTCGGTGCTCTCCACTGCGTGTTAGTCGTCCCTATAGTGGTCGTCGTAGCTGCTCTCAATGATGTTCTTTCATCTGGGCTCACCACTCTCCCCATAGTCAACAACAGAGGAACATTACTCCACCATCTCACCAAAGAAGGCTACCCCCTTGTTCGTCGGCTCGAATGGGGCTTACCGGTCACTCCCAAGCCATGTACCCTAGATGGGTGGAATTCGCCACCCCCACCCCCTCCAACTTCAGACAAGTTCCCCCTGATTCCTCTTGCCATATCTCCTACATAGGTGGCGAGAGGATCTTGAAGAGGAGAACCCCACTGGTTGGGAAATTCTAGATGTTGGCAAGGACCTCCCTGGTTTAGAATGGCTTGATTGCCATGACCCTTATGCTTCTGGGATGTTTGTTGTAGTAGCTTGATTTGGTATCTTCTGTTTTGATGTATTCATAGGCGTTGCCTAGTGTGTCGCGTTCTAGGCTTGGCCTAGTTTGTTTGTGGTTTTGGGGCATGCTCTCATACCGCTAGTTTTGTTGAAAGTTATCTTGTATCTTATTGAATTAATATAATATAAGATCCCTTTTCATAAAAAAAAATTGTTACTCAAGTCAACAATATCATAATTGAGTAGAATTGATAGAAGCGTAATGCCAATGGTGGAAAATTATGTATTTAAGTAAAATCTCAATACAAGCTAGCTTTGTGATTTGATCATTCAATTTATATTCAAAATATTTTTATCTACTTAAAATGTGTAATGATGTTGTAACCATTTAGAAATTCTTGATTCGAATCTTCCACATCCCATAATAACTTAAGAAGATTTGGGGGAAAGAAACTTAGTTTGAAATAAAATAAAATCATTGTTGTTGTCTATCTCCTTTGATTCGTGTCTTTAAGTCATTCTCACATTAATGATGAGACCTAAACCATCATCAACTTTTGTATTTTTATAGTTTATTTATAACAAATCATCTTTCTTTTAAGATTTTTTTTTGTGATGAATCATTTTTCACTTAAGAATTTGTTCTTTTTTAAATCCCTTTTCACACTTCAAGTGATCCAAATTCAGACATACAATACATTACAGATATTCATTTTAGTTGTGACAAGGGGTGGTGTTGTTATAAGGTTGAGGAGGCCTAAAGTGAGAGGTGTACAATAATCACATAATGCAATCGATGAAGAGGATATTCCTGCACTAGTTGATAATGATCGAACGTAGAAATCCACCACATCTCATTTCAAAGAAAATTTGCAACAAATAATCTTAGTATCATCGAGAGGTTGGAAAAAATAAGATGTGGAAAATTCAATATACTATGTTGAATTTAATGGATTCTTAGTTAGAGCATCAACGAAGAAGTATTCCATTCAACCACGCCATTACATTCTTGGTTAAATGGTCTTACTTGCACAAATAGGGGGTCCTCCAACAATTCTAACTAAAGAAGAAGAGGAAATTGTTGAATGGTGCAAAGAAATGGTTGAGATGGGTCATAGTTTGGAGTTAATGTAATTAAAGTTGAATGTTGCCTAGATTTGTGAAACAAGACAAAAATACCCTTTGAAGATGGTTTTCTGTTTAGTCATCATGGGATTGAATTAAAACCTTGAAATTCAAACAAATAAGGGATTTGATAGGGATATATTTGTAAACTTATACCTTGTAGTAGTAACCAAAATTTATGACAATTTGATGCTTTATGAAACCTATGCATATGGTGCTCATAATTTTTGGAATTGTGATGAGACTAGTTTATAGGTTGGGAGAAATTGTGCAATGTGTGTTATTGCTACGAGGGAAGCTGAAATATCCCAAAGGTAATACCTAAGAGTAGGGAGCGGATAACTCTATTGTGTTGTGTCGATGTAATAGGTATTGATGTCATGATTTTATTTGTTCAGGGGAAAGAGAATACTTTAGACATATAATGAAAAACATGAAGTAGGGGCATGCATGATTGCACATCCAAATGCGTGGATGAAAAATGAGTTGTTTTTAATTGGATTTTTCATTATTGCATGATTTGTACTATGACATGTGTATGACAGGAAAATGATAGGTTTAGATGGGTTCTCAAATATAGAGATCTGATCTAATTCTCGGACACATGATGTAGATACAAAGGTGCTCAAGGGGAACTAGTGTCATAATTCTAGAGGACAATGACCCTAACCCTAGGAAAACTATTTGTTTTTAAGGCTTATACGTAAGATAAAGATAGGTATCATACTAGAATTCAAAATAAGAGTAACATAGGGGTAAACAAAGCCATAATATAATAAGACAATGCAATACATCAAAGTAAATATATATCTACTCTAATCAATAACAATTAATGACCAACGTAAAACATACATTTACAATATAAAGTACTAAAGAGGGTTATAAATACTTACGTGTAGCATGTGTGTGTCACCGTTGATGCATAATCCTCCTCAAAGACAACAATAATGAGAGAGAATTGCTATGGGTGAAGAAGGGAAAATCTCAACAAGAAAATCTCCAATCTTAACTCACTATGGTGACCCAAAATGAACAAAGGTAAACTCTAAGACTCCAAGTAAACAAGTAAGTACAAAAAGTGTGAAAATATGCAAGTTGGAAGTGTCTTTATGTATGAAAAAATTAATTATTCGAAGGTTGTAATTGGTTGGTTGGTGGGGTATATATACCTAACATCATTACTCATAGGAGATGGTGTCATCCATGGAAAAAACCAAAAACACCATCACCCATTGGTGATGGCTTGGCTTTGGGGGGAACCCTAAGGTCAAAAGTGAAAATCATGAGAGACAGGGGGTCATAATGTAAATGTGGATACATGAAAAAGGTTCATAGTGACCAAAAGAAAGGATAATAACATACAACAAGCATGAACAAGTATACATAATGAGACAAATGGACATAATGGGTTTATTGTGTACACAAAGGGAAGAAAGAAGGCAATGATGGGATAAACATGGCATAATAGCACCATCTCTCAAATGTTGTGGTATAACCCGGGTGACCAAATATGATCACATCCAATCTGGTAGGCCCCTTAAGGCATTGTCTCGGGAGGAAAATGCATCAAAAGCACCTACATAAAATAAATAGTTACCAACTATAAAAAATATGATGTATATATATGCCCTAAGAAAATATCATTGCGTATCACAATACTAGAACATGAGATGGTCTTTGGAATAAGATATATGCAACATGAGAAATCAAAAGTAAATGTTGAAAGTAAGGCGAGTAATGAAAAATGTTGTACAAGAATAATGAACTTCACCAAATAAAATATACCCACCTCGTACATACATGTTGGTGTTAATTTAATCGTATGTAGTGGGCATAAATAGCGCTTAGAACCCTAAACAAGAAAAACTAAAAAGAAACAATAGAAGATAATTAGTAAAATATGACATAAATCACCTAGCTAAGAGGTCACGAAAAGGATGTAACATGAGCATCAAAATGATGAAAGATGAGGAATTTTGGATGAATTTGGTAGAGATAATCAATATATCAAAATGAGTAGGTCAACGCCATAAGCATGGTGAAATTTATAAAATGTTTTTAGGGTTTATCATTTGGAAGATATAGAGGTTTGAACATGGGAATGGAAACACGCCAAAACTAGCTATAATAATTGCTATAAATAGTAAAGGGAGGAATTCATTTATAACTTTGTTGATTTACAATTAAGAGAAACAACTATGAGATTACCCAAATTGAGAAATTTTAGTGATGATGGTGAGAACATGAGGCATTAGATGAGGTGGCAAAATGAGGCACATAATGGTAAAAATCTCATGGTAGGTGTTGTTTTTAAATTGGGAAAGGGTAGCTGCGAGAAAAATGGAAAAAATTCGTGCCATGGAAAATTTAGTTAGTGAAATTTACCCCTATTTAACCTCTAATTAAATTTCAGGTCAATTTAATTAGGTTTTATTTGTAGTAATATAACAAATATTACCCTATTAAAAGAACTCAAATTTACACCTTAGATCATAACAATCAACCATATAATCGAACACATACTGATTTGAGGAATAGACAATACGGAAAGAGTCACTTATTTGATTTAGAACATGTTCAAGATATGATGATGATTGATTTGGGAAAGGGTAGGGTATGAGATTTGAAACAATTACTTTCTAGAGTTGCATAAATTTTGGGGTAGGACCATAAAAAAAGTCGGGACAATACCATTTGGTCTGACAAAACCATATTTTTTGATCTTGAGATAGTTGGAGTGAACACATTTTGGTGTCATTGTTTGTCTCTATTTGATATCTTGACTTCACATGAAACCTTATATGTCACACTTGAAAATTACAAAAAAACCATAGATATCTTGTAACACACTCAAGCAATCATTAGCTCTAAAAATAAAGATGCAAATTCTTGAGTTAGATTGACCCCAAAGATAGTCACCTCACATGTGAATCATCAAGTGTTGCACTACATTTTAGACTCAATATAGTTCTCCTAGTGCTTTGTGCAAAGGTGCATGTAACTATCCCTTAACCTAGGTTGGGCCCTTGTGCTTTAACATTGATAGTGTGATATGTTACTTCATCCCAATATAAATATAAATCTTTGTGTGCACATGAAAACTTTAGAATTATGCCCTCTTATGTTGTGTATGCAATATGTAGATGTAGTCCTTGATTTCTCATCTCAGTAAGTGGTAGATAGATAGATGATTGCTAGATAATAAATGCTTAGGTTAGACTTGTATATATATGAGTTATTACTTTGATTATGACCTTAGTGGTATGAAAATACAACCCAAAATATATAAACTAAAAGAGTGAAAAATGGGCCCATATAGAGAAAACAAGTGGAAAACAAAAGGGGCCAAGACCGTACACAATGGTCAAGACCATATGTATGGTCCTGACCTTGTATACGATCTTGGACATAGCTCAAATAACAACAAAAAGTAAAAGTAAGATGTCAAATAAATCTCTAAAAAGGCTCAAAATCTAATCAAAGAGGTAAAATAACAAAAGGTTAAGTTTTCGTGCTTTTTCTTTGTGTTTTTGGGTTTTGCTTTTCTGCAGTGTTCGAACTGGTTTGCTGTTTTGTGGTAACTTCTCTTTGGTTACCTTGGGTTCTTATGACTTATCTAGATCTTGATCCTTTTTGTGTTGCGCTTCATTCCTATTCTGGCTTCTAGGCCCTCTTTGTATACAAGGGTATAGTCCCTTTCAAAACACTATTTACCAATTCTAAAAAAACAAAAGGTTAAGTTTAATCAAGTAACAAAGAGCCAATCAACAAATGTTTGATGCTACTAAGATCCTAATTCATTGTTCAAAATGTACATACATAAAAACTAACAAAATCATGATTCAATAATGATTTTGTACATATTTTGGTGTCTACATTTGCCCCCTTTATGCTAGTGAATGAAATTTACTAGTGTAAAGGAAAAGAGAGTCGTACATGTGAGAGTGTTGAAGAAGGAAACATACAAGCGTGTTGAGAGAAAATAACCAATTGTGGTGAACAATGTGAGTCATCGGTTGACCCATGTAGAGATAAGGGAGAATCGTGTTGTAGGCGTCAAGAGGGGATATTGTAGTTGTGAAGAGAAGTGTTTGTAAACATGGATATTTGAAATTAGTGAGTTTGTAGAGTTAGGGGTGATCAAACCCCCAAAAAGTGTTTTATTTTGCAATAACATGAGACTTGGGTGTTCCCAACACTAAGGGAAGATTGTCACAATTTTACTTAGCTTTCCCCTAATAATGTTTCCATATAATGGGACCACACTATTGCGATGGATCTAGGTCTCAAAATTTGTTAAAAACCCATATAAGGTGAAAGGGAATGAGGCCTTATTGCCCCCACCATTTATTATACGTGTTTGTAATGTACTTGAGTATTTGCATATTACCCCTATATTTATAATGAATATAGTGGCATTTTTTATTTAATGTGTTCTGGGTAATCACGAGTGACCACTTGGTTGTTGAGATTACATTGCATTGGGTGAGAAAAGTTGGCATTTCATAAATAACTTGCTAAATTCATAAGAATTATGCACGAGGAGAGGATAGCCTTATATAGCTAACCCATTGTATTTGCTTAGTGATTATGGGAGATGATAGCCTTGCATAGCTAATCCATTATACTTGCTTAGAAATTTGCAACTAGATAATATGGAGGGGATGACCTTGCATAGTCATTCCCATATATTTGCCCCCTTTTCAGCGAAAGGAAGAGTGTAAAACACAATTTCTTGAGGTGAAAGTGAAGAAAATGAGAAAGATTGAGAGATATTTTAGTGCACAATATAAGCATTGTAGATTGCATAATGAGAATTTTGATATTGTGTAAAAGAGCTAATGATAGAAAACACATTGCAAGTGTGAAAAGAGTGATAATAACATAGGCGATAAGAGAAATACATGTGTAGAGTGGAGAATAATTTCTAAATAGGGTAGTGATGTATCAACATGAAAATTATGAGAAACATGATCACAATGCTATAAAGGGCATAAAAATGGGCTAACAGAGCCCAAGATATGGCTCACATAGCTATAGAGACCTAATTGGCTAGATTGAGTAGATAGTAAAGTAGGGTGTATAAATGCTACCAGTAAAAGATGTTATAAATAGTAAAGTGAAAAAGTAAAAGGTACTTTTCATTGTGTGATTGTGATTGAGTGTGATAGGAGCTTTGAGTTTGTGACAATGTTGGGAGTTAGAGAGGTTGTGCGGACACAAATTGAGCATGTGTGAGATGTGATTGATCGTAGACAATGGATGAGTTGGTAAGTGCAATTAATGTTGCTAATTTTAAGCAAAATAGGGTAGGTTTTCCCAATTTTTTGAAATTATCAAATTTTGTTGAATTTTGCATATATGAATGAGACCATACCGAATGGTCTAGTTTTGCCCTTGGGTAAGGACCGTATGGAACCATACGATTACGCCCCTCAACCATCTGATCCCTACTAGGATTCAAATGATCTTGCCCCACATTGCTAAACAAGCCCCAAATGTGGGTGTTTGTTATTGTAGGTGATGTGGATATGGTTTTTTCATATTGTATTGATGAATGTTGATATTTTTACAATATTTTCGGTGTTTTAACATGATTTTGGTGCATATTTGCATTTCTGAAATACATCTACACACAAGAGTTCCATGATGGTTGGCACATGCTGACCCTACTTGCTTTAGGTCTAGATAACACAAGATGGGATGTGCTTGATAGAGGCAGATTACGACTTGTAGCTCATTTGGGGGAGGTACCCCCAAATATGTATTTGATTATAACATTGTGTGAGTAGTGGAATGTTGATACTTGCATGTTTTGGCTTCCAAGCGGGGGATACGATGACAACATTGGAGGATGTATACTAGTTATTATGGCAACCTATTATAGGTGAGAGCGTGTAGGAAATCGCCACTAGACATGTCGTATTACATGAGATAGGCACATAGATTTTGGGTGGGCCATGGTGGTCTCATGGATCCTACTATTAGATTGAGCCCCATCATGACTTCTAGTGTTCCACATTTACAAAAGTATATTATTATGTTATTATCATCATTTTTGGTTGTAGATGGTGAAAGAGTATCCATATCCTATAGGATGTGTCAAATTTTCTTGGCCATAAAGGAGCATTGGTGATGAAATGCATGGGGCCAATGTGTACTAGCCCACTTATACCAAGATCTATATAGGTTTACATCGGGAACCATGTTGGTAGTGTAGTAATAGTGACACTATTGCATGGGTGGGTTTATGAGAAAATTATAGTTATGTGGCCCATTGGTAGGCCACATGTGGATTGGGTTCACCAAAGATATTTCTGAGTGAGATGGAGGATGTTAGGGAAGAGATGGTCGGATAACATGACATATAGAGAATTTTAGACATATTAGAGCCATGTGATATTATTTGAAGGTCATACTGAGGACTAAAGGGATGACAGAGGATGATGTGGAGATGTGGTAGATATGCCAAACTATGTGGCTAGAGGACCAATTTCCCTCCAAGAGGAGTTATTTCAGTATGAGCGTGTTACACAATAGTTTAGCGTTATGTAGGAAGATCCCCCAATACTATATCTATAGAAGAGATTGACACATGCAACATATAGAGAGGGGTCCCGGCGAGGGATAAGCGTAATAGAGTTATTGCCACCATTAGCGATGAGGTGGATATAATAGTCATGTCGAGTGACCGTAATGATTCAAGGTGTACCACAACCTATGTAGAGAGGTGGGTTGAGACCTAATGGGTATTATTGTTCCTAGTTGTGGTGGGAGACCTAATGGATGGTGAGGTACACTGGTGATGTAGGTGATGTAAGAATTCCTTCACATGTAAATGGAGAGTTAGAGAGAGGGGGAGATGCTTCGGGTGAGGATGAAGTGATGACTGTTGTAGCAAAATGTAAGTATTGTGTGATATTGTGATTTGTAATTAGTTATAAATGATGATAACATTGAGTGTACAATTGCTTATATTAGATATTGCATTAATTGTCGGTGAACCATATTAGATGATGATTGTGGATGCATTTATGTGGACATTTCTGCTGCAATGTGCCTAGGGAAGTGGTGATAGGTGACATGTTAGAGAATTTTGATGATATCCCATACGAGCTTGCCTATTTACTTAACCTAGTGGCGGTGGCCTGACCACTTGTACCATTTTATAGAGCAAGCGGGATGAGATCCGAGCGAGATCTAGATCAATGGCTTGAGTCATGTCCTAGGGATGATATAACACATAACTTGGTAGGTTGATTACTAGAGTCCCATATATAGTATGCACATGTATTGACAAATAATTCTATATTACGGGAGTGGTTAACACATTAACAGTGCAAGGAAAATTTTAAGACCCATATAAAAATCTCATAGATATTACTTGGTGAATTTGTGAAAATGACTTTGAAATTATGGTAAATTTGAAGAAAATGAGTTTCAAATGGTTTAACGAATCATTCAAGATAATGGTGTCGATTGATAGCAATTTTCAGATGACCGTAGATGGTTTTGATTGATAGTATAAGTTGTTCATTAACAACATACGTAGTTTTCAAAAATCATTTTTGACTATAACATTTAAAACGACTAGTCTCGATAAGAAATAAGTCCTCATCGCAAAATATGACATAAACAATTTTTTTAGATGTGATTTTTGTGAAAAATGTAGATTTTGCCAATTTTGTATGGGAAAAATATATATTTTTTGAACTTTTTGATGTTAATAGTTAAAAATGATCGTCTCAATGAGAAATGTGTCATAAAAAAATATGACATAAGCAAAAAAATCCCATACCTTTTTTTCATCGTTTTACTACATCACTAAAAATGCCTCGACAAGTAGCATAGATGTATGTTACTAGCCAACAATATAGATGTATGCTAAAGTTAGTAGCATAAATGTATGCTATCATCTGATAGCATACATTTATGTTTTCATAAGATAGCATATAGTATGCTACTGGTTGGTAACATAAATTTATGTTACCAACCGATAGTATATTGTATGCTATCGGATGACATTATAAATTTATGTTATCATCTGGTAGCATATTGTATGGTACCAGCCAAAAACATATATTTATGCTACCAGATAGTAACACTTTGTATGCTACCTCTAGGATGACAACATAAATGTATGCTCTTGGATGATAACATAGATATATCATCTTGACACATAACATACATTTATGCTATCGGCCCGTAGCATACATTTATGATGTCGGCCAATAACATACATTGATATATACTACCAATTGATAACATATATCTATGTTACCGACCAATAGAATACATTTACGTTGTTGGCTAGTAGCATATATTTATCTTTCTTGACCGAAGCTTATAAATATATGCTACCCAAATGGTAATATATATATGCGATTGACCGGTAGCATTTTGACATTTTGCATTATATGTAACTTCAACAAAATAACATATTAACTATTAAAATACCTTTAATGTTGGAGGGTTGTGATATGCAATCAATCTTGGTCGTCAATGCCCATAAGACCATGAACATGGGTAAAGTAATTACGAAGATAATTTTATGTGTATTTGATATTTGGAATTGTAAATTTGTAATCACTATATATGTGAAGGTGAATTTTACAAATTACAATGTTTCTCTAATGGTGATTTGAATTTTAAAATTCATCCATTGGTGCAAATGTTGGGCAAACCGAGCCCTAATATTAACTTGAACATAATAAATTTAGGTGACCTAATCCTATCCATACACCTAAAATTTTGCCTTGAATGTAAATTTCAAAAACTGGAATATTTTTGAATTAACGAATATTTACCTCTAAAATTTACTCGACCGGTGAGATTATAATCTAGAGAGTATAGGGACATAGAAGGAGACTTGAGCTCATGAGGACCAAGTGCTATTAATAATAGTGAAGAGGGTGAGTGATTCGCATGAAGGGTCGTACCCTTGGCAGATTGTATGTGACATTTTCATAAAACTTTGGATCTCGTGATTCGTGTAAAATTTGTAGTTTATGTGATGAACAAGAAAAAGGTGTCGTAATTTTGTGTTGATTACTTGATATGTGATTATTACTATGTGATTTCATTGGATTAGGATGTATGTATAATTAACATTTAGATGATAGATATTGCTTGTTGTATGATTATTGTGCGTGATTGAATTGCATTACTTTAGGGCATGGATTGAATATGACAATTGTAAAGTAGGTGATGACAACACAATGAATAATAAGTGATATGAGTATGATGTGTGTGAATTCCACACAAGTTCCAATGGTCGTATAAAGCAAGGAAACTTATTCTCATGAAAGAAGAGAGGGATATCCTCGTATATTCCATGTGGGACTCAACAAGCATAACACACAAAGGTAACAATGATAGGCATGGTGGAAAGTAGATATCAAGTTGGATCATGGTGTGGCAAAGACAAGAGAAGAAAGAAATGATAAGTCATTCGAGCTACAAAGATAACACTACGTGAGCTACGTAGAGATAAAACTATACTTGATGATTCAACTTAACCATATGTGTTGCGGATGGTATCGAGAAAGAGGTAAAAGTCATGTCTGTAATTTTTTGTACCCACATCTACTCCATGGTAAGCCATGTTAGTGTGGGTTTTATAGGATCCTATGGAGGAGTTACTTCATTGTGAGGAGTGTCATTTGTTGCATTGATAGAAGGAGGATTGAAAGTTACACTTTCTACAGTGATGATGTGGAGGAGGTAAAACAAATCTACTAGAATGGCGTGTCTCAAAAGTGATGATGCCTTTTTCTTTTAAGAACTCAAGCCTTTTATCTAGAGCATAATGATCATTTTTTTCAAAGTGCCCATTAATGTAATGAAAGGTTAAAAAAGCCAAGATATTTCTTGTATAAGAAAGTGAGGAGGGTGATGATTGTTAGGTGGTAAATGAATCAACCTCTTATCCATGAGAGAAATTAGAATATCACGTGGTCAATCAAGACTATTAAAGTAAAATAGTCTATGTTGAGAGCGAGGATGATCTTGTATAATAACTTTAAGTTTAGGAGGAGGTTGATAGGAAGTGTTACCACAATGAAAAACCTTAACTTGATTATTAGTGAATGACGATGCTAACGGTGGATCATAATCATTTGAAACAGAAGCAATTGTATTATCCTCAACCATATGCTCATGATGATTTGGGAAGAGAATATTTTACTCAAATTCCATAACTCAAAGGCATATCTCAAAGTGAAAGAATCACAAGTATCATATAATAAGTGTTCCTTGAGGGGTCGAGATGAGGCCTCTATAAAATATATATTACATTTCTAAATCAATGGTATAGTATAACAATAAGTGCATATTAGCTTTGAATCGTAAGATATAATTAGATACATGCTTATTTTTACCTTGATGGAGAGAGGGTAAACACTCATATGTTGCTCTAGGGCCTTTATTGAAGCTAAAGTGAGCTAGGAAATCATCTTCAAGTTCTAGGAAAGTACTTAAAGACCCACTAGGTAAATGTGTGAACCAATATGAAGCATCTCCTATGAGGCTACGATGGAAAGCTTTAAGAAGTAACTGATCATTTCTATATGAGGCCATAAGGGACCTATAATGCTTAAGGTACAAATAATCATTTTTGTGCCATTGAACAATGGAAATGTAGGCATGAAAAAATTCCTAGGGAATGGAGATTGGAAGATCTTGCATGGAATGGGATTTTCATAAATAGTATTAGAATCAATGTTAGCATAATAAGATTTGCTCTCAAGGGTCAGATTTTGAACCTTACATTGTAAATCACCTATTGCATGCATAAGGGAAAGGACCTCTTGAGGAGGTATGGCATAAGTCTCTAGAGGCTCATTCAAAGGTTACACCTTACCATTAATGGTAGCCATATGGACATTATTTCTTTTGAAAGTAATGTGAGGTGATGTCTCATGTGTAACTACCTTGGGTAATGCTTAAGGTTTTATGGGCTTGGCCTCATGTTGGGGATCGAAGGGATGTTATCCATACTAGAAGAAGAATCTAAAGCTAAAAAATTTGCATCAACATGTTCATTTTTGCTAAGAGAAGTAAACACATTATCATTTACAAGTGAAGTAGATGTACAAGTATTGCTTTTAATTTTAGTAGAAGAAGTAGAAACATAAGTTGAATCAATAGTATTATGTGTAATTGGAATAAAATCAATTGTATTATTAATGTATGTAAGAATAGTATTTTGAATATCAATAGTAGTAGCAATAAGTATTTTCACATTCAAGAGAAGTAGTAGAAACATTAGTAGAAGCACTTGCAAGAGGCATATGAATAGTACCATTATTAACATTACTTTTGCATTCAAAAGGAAGATTAGAAACACAATTATGGTCATGTGCAATAGAATAATCATCATAAAATTCATCACTAGGGCATTCACTATGGGTGGATTCTGATTCACTATAAATATAAGGAATACTATTAATCAATATAAGAATAAAGGGGATGTTTTCCTCATGTAAGCTAGAAATGGTCTCATCATTGGTGGAATATATGGGATCTATGGCCTCAAGAGGTACATCACTAGGTGTGGGAGAAGATGGTTAGTCACCATTAATTTACCAAACATCAATGTAGTATTACTAATGAAGTTAATTTTGGGGAATGTTTCTTGTAAGACCTTCACAATAGATTAGGGTGGTAAAAAATATGGTGTAGGAGGAAGATCCTTGGGCGGGAAACAAAATGAGTGGAAAATCTTGAAACATAAGGGGATGTGCCTCTTGATAATAGTTAAATATTATGTCATCATCGTTAGGGGTACTATAGAAGAGTTGACTAGTAACAACATCGCGACAGGTGATATGAATAGAGGTAGCATAACTAGGGACAACATCATAAGATACTGACCTCAAAAAGTGGACTAGCATCATAATGATGACTTTCACTTATAGACCATACAAAATAACCATTAGCTAGAGTATAATGAAAAGGAATGAGCTTAGAAGCATTATTAGAGTTTGTTTAGCTGCAATTAGTATGTGATTTAATGAAATTTAAATCTTACATCAAAGAACCGAGATAAATAAGATAATATTAGAAATACACAAGATACTGATATGCGTGAGGCACAAGAAACAAGAGGATAAGAGTGATTTAGCTTGTATCGACTATTTGGGTGGATTTTAGGATGGAATACCGATGAAACATGATAGATATGGATTATATGTGCTTTGTCAAGAAAAAAATATTTGCACATCTACGGACAAAAACACCTAAAAGAGGACAATACTACCCACGGGTGTTAGTGTCGAACCAGGCAGGAACTACTATCCTATCGTAGTTCTAGATCTAGCCTTTTAGGGTCTAACCTTGTCTTCTTCGCTTCACTTTGAATTTTCCGTAGGGTTTTCCTATCACACATGAACCTAAAAAACAAACCTTAGCTACTTGCACAAGACTCAAGCACACATCATATGAAATAAAAGATTCATATGCTTGAGTCAGAATAACCTCAACTGTCACCCCAATGTTATTATCACCAAACACTACACTACACTTTATACTCAATGTGTGTGTGTGTGTGTGTGTATATGCACGCGTGCATACGTGTGTACACGTGTGTGTGTGTGTGTGTGTGTGTGTGTGTGTGTGTGTGTGTGTGTGTGTGTGTGTGTGTGTGTGTGTGTGTGTGTGTGTGTGTGTGTGTGTGTGTGTGTGTGTGTGTGTGTGTGTGTGTGTGTGTGTGTGTGTGTGATAGAATTGTGTCCCTTGAAACTAGATTTCCCTTATGCCAATCACACTAAGATAATGGGATACAAGTAATTTCCCCAAGATGAATGTGTGTGATAGAATTCAGAACTTTTCCCCTCCTATGCGAGTTGAATAATATAGACTAAAATACAATCCTTGAGTATTACCTTTGTCCATGTAACAACCCAATTGCATCTTAGTTCCCTAGTTTCCCCTTAGAATAGTTAGTAAGTCATGTATATATATAATTCTCTTCCTTGAATTTTGTCATTAACAACTAAAAGCTCACCCAAAGTGCTAAGTAGGATTTTAGAAAAGATAACAATTGATGTGGCATTTCAAACATAGGAAAACAAGGGAAAATGACAAAAGTTCCCAAAGGGGACAATAACACCTAGGGTGCTCATATCCCTTCTAGAAATTGTTGACATTTCAAGTCACCTTGCCAATTTTCCTTCTATTTGATTCCTTCCTTGAAAAATTCTTCTTTATTTTTACCCAAAATCATTTTTTCAAAAAATCTTGATAAATTTCCTAAATGTCGAAAAAAACTTTCAAATGTATTTCAGGTTCTAGGTTTGGGAAACAACTTGCAATTTACATGAAAATTGTTCCTCGACTTCGGAAAGCCAAAATACAAAGAGTCAAGTGTATTTCGGGTTTCGGGTTTAATTTACAAATTACATGTAAATTGCAAAGTGAAATTCGATCCCCGAAACCCAAACCCTCAAGTGTATTTTGGGTTTTGGGTTCCAATTTGTAATTTACATGTAAATTGCAAATCGACTTCCAAAACCTGAAATACAAAGAAAATAATACATTTTAGGTTTTGGGTTTACAAATGAAAATTACATGTAAAGTTGTAATTGATCTCCAAAACCTGAAACCCGACAAAGTTGCAAAAGGGAGGGAAAATTCCGACGTCTAGTCAACATTTCTATTGCTACCAACCCACATGTGTCATCTATGTGTAATTGGTGCACCCCTTTTCTATTTAAGGTTGAAATTTACACGTCTTTTTCATCTAACAATTTGTACGCCAAACTTTGACACCCGCTCAACTTCCGACCATACTTTTCACAACTTCTCAAACATTTTTCATGATTTTTTCCTTTGACCCACTAGATTTTTGGGTAAGATCTAGTGTTTAAATGATTTTTACAAGTTTTTTTTTCATTATTTAAGGCATTTTCACCTTTTTTTCTTAAGGTGTTTAGGATGTTCTTGTTTAAAGTCTGGGTTTAGCCTAGTTTTTAAAGGGTTTTGTCCTTATCTTTTGGTCTAATGTCCTTGTGGGTCCTTTTATTTACTTACTTTGGCTTTTGTGATTTTAAGTTTTAGATCTTGGTTTACTTGAAGGAACAAAGGAATTTTTGATCACAATTTCCAAGTCGAGAGATTTGCAAGTGAAAGATAATTTTTAACTTCCGCTCGTCTTTTTGGAAGTTTGAGGGTGTAAAATATATATTAACCTTCACCCAGAGAAAAGTGGGAAATCATATGTACAAAACAAGACTCAAACTTTGCCAAGTGCAAACTGAAATTTTGGAGTTATAAAACAAATAGTGACTTATGCTCATTTTATTTTGGAGGTCAAGTATTGAATTGTAAGGATCAATTTCCACCCTAATTGAAAGTTAGGGGTTGTTTTTGCAACAATCTACTTCCCCTGTGCATTTCGGAGGTTTCTTGTTTCTTTTTAGGATCTACTTCGCCATCAGTATCATAGACTTCCTTAGAGATTTCAAGGAATTTTCAACAAAGCAAATGTTGGAGTCTTCATAAAAGGGTAAAGGAAAAATGAAGTATAATTTCCAAGGGGTGGCCCCTCCTTCAAGTATCACATTAGAACTTGACAATATTATAGATACCAATCTTGGCCACATTAATTTATCATAATTTTGGGAACGATTTAGAGCTCCATCTAAGTCTACTTGGGCCAAGAGCATTTATGATAGTGGAATTGCCCTAGTTGTTGCCTTTCCACCTTCTATGCAATGCCCAAAATTTGTACTCATGATAGTGACACACTATGATTCAAAGTCCTAGACACTAAAAGATTGGGATGGAATGGTATTGATCAAGTTAGACATTGAATAATTCAAATATCCGAAGAGACATTTCAGTGCTAATGAGTCCGAGAAATCACCCGTCAAGTGATAATATTTTTTGGTCTCACGGATCTTAAGGGACTACGCTCAGATGAAGTAGCCCAAAGTAACGACACCATCGACACCGAAAAGAAGCCTCCACTAGTGTTTATGTGGCCACATGGATGTGTTGGTGCAATCGGTTCGGTGCAATCGGTTCGGTGCCATGAGCTTCCGTTTGCAAAATAATGTGTTGGACAACCTTACCTTTGAATCAAAATGTAGTATTTGGCATAGTTACAAACAATAACATAATGAGAGTACCCAATCAAGATGGAAAAAACTGAGATAGGATTTTTAGAGGGTCTTGCTTTGTGTAGGTGTAGGATCTAACGAGACCTTTCCAAGTGCCACAGAGTCTAAGAAATCACTCGTCAAAGTTATAGCATTTTTTGGTCTCATAGCTCTTAAGGGACTACGCCCAGACAAAGTAGCCCAAAAGCAATGACATCATTTGGCCTTCGAAAGGAAGCCTCCACTAGTATTTACCTAGACACCCATACATGTTAGTGCGGTTGGTTCGGTGCCACAAGCTTCCATTTTCAAAATAATGTGTTGGATAACCTTACACCGACTTAAAGCTGCGAGATTTGGTACACGGTTGAAAAAAATATCAAAACGAGAGAATCGAATTGAGATGGAAAAATTCAAGACAATATTTTATAGAGGGTCCCAATGTGGAGGTGTAGGATCTAACAAGACGTTTCTAGGTGCCATAGAGTCTAAGAAATCACCCATTGAAGTTATAGCATTTTTGGTCTTAAGGCTCTTAAGGGACTATGCCCAGACGAAGTAGCCTGACACAATGATAATTAGCATAATTTAACATAGGCATATTTATTGCATTTTATTGCATTATCTTTTATTTAATAATGTGCAACATGTGCACTCTAGTCTAGTGACTTGCATTCAATATTGTTATGTTGGATAACATTCAATATTGGTATTAGTAGTAATTACATGTGCATGTGAGATGGGTCTTATCATCTCATAGTTGGTGTCTATTTAGGTGTCATGTCTATCCATATGAGGTCATCTAATATCTATAAATATTACGGCTCTTGCATTGTTATGTAATTTGATTTCATGATCAATAATATTTGTGAGGCTTCCGTCCCTCTCTCGGTCATTGCAATCTTATTTTATTCTATCATTTGGTATCTAAGCTATACCATTATTATCATTTGGTATCAGAGCAGGTTCTATCCAAGCAAGGTTGAAGAGGAGCACTATTGGAGAGGATCCATTGGAGAAGAAGATCTGCATCAAAGGAGAGCCATTGAAGCATCCTGCAGCCTCCATTCCTCCCAAGCATCCATCAACTAAAATTTGACCTATCCACTTATTTGGAAGGTAAATTTTTTTATTAGTCATTGGCATAGCCAATTGATCTAACATATTGGCGGAATATTTCAAATTGCAGATCTAAAAAAAAAAGATTTGTAAAAAAGAGATCTTAAAATTTAAAAAAAAAAGAAAAAGGAGAGAGATCTTGAAAAAAATTGCAGATCAAAAGAAAAAAAAAAGATCAGATCTAAAAAAAAAAAAAATCAGATCTGAAAGTGGAGGTGTGAAGAATTCGGGAGCAAAGGTTGAAGTAGTCCCGTCAACAAAATTCCAGCAGATAGCTCTTAGAAAAAAGGACATAAATTTTTCATACAGTGTTGGATTGATGTGTTGTTTTTTTCTCTGAAAAGATAAGAAGGAGACGCACAATTTTGCAGTTTACATCATCTTCAGATTCGGCCTCTACATATGACGAAAATTCTGTACAAGTCGGATCATTTTTTCTGAAGAAAAAAATTAGATCTTGCTGGTAATTTGGTAAGATCTCAAAAAAAAGATTCTGATTATTTTGAAATTTTGTGGGTTTTAAGAAAAATATTGTATGATGCTTGTCAAAATTTTAGAAAAACCCAGATCACGGTTTGTGAGAAAAGGTGAAAACAATATTCAGATTGTTTGTTTGGATCTTGGGAACAAACAGGTCAATGGTTCAATTCCCACTCTCTCCATATTTTTTATTAAATTATTTTTTTAGAAAATTTGGAGAAATTACTAAATTTTGGGAGATTTCCAAATTTATAAGCTCACCAAACACATTTAGAGCCACCGCTAAATTTAGCGGAAAAACACCTATTGGGGGTAAAAATATTTTTGGCCTAAATTGTGTATTTTGTGATTCTAGACCCTTTTTGTAAAGAGGGGGGACACAAAAACTTCATTTTGATGTACTTTTGGAGCATGTTGTACTAATCTTGGTGCATAAAGTGGAAAAAAAAGTGTAAATTTTTCATTTTATGTTTGGTTCTATCACACGAGATCTTTGATCTCATAGCAGCGTTCAGTATATACGGTGCCTCTGGGAAGCGCTTACGGGTGATGTTGTCGTGACTACTACTGCACTTAACGCCTAACACAGCTGCCTAAATGTCGTCTAGGCATCGACCCTATAAAATTGACGGGGAGTAATAAGGACACAATACACACACATTTGAGCCCTCCCATCCATTTGTGCTTGTCTGAAACCCTCTTAAATCTTTGTCCGCCAAGTACCACGTACTAAATTCTTTCACGTGCGTTAACACCTCTTTCCGTCATTGATGGGTATATTGAAAGGGTGATCTTCTTCCACGCACCAAGACGGGTATATCGGAAGGAGCGTATAGAGAAAGGTTTGGTATATCGGCTGACGGTATATTGAGAGGGAGACCATGAACTTGGAGTGATAAGAGCCTTACCCTTTATCGAAATTGAGTTTGTAAAATCAGATTGCGAAATGGGTACACAAGCACCAAAGTTCTTCTTGCGATTCACAACTACTTAGAGGAGACAACTATGCTGCATGGAAACCGAAGATCAAGATGTTACTTGAGTTTGAAGACCTATGGACAGTTGTAGATGGAAAAACAACAAGATCACTTGATGATGGAAGACAACAAGTTCAATTTGACAGGGCCAATCAAAAGGCCAAGTTGATCATCTTGTTTAGTGTAACGGACGATGTGCAGCCCCACATTAGAGATGCCACATCGGCCAAGGATGCATGGGATAAGTTGAGCACAATCTATGAGGCAAAGAACAAGAATGCCATCCTCAACCTACTATCACAACTGCATACTCTCAAGTTCAAGCACAATGAGAAGGTTGAAGTTTTTTTGAGACAAGTTGCTACTTTGAGGGCATCTCTATTGGCATTGGGAAAAGAGATAAGTGATGAAGACCTCGTACCAATTGTGTTGCGAGCACTTTCTCCTTCCTACAGAATCTTTGTGACAACTATCAATATGAGTGAACACATAGTCACCTTTGAGAATTTGGTCAATCTACTCTAACAAGAAGAGGCAATGAACAACAAAGATCATGAAGATGAGCAAGCACTATCTTCCAATCATAAAGGAAAGGAAAAATTTCAGTCCAATCACAAGAAGTCCCAACAAAACCAAAGTCAACGAGACAACACCAAGAAGTGTCCCATTTGCGATAGAGGGGACATGACATCAAAGATTGTTATTACAATTCCTACAAAAAGGGTTCATCAAGCAATTCCAAACCCAATAACCATAAGGGTAACAATAATTCAAATAAAGGAAGTCCAACAACAACAACAATCAAGGGCAGAAAAATGGTAATTGCAAAGAAAACCCAAACAACAAGGGTACATTCACGAACATGAGGATGATTCGGATGAAGGACACCACATGTATTCTCGCTCAATTTGATGAAGAAACCAAGTCTACACAAGATATCGGTATGTTGACTCGGGTGCAACTCGACACATGACTGGGACGTAAGGATTGGTTCTACACACTACGTGACTCACCTAACAAGAACCATGTGTCATTAGGTGATGACTCATCATATAGTGTCGAGGGATTGGAAACATTTCACTACCTCTTGGAAAGCATGACCGCAAAATCACAAATGTATTGTATGTACAGGTTGACCAAGAATTTGCTATCGTTAGTCAACTCCTTGATCACAACTTGAAGTTGGATTTTGACAAGTAATAATGGAGAAAAGTGTGCTTGATAAGAGATAAGTCAAGAGGTTCCAAGATTGTAGCAAGAGCCTCCAATGGGGACGATGTTCCAACTTGATTTTGTCCACAAGGATGATCAAGCTCTAATGGCCAAAGACACGCAATCAGTAAAACTATGGCATCCTAGATATGGTCACATCGGTTTTGGCTATCTCCAAACACTTCAAAAGGGAAAAATGGTGAAAGGATTGCCTACACTCAAGCACAACACTGACAAGTGTCACAATTGCCTAGCTGGAAAGCAACACAGAGTACCCTTCCAAAAGAACACATATAGAGCTAAGGGAAAGCTTGATTTGGTGCACACCGATCTTTGCGGGCCCATGCAACCAAGTCATTCTGGATGTCAATACTTCATGCTTTGTGTTGATGACTACTCAAGAAAGATGTGGATATATTGTCTAAGAAACAAGAGTCAAGCCTTTGAGACATTTCAGAAGTTCAAAGCACTTGTTGAGAATGAAGTTGGTCGCAAGATCAAAACTCTCCGCTCAGATCGAGGGGGGGAATTCACAAGCAATGAGTTCAAGACTTACCTGGAAGCTCATGGGATTCGTAGACAAATGCCTCCTACTCACACACCACAACAGAATGGTATAGTTGAGAGAAGGAATCGTACTATCATGGAAATGGTGCGATGTATGATTGATGACTCGGAGTTTAACAAAGACGTTTTGGGCGAAAGGCTGCAAGAATTACTGATCTATTTATTGAGCAGAGTGCCCACAGTAGCTCTTGAAGGACCTGACACCTTAAGAAGCATGGTCAAATCGGAAACCATCAATTGCACACCTAAGAGTATTTGGGTGTAAAGCTAGCATGCACATACCCAAGAAGAATAGGAACAAGTTGGATATGAAAGCTGAGAAACTGATATTCATTGGATACAGTGAAGAAGCACTTGGGTACAAATTATGGGATCCGAAAGCAAAGAAAGTATACACAAGTAGGGATGTTGAGTTCTTTGAGAAGAAACAAGCAGATGCTCCACTCAATGACTCAACAAACATGCAGAATACACCTCTTATGAAGACAAAATTTGATGTTCCCACTGAAGATGACAGTGATGAATTGGATGATGGTGAAAACTTGGATCCACCACAATCCAATGGAACAACTAATAAGTTACCTAAATGGTATACTCAATTAATAAGAGATGCAAATTTGGATGAAGCACTAGCAGCACATCGTCCAATCACGGACCTAGAACTCGCATGATCAAGCTTGTGAAGAGGTCAATTATGCCCTAATGAGCGAGTTGTTGAAACAGTTGAGCCATCTAGGATTCAGAAGCCCTACAATCAAAAGCTTGGAAAGATGCCATGGATTCAGAGTATCAATCAGTGATGAAGAACAACACATGGCAACTTGTCGACCTTCCACCAGGGAAGAAACCCATTGGATGCAGATGGATATTCAAGACTAAGTATAAATCGGATGGGACTATTGACAAGTATAAAGCAAGGCTTGTAGAAAGGGGTATGCACAACAAGAAGGCATTGATTATGAGGAGACATTTGCTCCCATAGCCAAGATCAAGACAATCAGGATGATCTTTGCTCTAACTGCACAATTTGGTTGGAAAGTCCACCAAATGGATGTGAAAAGTGCCTTTCTTAATGGAGATTTGCAAGAAGAAGTCTATATGACTCAGCCAGAGGGTTATGTAATACCAGGAAAAGAGATGATGGTATGCAGACTCCTAAAATCTCTATATGGCCTAAAATAGGTACCCCGGGCATGGTACATCAAAATTGATGAGCATCTCATAAGTCATGGATTCGAAAGGAATCCTTATGACCCCAATCTCTACCTCAAAAAGAAAGGGGGAGATTGTCATTGTGGTTGTTTATGTCGATGATCTAGTCATTACAGAGCAGTTCTGTGAAGATGATCGATGCAACAAAGAAGGATTTTAATCGATCATTCGACATGACAGATCTCGGGCTCATGCACTATTGTCTTGGGTTGGAAGTATGGCAAAAAGAGAATCATATCTTTGTGTCACAGTTGAAATACACCAAGACAACGCTTGAGAAATTCAGGATGATGGACTGCACTCCTATTGCTACACCTATGGAAGCGAGACTTTAGTTATCTCATTCGATCCATCACCACCGGTGAATGCAACTCTCATCGGCGAGATTGATCGGGAGTCTCATTTACCCGACATATACTAGACTAGATATCACTTTGCGATCACTATTTATCACACTTCATGCAAGAACCAAAAATATGTCATTGGAAAGCAGCAAAGAGAATACTGAGATATCTAAAGGGTACAGTTGACCTTGGTCTAGAGTATAAGAAGAACGACAACTTCTTCTTGACAGGATATTCAGATTCAGATCATGCAGGAAACTTGGATGATAGGAAGTCAACATCAGGCTTCGTCTTCTTTATGGGATTTGGACCGATATCATGGGGAAGCAAAGCGAGAACTTTGTTTCTCGCTCTTCTACAGAAGCAGAGTATCGAGCCGCAGGTGAAGCTGTTTGTGAAGCAATATGGCTACGCCGAATACTAGAAGGAATTGGTCTACCACAAAGAAATCTACTCCAGTATATGTTGATAATGAAGGAGTTCTGAAGCTTATTCGCAATCCAGTATTTCATGAGAGAACCAAGCATATTGAAGTATAGGTTCATTTCATACGTGAGCATGTCTTGAAGCACAACATACAGCTCCATTTCTGTCCTACAGCTGAACAGAAGGCAGATGTTTTCACTAAGTCACTTGCACGTGACAAATTCACACTGTTCAGAGAGTTCCTCTCCACTTCATTGGAAACTATGCAAAATTAAGGGGGGGAATGTTAGCATAATTTAGCATAGGCATATTTATTGCATTGTCTTTTATTTAATAATGTGCAACATGTGCACTCTAGTCTAGTGACTTGCATTCAATATTGTTATGTTGGATAACATTCAATATTGGTATTAGTAGTAATTACATGTGCATGTGAGATGGGTCTTATCATCTCGTAGTTGGTGCCTGATAGGGTGTCATGTCTATCCATATGAGGTTGTCTAATATCTATAAATATTACAGCTCTTGCATTGTTATGTAATCTGATTTCATGATCAATAATATTTGTGAGGCTTCCGTCCCTCTTTGGTCATTGCAATCTTATTCTATTATATCATTTGGTATCTAAGCTATACCATTATTATCAATGACACTGTCTAGCACCAAAGTGAAGCCTCCACTAGCGTTTACTTGGCCACTCAAATGTGTTGGTGCAGTTGGTTTGGTGCCACGAGCTTCCATTTGTAAAATAATGCATTGGACAACCTTACATTGACTCAAACTGCAATATTTTGCATGGTTGCAAACAATAACACAACGAGATAACCAAATCGAGATGGAAAAAACCGAGACAATATTTTGTAGAGGGTCTCGACATGGAGGTGTAGGATCGACATGACTTTTCTAGGTGCCACGGAGTTTGAAAATTCACCCATCAAAGTTACAACATTTTTGGTCTCAAGGCTCTTAAGGGACTATGCTCGGACGAAGTAGCACAAATTAACGACACTCGTCTGACACTGAAATGAAGCCTCCAATAGCATTTATCTAGCCACTCGAGACTTGTTAGTGTAGTCGGTTTGGTGCCACGATATTCTATTTGCAAAATAATGCGTTGGACAACCTTACACTGACTCAAACTATAATATTTGGCACGGTTGCAAACAATAACACAACGAGAGAACCGAATCAGCATGGACAAAACCAAGACAAGATTTTATAGAGGGTCCCAACATGAAGGTGTAGGATATAATGATACCTTTTGAGGTGCCACAAAGTCTAAGAAATCACCCATCAAATTTATAGCATTTTTTGGTCTCAATGCTCTTAAGGGACTATGCTTAGACGAAGTAGCTTGGAAGCAATGACACCATCCGAAATCAAAAGGAATCCTTCCATTAGCATTTAAATAGCCACTGGACATTTTTGTGTAGTCATTTTAGTGCCACAAGCTTTCGTTTGAAAAATAATGTGTTAGACAACCTTACATTGAATCAAATTGTAGTATTTCACACTATTGTAAACAATAACACACCGAGAGAAACGAATCGAGATGGAAAAAATTGAGACAATTTTTTTAGAGGGTCATGATGTGGAGGTGTAGGATCAGACGAGACCTCTCAAGGTGCTACAGAGACCGAGAAATCACCCAACAAACTTTTAGCCTTTTTGGTCTTAGGGCTCTTAAGGGACTACGACCAGACGATGTAGCTCGGAAGCAACGAAACCATCGGCTTTGAAACAAAGCCTCAAATAGCATTTACTAGGCCACCTAGAAGTTTTGGTGTAGTTGGTTTGGTGCAAGAGCTTCCGTTTGCAAAATAATACGTTGGACAACCTTATACTGACTCAAACTACAATTTTTGCATTGTTGCAAACAATAGGACAATGAGAGAACCGAATCGATATGGAGTAAACCATGACAAGATTTCAAAGAGGGTCACAATGTGGAGGTGTAGGATCGAGATGAGATTTTTCCATGTGCCACGGAGACCCAGATATCACTCGTTGAAGTTATAGCCTTTTTGGTCTCAGGGCTCTTAAGGGACTGCTCGGATGAAGTAACCTGAAAGAAACAACATCGTATGAAACCAAAAGGAAGCCTCCACTAGTGTTTACCTAGCCACCCAGACATTTTGGTGCAATCGGTTTGGTGCCATGAGCTTCCATTTGTAAAATAATGCATTAGACAACCTCTCACTCTCTCTCCCTCTCATGTTTTCTCTCTCTCTCTCTCTCACAATCTCAATCTCACTCTCACTCTCTTTTCCTCTCACACTCTCACTAACTCTTTATTTATTTTGAATCAAACAAACTTCAATTTTATTGACTACTCGACTAGGAGGGCATGAAAACCACAAGGAAACTTGGAGATTTTTAAAATCCCTCTAGTATACAGTAGTGATTACAAAGTGAAAACTGCTCTTGATCTTTTACACTACAAGGATAGAAAAACCTCATATATTTCTAGTAGGTCTCATGAGTGATTTCATCTTTTGGAATATCAATATTAGGACCATATTTCCTAGTCTTGTGCCTAGAACCATCATTGAGTCTGCTTGTACAAAATAAGCATAACAACATGGGAATGGCTAAGAACACACAGGGGTTATCAATCGCCTAGTAAATATTTCTTGTTTAGTTGAATGGGATTCAGTTGGCCTACGGCTTAGTGACCTTCCATTCATTGATAATTCCTTCTATGATAAACCCATGGATGCTTTCAAAATCTCCTTCAAAAAGATAGGGGTAGTCATCAAGCCTAGTGAAGGGTGTGATGTGATTTCCAAACAACTTGAAATGCATACAAATTTAGAGGTCATAACACAAATTTACAAATATCTATGTCGTTATAAATGGAAGCCAAGTAACGGTGTCTCCCTGTATCCAAGGATTGAGGACTACTGGGGTCTATGGCAGGATTGGACATTTAGGAATCATTGAGTTTTGAATCAGAATTTCATTGCATCTAGAGAAATATTATCAAATATTGGAGTAATGCATTTTGGAAAATAAATTGAACCTAAAAAATCCTCTCAAATTACCAGCTTACACAAACACTGGACATATCAAACTCTATTCTTCGAATGAAACCTTCATTCTTGGCACAACTTGAATGAAAGAATTATTCAAAAGAGCGCAAAAAAATCAATTTTTCTTAGTATCCGATCCGTCACGACCGAAATACCACTGGACTTGTTATTCTCAATTTATAACACTCTTGGAGCTCCAAATATAAATCACAAGCTATAGAAAAAAAGGAGATAATTGTATTGGGTAACATTTCTTTGTACTCAAATTATTCTTGGATATTTGGCATTTCCCTCCTTCAAAATATCAGCGAGAATTAAAATGTCCCGCATAATGAAGGCCTTTTATTTGAGCGTGCGGGTGTCCCAGTTCTAGGTCCTGCTTTGCTTTTTGGTTCTAGTCATCGTGGTCATCGAATATGGAAGTTTTAGGAAAGGAATCCACACTTGAAGAATTATTCCCATTTAGATTATTGGCAATGCCAATGACAGTGGTAGTGCCTGTGGAATTCAGTTGGAGGAAGGTGGGGTTGTGCCCTTGTTGGTTTTTTTCTCATGGCGTCATAGGTAGCCTTTTTGGTATTATCGAGAGAACTCCCAATGCTTGTGTGATAAGTTTAAAATCTCCCTCGGCTCATAGGAACTTGTTTTTATTAGGATGTAATAACAAGGCTAGTTTTCTATACTATTTCTTAATGAGAGTGGGATCAGAGGAGGAGGTTACCTATAAGATGGCATACCAGTCAATGATGCCTGAAGAGGTTACCTGTAAGATGTCATACCTGTAAGATGGCATACTAGTCCTAACTATGAGTTTTGAGACATTTTCCTTTAGAGCCATAGATCAAGGAGTTGGAAGTAAGTGAAAAGAACAAGGATGGATGAGTGGTTTGGGAGAAAAGAGTGAGAGTGATATCAATGGGGATGAGTGTGGAGTGTCTAAGAGAACCTAGATCAAGATCAAGCAAAAATAAGTGTAACAAAGTAGGCAAGGACTGCAGGTCAAGACTTAAGTAAGATCCTCAAGAGTTCAAAAGAGTGAGTTAGGTATATGAAGTAAATAAGAGGCAAAGAACCTTGTGTATAGAAGAATGATGATGGCATGAAGTTAAATGTAGTTAAGAAAGAGTCAAAACTTGGAAAGGAGTATAGAGTATAGGAAGAGTGAGAGTCTAAGAACAAAACAAATCCCATACATGATAAAGAATATGAGAAGTGGATTGAATGATGAAAAAAGGATAGAAAGTGATTGAAATTTGTTTGTACAAGACTAAAATAGGTATTATAAGGTTCATGTGGAGTTTATATACTGAAAATAATCCAAAACCACGTTTTGACATGAAACCCTAGCTAAAACCTAAAAATGAGGGTTTGATGATTAAGAGAGATAGAAGGAGAATTGAGATAAAAATCCCATGGTGAAAAGCAAGAATGAGATAAAGGGTGTCTGAAAATGTAATTATTTTTGGTTGATTGTTTGCAGGTTCTTCTAAACTTGGAGATTTACATAGTGTAGGAGGGCTAATTGGCTAAGAAGGCAAAATTGCAAAAAGTGGCATAACTTTTCACTGGAGTTGAGTTAGTACTTGAAATTTGACATGCACCTTAATGAGGATAATGGGTGCCTAAAACGCTTACCAGTCAAGTATGAAAGCTTTTGGTTTGCAAAATGTGTCGAATTTGTCTTTTTCTGGCTATAAGGACTAGTGAGGGTCAAAAAGGAAAATGATGAAAGATGGATTTGTGAAACTGATTTGATGGTTTGAGCAAGTGTAAATAGGGTTGTTAAGCATGTTTAAAGAGTTTTTCAATCATGGTTCAATGTTCTATTGCTTTTTGGCATATTGAGCTAGTATTTGCAAAGTGTGAACTATTGAGAGAAGTGAATGATAAAATTGTTTTTGTCACCTCTAAGAATTTTTTTTGGGTGATCTAAGCATGTATGCAGGGTGCCTGCATCAACATGATTTCTTAAGCCAATTTGAGCATTTAAACTAAAAATTTCATGATTTAGCAAGGTTCTTGTTAAGAAGAAGTAAGCCATTTTTGCAAGTTAGTGCTTCAAGAGCAAAAAGTGAAAAGGTGAGCTCTAAGGAGTTGTAGAAGGAGTTAGAGTATGATATTTTGGGAGCACCTTAGGGATGGAAAAATTGAACTAATGAATCTTGTAAGACTTTCTGGGTATCCTTAGATCCTTCTATCCATGCTTGTTGCAAAAACATTGTCTTAAGGGGCATAGTTGACAATTTTGGTAAGATGAACAACAATGGTGTTTGGAGCCTTATGAATCAAGTTAGTGATGGTCCTAATGATTGTCTAAGGTGTTTTAATAGGGAGAATACTAAGAAGCATTGAATAATGCAATAGGTGCATGATAAGATAGGAACCAATATAAAGAGACCAAGAGCAAGAAGAAGCACAAGTAAGGTAAATACACATATACACATTGATAAATTGAACGAATAATTACTTAGATTAGATAACTCTTTATATACATGTTATATAAATATTGATTTCCAAAGTTTCATGCATATTATACATTGAAAACGCTAGTATACAACACCAATAAATGAAAAAAATCCATAATGTCTTATATTGTCAAGTGCACATCATATTAGTTTCATACAAAAATAATCTCGAAATGTAAGGTCTCATACAAAAATATCGAGTTCTAAATAGTATTAACATGCACAATAAATATAAAAATGCATGAATAGGTCATATAATATCAAGTGAATGCCATATAGGCGTACATACAATGTCAAACGTGCATACAATGCCATGCACATAGGCATACAAAAATGTCATAAGACACGCACACACGCGCGCGCGCGCGCGCACACACACACACACGCACACATCCTATTCATCAAAATCTATCCCTCTCTTGGCATTTATCGAATAAGGCCCTCCTTTAGACATAGATGGAGATCTGTGAGATGAATTTGGATCCTCCACGACTGACTAGGAGTCCTCTTTCGCTCAAAACTCGCATGTAGTTGAACCTGTAAATGCAAACATTTTTTTTTTTGTCAAAACTTAATATATAAGTTTTCAACAGGTATAAGACAATGCTAATAATACTATTAACATTTACACACACTTACCACAATATCTCTATCACACTTTGAATCTACATCTCGCGTTGGATCTACATCTCACGCCGAATCTACATCTCACACTCGGATAGTCTTTGGGAGCTACTGGATCATGAACGAGGTATCAAAATGATGAGATCAAGGAGTTTGTGCCCTCGAAGTAAAAATGGAAGGGGTTGAACCCTACATACACATAAGATCACAAAATCAAACATCAAAATTAGCTTATAGAACTATATTAACAATAAATTTACACAAATACATGTAAATTAACAATAAATAATTACATGTACGCCAACTAAGTACATGTATGTGTAATGACAATATTTTAACTAATTTTATCAATATACAACTATTTTTTACCGTGCCATGCTTGGGAATCATATGAACAGGGGTTCTTTACCTATCATGGGTAACTCATGTATATACACAATGTAGTCATGTTGATTATCTACATGATGCTACTGATGTGTTATCCAATTTTGCACACATGGAAAAATTGGACAACGGGGTCCTGTTGAACTCCAGGTCTTCACAAAAGGACTTAAGGGCCTACGAATTGCCAAAGCTCAAGGTTTACTCATAGCGAGGAAATCAAAATGAGAGGCTCACTCTCAAATGACTCATGCGAAATGATCAAAATCCATAAATCAAGTTTAAAAGGGTCTTATTGTGCTTACATTACCCCTAGTTTCAAGAAAGATCCTAATAAAGTCACTTATCGGAGAAAAATAACATTCCGAGAGAATCCACATTAAGGGGGCTATGAGCTTAAAACAACTCACCGAGCAGCTCGGTGAGCTACCCGTGAGCTAAAGGTGAGTTACGAGTTGTGGAGATCATGCAACTTGAAAATAACTCAGTGGTTCATGAGAATATGCCGAGGGACTCGGTGGTTGGAGGATTTCGAATCACGATGGCTTCGGTGAAACTTGATTCGATCAAGGAAGAATAGCTCATATCATCAAGCTATAGTTTAAAAATAGTTTGAGTAATTGATGGCTCAAGTTAGCAAAGCGGATGATAAAAATATATTATGGGAGCTTAGAGCATCCTAGTGAGTCAAGATATTTTTCCACATAAGAAAAAACTCGGTGGTATAAGCGATCCGGGGCTTGGTAGAGGAAAATCAAAGAACTTGCCAAGGAGAACCGAGTTGTGGTGTTATAGTGAGCTCGGTATCAAGCTTCGTTGTAGCTCATCGAGCTAGGTATGAAAGCATGGGATCAAAATTTTCATTAGTATGTTGAAATAGCTCAACCAGAGAATGGAGAATCTAAAAATGGCTCAACAATAGGGCTTGGCTTGTTTCATCTGCAACATGCCGAGAAATATCCAAAACATGGCTTGATGGAACAAATGGGTGAAACTCATCCTAAAGGCCCGAATTTTGGTCAAAACTTAAATGAATTAAATCATAGGTGGTAAAGGAATTCCCACAAGTTCAATGTATAATTCAGAATTGGAACAGTCAAAGAAATTTGAGAGCGTGGAGTTTCATCAATGGGAACTTGGTTGATGGTTGAATAAAGAGTATGTTTGAGCAGGTAAAATATAACTCGAGAGAAATGTAACCAAAGTGAGCTCAATATCGAGCTCATCAAAAGAATGTGTAGTTACTCGAAGGAGCTCAATCGACTTCGGGAAGATGACTAGGCTTGTGTAAGGACATGCTTTGGGGGATCAGCGTAAAAGCCATGAAATGAATCTTGGCTTAGAAGGAATCATAAGAGCTCATTGAAAATTATGGGGAAGGATGAGCCAGTTTCCTGTTAACTTATTGGTCGACATCGAGAGAAATAGGTCAACCATTACAAAAATAACAACGAGCTCATGAACAACCGGTGATTTTGTATCAACCAAGGTATGTATGGAATAACTCAGAAGCCTCGAGATTGACATATTTGAGCTAGCCAATTGAGAAATCATTGGGATGAACTAAATCTGCATCGTGAAACTCGTTGAGGTTTTGATTTGATCAATGTAGGAAGGTTCATCAGTGATGGTTTCAACTCGTCGAGGGGCTCCATATAAAACTCAATTGGGAGGTAAGGAAGAGCACGAAAAACACATAGAGCTCTTTGGGAATTCAGAATCTTTGTAAAGGCCGAGTCTGTGAAGGATGGTGAGTAAAGAGGCGATCATGCTAAAAGATTCGCAGAAAGGAAATATGAGCTTGATAGGGAAAAATGAAAACTAAGGAAAAAACTCATGTAATGCACGCACGCTCGTGGGAATGTGAGTATGTCGGGAGGAGTTTAGAGTTTTAATGAAGACGAGCCAAGGTAGATATCCCATGCATAGTGGAGAAGCGGGCACTAGGAACCGTGTTTCTAAGGCAACAAAGGGGCAAAATGGATTCAAAGGTTTGAGATTCCCACTCCTATCTCATGGAATTTCCTGGTATGAATGCCATGTCGGCATGACAAAGTGCATGCCAGATCCCAAGCACAAGAAGAAAATGTTGGAGATAATGCATTGTCAAGCTAAGTCGGTATTTCTGTAAGGTGGGAGAAACTTAACCAATCACCATGGTGGAAATTTTGTAATGGAAAGCCATCATGGGGCTTCCACACAAAGAAGAAGTCCGAGTTAGTTACCGATTCACTAGGACAATTTAATGCACGAGAGAGCAAAGTGTGAAGTGGTCAAGATGGCATTGAATTTTGTTATAAGAAGGATCCAAGATGGAACACTTTGGATTACCAATGTTGGCAAGTCTAAGTGAGCATACATGATCTGGCAAGGTCGATTCTAGCTCACAGAGTAAAAATAAATTACGAGTGCACATAGAAGATGAGTGATAAAACCGAGCCATGGAACCTTGATGTAACAATCTTGCAGATGTGGGAATGAGCCAATCCTATACACAAGGATGCATGGCTTGATCAAGTTCCGAGATGCTCGAGTAAAAGAAGATCAATCACATCTATTTTATATGATGGAAATCACTCGTAGGGGTCCTTCATCACAGTTATCAAGTTTTTCTCGCCATAAAGTTCTGTGAATCACCTACACTAAGATCCACAATATTTCCCACAATTAGAACTGAAGATGCAAAGTGTTGTATCAAACTCATCATGGTGTATAAAGCCATTCGAGTCGAGGTGAGAGCTCATTCCACTAGTAATGTGGAATCGGGTCGGTTTTGTTCAATGTAGCTGAACGGGAGATATCTCAGTGTAACAAGGCATGGTGAGATCGAGTGGATTTATTCATTTAAGAGTGTTTGAATTAGTGCAGGTCGAGCTCGGTAAGAGTGCATGCCACCGAGTCAAGTTAAGCCAAACCCAAACCAACAGATACATATAAAACTTGTCTCGATTTACTTTCAGAAGAACTCGATACAAAGGACAAAGATAACATGCATGGCATCGGGGAGGAGTTCAAGGAGCTCAGCCATTCAATACATGAGGAGCTCAATCATTCCATGTCAGAATAGTGTTTTGAATTGGCTCGATGTTGAATTCGTGGGAGATGGACAAGAGATATCTCATGTCATCAAGTTATGGAATGAAAATCAATTGATTATTTAAATGATTAGCAATGGGAGGCTTTAGTAAGATCAAAATGTAATGTGATGGGCACTCGAGTTATAGTTAATGTAAGGGAAAGATAGGCTCGTTGAGTTACCTTATTAGGTATGCCGAGTTGATCTAGAATGGTGTGTGGCGATCATCTATGGGCTTGAAGGTAAGACTCGTTGGGTTCAGCTCAATCATTGAAGTCAGAGCGATAATGTGAGGAAGATGAAACTTGTAGCGAAGGGATCATTTTTGAATCAATGAGTCGAGTTGAAATGGACGTCTTGTTAACATTAGCTCACTTTGGCAAGCTTAGTGCACAAGCCCATAACATAGATTCAACTCGACTCGAGTTAAGTTTTCAACATGTTTAGTGCATAGCTCGATCGCGAGCTTATAGGAATATGATGAAGTGGATCACCATAGAGTGGGGAAACAAGAAGGCATCACACACAGGTAGATGCGTGAGGTATAGAAGGAGCTTGGCACAAATTTTGGTGGCTCAGTTGTGATGGAGAGCTCGTTTGGGGAACTCGGTGGTAGGATCAAAGTTCGGTGGCGGTTAATAGAAGTGGAGCTCGAGCCCAATCCTCTAGTTAGTTGGCTCGTGAGCCAACCACCGAGTTGGGTTGTTTTGAACCTATTTTCATGGCCCCGACTTTCTTCAAGTCAAACTAGTTTTGGGGGGCCCATGATATTTAAAAATTAATTTAATATTTTTATAATAATATTTATTATTATTATTTAAATATTCTTTTAATTAATTGAGAAGACTAGGTCAACTGGGTATTAATGATACATGATGGAACATTCTCAAGTGGTTCAACCAACTACGATAAATGATACATCACATGCCTTCCATTTAGGAAGTGAATTTATGATTCTTTCTCTCCTCTCTCTCAATTTCTTCTATAAATGTAAGTTGGAGGCTCATTCCAAAGGGTTCCAATAGGTCAGATAGGTTGGAAAGGTAGACGTCTTAGGCAAGTGCAAATTTTCAAGATTCCTCTCTCTTCTACAAGTTGTCCTTGTGTGTTGAGAGAACTGTCAAGCCTCCTCTTCAAGACTGTAATGGAAACCATTACCTCTTCTGAATGTATGATGCATTGTGCATGTTATTGAAGTAATAAAAGTGTGTGGTTTGTGACTAATTTTGGTCCTTTCATCCTTATATACTTCCTTGTGCCTTCTCTCATGCTTTCATGTACATTGTGCAAGTTCACATTTCTATTGCAGGTTCTTGGAGTTTTGTGCTTATCAAGTGGTGGATTATTGCATGTAGTTGAGTTTTGGTGTCCGTTCACCCTTCTTAAGTTCATCTTTCTTCACTGGGAAATTGATATATTGCTCTATCTGATCAATTTTAACAAAGGGAACACATGTTTCTTAGTCTGTGGTATTTTGTACCCTCTCTAAGTTACAATAGGTGAAGTTGATCTGTGGTGCACACACCCTCTTCAAATTAACCCTTCCTGAGTCTGGCAACACCCTTTATTTGGTGCATCACCATCCCTAGTATAGTTTCATTTCTGTAAATATCTTTCCCTAAAACCCCATGAAAATGTTAGCATAGGACTAGATAGCCATTTTTATTACACTAGGAGTAGTACAACACTTAGTTTAGGAAGAGGAAGCTGACCTTCTTCGGAGGTTCACCTTGAGCCCAAGTCCCACAACTTGAGAGGTGATCCCATGTGTCCCAATCACACCAAACGTCCTGTTCACATTTTGGCCATTTGGAGGGTGTAGTGATTTGGCAACAACAGTTTTTGGAATGCCCAATGGGACAATAGGTGAAGGTTCTATGTTTCATGCCTATCCCATTGTAATATCTTAGCCACCGTGCTACCAACACACAGCTTTTGGCATGCACAGTGGGGACAAAGAGTTGGTACTTCTCTTCTCACTTGCACAAGTCAAAGTACTTGATGACTCTATATCTCTGAATTTCAAATATTAGTGCGTTACTTATGCGTAGAATTCATACGAAGAGCTTCTTCAAAACAAGGAAATTATCAAAGCATATAAAATAATCCTCATCTCCTCCAAGGAGAAGGAGAAGAGGCATCTCAACATCACCCATTGTAGTATTACTTAATTTCATTAAGTAGTTGTGCTCTTAGTGAAATTTCAGCCTTACGAGGCATACCCAAGCACAACTGGCGACTCCATTGGTCAAAGTGACCCACTCTTTGTGTTACATATTTTTAGTTTTACCCATTTCCATCTAGTTTTCTTCGACATCTTTCCATTCATGAGGCGGTGCCATCATGACTTCATTTCCACAAAGTGGGATTCCCACTTGCAAAAGTAGTGGCAGTTCTTTCCATCTTCAGGGTATTATAATCCACCTCCAGACCAATTTCATGACAAATATCAGTTTCAGCATGCATGCCCACATGAGCAAGATGCAGATCATTTTGGTCACCCACCAGACTGGGGGGATACTGAAGAACAATGACATGCAAATTCTGAAATCTATCCTACACCTGAAGAAGACCACTTGCAGAAGAAGGTTCGAGAGTTGGAGCATAACATGGTGCAAATAAGGATCAATGAAATGACAAAGGCATCCTAGATTGGCTTCAACATTCCATACCCTGGACTGGCCCTATACCATGTGAGCTTAATCCTCAACAAAAGCTTCAATTCATAATCAATATGATGACTCAAGTTAGAGAATGGATCAAGAAGAGGGACGTTCACGAATATAATGTTAGTCAATCCTATCAATGGGAGGTCCCTGCATTACCACCTTATAACCCTCTTTCCATGTCTCCATCCATGCAATTTCAACTTGAGGCACATAATCCTAACCTTCTAGTTATTACCCCTGCGGTGGAATTCATTGCTTCACTTTCTATTCCTCCATCCCATCATGAATCTTCCATGCCTTGTTCTTCTAAAGTTCCTTCTTTTCTACGAAGGCCACCAAGACAAGAATATGAATCTCTTCCACTTCCTCAAATGGTGAGTAAATCAGTTGAATCTCAATTTGTCCCTCGTCTGGTTGTCCCAAACCCATTTTGGAGGATCATGTTCAAGAAATGAGCAAAAGGGAGGAGTATATGGTCGAGGAGAATAACAAAGGAGAGCATGCAGAGAATCAAGAAATGGGCTACAAAACTTAACATCAAGCAAACTTCATTCCTAACTAAACCTCCTGCAGAAGTTGAGGCTCAAGAACAAGCGGAACAAACTAGTTTTGTACCAAAAAAATCTAGAGCTGAACAAGGAAGACCAACAATCTACCTATTTAGAATGCAATATTCATATTGGCTCCATATCTTCAAAGGAGGTTGAATCACCGCAAGTGAAAAAACTAGTTGTAGAAAAGCAAGAGCCAAATCCAAATCCACCAGGAGAAGAGTAGGTTGAAGAAGAAAGATTCTCAAGTGTACAAGTTGATTCTAATGAGTGCAATGATCCTAATTTCCATGCATGTCAAGAACTTGCAGCACTTCTGGAAGATGGTAGCATATTTCCAAAGTCATCATTAGATGTTACAATCAGCCACACAAAGTTTCATGAGACCAAGGCAGATTTAGAGATCGAGAATGTAGATGAGACCATGCAGAGGATTTCTAATCCTTTTTCTCTCTACCTTCTCAAAAATCTGATTTTTTAGAGGAATTTGATCTTTCTAATTTCATGTTTGAGAATGAAGAATATCAAGGTGAAGGAGGTTCTAGTTTAGAGGATAATCAGACTATAGAAGAAATTTTGACATAGTCGAAAGAAGCAGATTATCTATCAGATTTAGAAGAATGTTTTGATGGACAAGAGCCTATGGAACTTGAAAATCTTGTTATTCCATCACTTCTTTTCCAACACAAAGTGTCGAGTGTTGTGGAGGTACATGCTCAAAAACAACTCATTATTCATAATTGTCCTTTGGAATCAGAATTGGGGGAATTGAATCTTCCATATCCCTCATCACACGTAAAGGAGGAACACACAGGAGAAGCTTGGACTAATCTAGAAGCATTGAATGAAGATTATGCCATGAAGAGTTTTCTATTTTTCAGTTATAGAACCTGTTTTGGTTAACGAGTCGTGATGGAGGAAAGTATTCTTGAAGATTTTGTTTCCCCTAACAATCATCAAAAGCTGCAAATAGGAGGGTTTGACCTTTCAAATTCTATGTCAAATGAGGGATATGTCATTGTAATACCTGATGAGACCATAAATTGATCATAAATCACCATTATTTTATCCTTCCAAGTTACCTTTGAAAGTGGATTTAAATGTAATCTAGGAACTTATAGTTTGCTTAAGATAGAATATAAGATATATATCTTGTTCATTATTTAGAAATATTTTGTTATCTATTTTGTTGACTAATCCTATTGATTATTTGGGAAAAGATGCAAAGTCTTGTGTATGCAGCCATAAAGGAAAGATAATGCTAGTATTGGGAAAAGTGGAATTGATCATGGATGGTATATCTAAACTCAAATATGATTTCATATTCAAATTCCTCTCGAAAAATTATGTAAGTTCAAAACAAAAATCATTTCAATCCGATATCGTATGCAAAAGTTATAGTTGTTTTAAGTCATGTCCGAAACTCGCAGGCTTAGTTCTAGAACTCGTAGGTTTTGACAGTTTTTGAAGAATTGTGAAAGATCAGAGAATCCAATGGAAAATATGAGAGAGGTTTTTGTTCATAGAAATGTGATTAACAAAAAAATCATTCAGATTTTCTACAGGTATTACCAATAAAGAGAGATATAACTTTTAGTGAGCTACAACTTGAGGAAAAGTGTATCAGATGAGTGCTAAAAGTTTCATAAAAGTAAACATAAAAGTAAAATAGAAAATTAGAGAGACATTTTTGTTCAAATAAATGTGTTTAACAAAAACCTCATTCATATTTGCTACAGGTTTTACCAAAGAAGAGAGATCTAACTTTTAGTGAGTCATGATCGAGGAAAAGTGTATCAGACGAGCACTAAAAGTTCCATAAACAGAAACATAAAAGTCAAATGGAAAATCTGAGAGAGATTTTTGTTCATAGTAATGTGTTTAACAAAAAAATCATTCATATTTGCAATAGGTTTTACCAATGAAGATAAATCTAACTTTTAGTGAACTGCAGTCCAAGGAAAAAGCGTATCAGACAAGCGTCAAAAGTTCCATAATCAAAAACAACAAAGTCAAATGGAAAATCCGAGAAAGGTATTTGGTCAAAATCATATTTTGAGGAAAATCCTCCTTCTAATAATGTAGAGGAATAAAATCATTATGATTCTTGTTACCGAAAAGCAAGGAGAAGATTTGGGAGCAAATCTTCCTAAAATAAGTGAGATAAGACTTTGACTCCAATAATATATCTCTCTCCATATTTTGTGGAGATGGAGATCTTAGTTGTTAGGATTAGAATAAAGATAAGATCAGATTGTATCTCCCAAAATAAGGAGTTGGTTGGACGCATAAATTATAAATGCAACCTTCCACACTTAGATATGTAATGCTTTTCTCCTACAAAATAAAGATCTATTCTTTCCTCTCAAATATTCTGTAGTTTTAAGATCTCAAAAGCATGATTTAAATCCTTTTCCAGGGAATGAGCTGGCCACTCATTCCAAGGAAAATGGATCGTGTATTTATGTTTATGTTTATTCATTTGTCTTTAATTCATTATGTTGTATTGTTTTTATCTTTGTATTGTGAAAATTCAGTCTGTTGTGAACCTGCAGGTGTTTCGTTCAATTATGTTTATTTCTAATTCAACAATTTCAATTTATGCAAGTGTGTTTAAATTCCTGCAAGTGTGATTTATTTCATGAAAAATTTATTTATGTAAGTGTGCCTTTAAATTGTTGTAAGTGTGATTTATTTTATGCAAGTTTGGTTTGTGTTTAAAGGAGTTGCTTTCTAAGATCTTCTTCTCTTAAAGCATACAGCCTTCGGACACCAACCCGAATTGACATTATTAATGGTGAGGATTGACGACCCTCATCAATATCATCCACCCAGGTGAAAGATCAATTATTTGTAAATGAGTAATAAGAGGGAAATTAGGTTGTGAACAACCATCGCTTTCAAAGACGTCTCAATGAGACTTTCTTGTTAGAGTTAAAGTTTAGAGAAACAAGAATATTCAACGGGTTAGACCATGTCCCATAAGGTATTTGGCTTCATTGAAGCCAGAAGAGAAGCCAGAACTAGTCACATTCATTCCAAAATGTGAGGATGAGTTTCACAATTTTGAGGATCAGCTGCAATGCCTCTACAGGACAAATGCAGAGCAACTAAAAGAGGAATTATTTCTCTTTCTAGTTGATACCTTGGTGGACCAAGTGGAGAATTGGGCTTGTTTCAATTTTTCACTCTCACCATGTCCATTGTCAAATCATCTGCATGGAAATCCATTATGAGGAAAGGGAGCTATTTTTGCACAACCAATTGCAGGTTTGTTTAACTCACATGTTCCTCCAGTTAGCATAGAGTAGGAATAGGTTTGATTTCAGCAGAATAAGTGCATTACACACCCTACGGAGTTCCAAATTGTGGCATGTATGATTTTCGGTTTTAGCGTGTTTAATTTTCCGTTGTCGCTCTTGTGTTGTTCTGCACACTGTTGCATCATTGGAAGGTGTCAATGAGAAGGAAGGTTCAAAGTTTCTCAAGGATATACATCTGCTTCATTCAAAATTCTTCAGTGTTCATGATGCCAAACATTCAATAGATTCAATATACTTCATGCTTAACATTTCAAGGAGGTCCAAGATCAACAATGTTCAAAGGGGACTCTAGGATCCATCGCAAGGAACTAAATAAGTTTTGAGATTCCAATATTGACTCCATGCCCAATGAATGACTTAAGGCTACTAGAACCATGCTTAGTAGGAAATCATCCTCGAGAGGTCACAAAAATGTTATCCAATTTTGCACACATGGAAAAATTGGACAACGGGGTCCTGTTGAACTCCATGTCTTCACAAAAGGACTTAGGGGCCTACGGGTTGTCAAAGCTCAAGGTTTACTTAGAGCAAAGAAGTTGACATTTGAGAGGCTCACTCTCAAATTGCTGATACAAAAATGATCAAAATCCGTAAATCAGGGTTATTGTGCTTACATTACCCCCTAGTTTCAAGAAAGATCCTAATAAAGTCGCTTATCGGAGAAATATAACATTCCGAGCGAATCCACATTAAGGGTGCTATGAGCTTAAAACAGCTCACCGAGCAGCTTGGTGAGCTACCCGGCAAGCTAAAGGTGAGTTACGAGTTGTGGAGATCATGCAACTTAAAAATGACCCAAGAGTTCATGAGAATATGTCGAGGGACTCAGTGGTTGGAGGATTTTGAATCACGGACAACTCGGTGGCATAGTTCAATCAGGGGAAGAATAGCTCATATCATCGAGCTATAGTTTGAAAATAGTTTGAGTGATTGATGGCCCAAGTTAGTAGTGGATGATCAACATATATTATGGGAGCTTAGAGCATCCTATTGAGTCAAGATATTTTTCCATGAAGCAAACAAATCGGTGGTATAAGCGAGCCAGGGGCTTGGTAGAGGAAAATCAAGAACTCGCCAAGGAGAACCGAGTTTTGGTGTTATAACAAGCTCGGTATCAAGCTTTGTTGTAGCTCAACGAGCTAGGTATGAAAGCATGGGATCAAAATTTTCATTAGTATGTTGAAATAGCTCGACTAGGAGAATGGAGAATCCAGAAAATGGCTCAACAGTATGGCTTGGCTTGTTTCATTGCAACATGCCGAGAAATATCACAACATGGCTTGATGGAACAAATGGGTGAAACTCATCCTAAAGGCCCCAATTTTGGTCAAAAAAATGAATTAAATCATAGGTGGTAAAGGAATTCCAATGAGTTCAATGTATAATTAAGAATTGGAACAGTTGGCAAAGTTGAGAGCGTGGAGTTTCACCGACGGGAGCTTGGTCGATGGTTGAATGAAGAGTATGTTTGAGCCGGGTAAAATATAGCTCAGAGAGAAATGTAACCAAAATGAGCTCAATATCAATCTCATCAGGTGAATGTGTAGTTACTCGAAGGGAGCTCAATCGAATTTAGGGAAGATGACTAGGCTCGTGTAAGGACATGTTTACAGGGGTGATCAAAGCGTAAAAGCCATGAAATGAATCTCAGCTTAAAAAAACATTGGAGCTTGTTTAAAATTATGGGGAAGGACGAGCCAGTTGGTTGTTAACTTATTGCTTGACATTGAGAGAAACAGGTTATCCATTGCAAAAATAACAAGAAGCTCATGAACAACTGGTGCTTTTATATCAACCAAGGTATGTAGGAAATAACTCAGAAGCCTCGATATTGACGTCTTTGAGTTAGCCAATTTAGAAATCATCGGGCCAAACCATATCTGCATCGTGAAACTCATTAAGGTTTTGAGTCAATCAACGTAGGAAGGTTCATCAGTGATGGTTTCAACTCGCGAGGGGCTCCATATAAAACTCTGTCGGGAGGTAAGGAAGAGCACGACAAAACATAGAGCTCATTGAGAGTTCGGAATCTGTTGTAAAGGCTGAGTCTGTTGAAGGATGGCGAATAAAGAGTCGATCAGGCCAAAAGATTCGCCACAAAGGAAATATGAGCTCGAGAGGGAAAAATGAAAAGCTAAGGCAAAGACTCACAGTAATTCCGCACGCTCGTGGGAATGTGAGTATGTCAGGGAGGAGTTTAGAGTTTTAATGATGGCGAGCCAAGGTGGAAATCTCACGCATAGTGGAGAAGCGGGCACTAGGAACCAGTTTTCCAAGGCAACGAAGAGGCGAAATGGCTTCGAAGGTTTGAGATTCCCACTCCTATCTCGTGGAATTTCTTGGTATGAATGTCATGTCGGCATGATAGAGTGCACGCTGAGATCCCAAGCACAATAAGCCAATGGTGTAGATAATGCATTGTCAAGCTAAGTCAGTATTTCCGAAAGGTGGGAGAAACTTAAGCAATCACCATGTTGGAAATTTCATAATGGCAAACCATCATGGGGATTCCAAGTAAAGAAGAAGTCTGAGTTAGTTACCAATTCACCAAGAGAATTTAATGCACGAGAGAGTGGTGTGAAGTAGTCAAGGTGGCACCAAATTTTTTTGTAAGAAGGATCCGGTATGGAACACTTTGGATTACCAACGTTGGCAAGTCTAAGCTGAGCATACGGGATCTGGCAAGGTCGATTCTAGCTCATAGAGTAAAAATGAATTCGAGTGCACATAAAAGATGAGTGATAAAACTGAGCCATGGAACCTTGATGTAATAATCTCGCGGATGTGGGAACAAGCCGATCCTATACACAGGATGCATGGATTGATCAAGTTCTGAGCTGCTCGAGTAAAAGAAGATCAATCACATCTATTTTATGTTATGGAAATCACTTGTAGGGGTATTTCATCACAAATTTATCAAGTTTTTCCGCCACAGAGTTCTATGAATCGCTACACAGAGATCCACAAGATTTCCCATAGTTAGAACTGAAGATGCAAAGCATTGATCAAACTCGTCATGATGTATAAAGCCATTCGAGTCGAGGTGAGAGCTGCGTTCCGAGTAATGTGGAAAATGCAGTTCGGTTTGGTTCGATGTAGCTGAATGGGAGATATCTCGGTAATAATGCATGGTGAGCTTGAGTGGATTGATTCATTTAAGAGTGTTTGACTTAGTGCAGTTGAGCTCGGTAAGAGCGCATGCCACCGAGTCGAGTTAAGCCAAACCAAAACCAACCAATACATATAAAACCCTGTCTCGATGTACTTTCAGAAGAACTCGATACAAAGGACAAAGATAACATGCATGGCACTGGGGAGGAGTTCAAGGAGCTCGGCCATTCAATACATGAGGAGCTCAATCATTCCATGTCAGAATAGTGTTTCAAATTGGCTCAATGTTGAATTCATGGGAGATGGACAAGAGATAGCTCATGTCATCAAGTTATGGAATGAAAATCAATCAATTATTTAAATGATTAGTAATGGGAGGCTTTAGCAAGATCAAAACATAATGTGGTGGGCACTCGGGTTATAGTTAATGTAAGGACAAGACAGATTGTTGAGTTACCTTATTGGGTATGTCGAGTTGATCTAGAATGGCGTGTGGATCTATGGGCTCGAAGGTAAGACTCATTGGGTTTGGCTTAATTGTTAAAGTCAAAGCGACAATGTGAGGAAGATGAAACTCGTAGCGAAGGGAATGTTCACTGAATCAACGAGTCGAGTCAAAATGGATGTCATGTTCACATTAGCTCACCTTGGCAAGCTTAGTGCAAAAGCCCATAACATAGATTCAACTCGACTTGGGTTAAGTTTTCAACATGTTCAGTGCATAGCTCGGTTGGGAGCTTATAGGAATACAATGAAGTGGATCATCATGGAGTGGGAAAACAAGAAGGCATCACACAGGGCGGATGCGTGAGGTATAGAAGGAGCTTGGCACAAAGTTCGATGGCTCGGTTGTGGTGGAGAGCTCATTTGGGGAACTCGGCGGTAGGAGCAAAGTTCGGTGGTGGTTAACGGAAGTGGAGCTTGAGCCCAACTCGGTGAGTTGGCTTGGCGAGGGAACCACCGAGTTGGGTTGTTTTGAACCTATTTTCATGGCCCCCCACTTTCTTCAAGTCAAACCAGTCTGATCAATTTTAACAAAGGGAACACATGTTTGTTAGTATGTGGTATTCTGTACCCTCTCGAAGTTGCAGTAGGTGAAGTTGACTTGTGGTGCACACACCCTCTTCAAATTAACCCTTCCGATTTCGCAACACCCTTTATTTGGTGCATCACCATCCCTAGTATAGTTTCATTTCTATAAATCTCTTTACCTAAAACCTCGGAAAATGTTAGAATAGGACTAGATAGCCATTTTTACTACACTAGTAGTAGTACAACACTTAGTTTAGGAAGAGGAAGCCGGCCTTCTCCGGAGGTTCACCTCAAGCCAAAGTCCCACAGATTGAGAGGTGATCCCATGTGTCCTAATCACACCAAACGCCTTGTTCACATTTTGGCCATTCAGAGGGTGCATTGATTTGGCGACAACACAATGAGGGAAATTATTAAAATAATTTAACATAATATGAATTACACGAGCTATTTAATGAAAATACATGTAGTTTGAATAGCTCAGTGAGTTGTTGTGTGGCAAATGAAATCACAACAATAACACCTTTCTCTACTCCTCGCAGAGATGGTGGTGTGTCTAGTGAGGTCATCAACTTTATCAAAAATATATCATGTCAAGTTAGTTGAGCATATATAATATATATACACACACACACATACAGACATATATTTGAGTTCAAAAGTTATATATATTTTCATACGTGAAAATTTTACATAATTAACATTCTAAATTACCTTTGTGAATGTATGCATATGTATATGATGATGTCCCTCCCACGTTACTGTAATATCAATGCATACATGTACAAATACAATTATTTAAAATTTTTAACATATATAAGTAAATCAAGTACTCATATATTTTTGTAACATACATAATAAAAAATAAAAATAAAAATACCCATGAAGGTGTTGCCGATGTCTGGAATCCAAATGTATCACTTAAAAAGGTGTCAGACATAGCGACATTATCATGTGTACCACCAACGACAACTCCACCAACACCATTATGCATGAAAGTATCATCCTCCTCGAGCCCCAAGCATATGCTACCACATGACGTGTAAAGATGTGGCCTCATGCTAGTACTTCTTGGAGGAATACTCTATGTACCTCCACGAACATCTATATCAAAAATCTCCCTTGTATGTTGGACAAGGGTATCAGATAGCCCCTGAAGCGCATGCATTGTATCAATTTCTACTATATCCTTCACTGATGGAGGGACAATCTCAAAATGATGGGGTTTTTGTGTGGGGACTCTACCCTGATCAATGGGTGCACGTTGTGCACCTGGTCTATCCTGTGTAAATCCTTTTCCTCTACCCTAAAAATCACGGAAATCAAAATAGTTCAGGATCTCATTGAAAATAAACTCGCAATAGATTTTCCTCAATAATTATAGTGGAACCTTGTTGTTGTTGCAAGGTGGAAAATCAAACACCATCCACCATCAGTCCCAAAAATTATTTTTTATCAAATCACTATTGCACCAATGGATTAGAAACCATTTGCATGACAATGAAATAGGAAAATTGGTTTAGGGTCTGTGAATAAGGCACATATGAGATCTTTTGTAATTTCTTTTTCTTTACATCTGCAGATGAAAACTTGTTGGCATAATATTCCCCTGTAATTCTCTATATAAGATGTCTAATGATCAATTTGACTCGTTTTTATGTCAACTTGAGCCACTATTGCCTCCAATGTGTTTGCAAGAGACACATGGTGGGGGTTTGTAGAATGGGAATCCCTCATTTTTTTAATTAATTCCTCAATTTCAATTTTATTTTCCACTATATGGGTTGCTAAATCCTCTTGACTACCCGGGGATGTTCAACAACTATAGGAGGGCTAGGAGGGTTCACAAGAATTATAGGGTTTGGTTGTGGTTGAGGTGGAACTGTAATAATAAAAAAACATGTATTCAATTCAAATTCTACTATATAATTACCAAATTTCAATACAATTTAGATAAAATAATTTTTCTACCTCTTCTTCATGGTGCCATTGTCGATTCCAATCTTCACGGTGATTTGCAGATGATCGTGGGAGCTAGATCCAACAAAATAGAAAATGTGACTGCAGGGTTTTGTTGTCAAAATCATGTTTGGGGGAAAATAAATGAGGGATGGATCGATTTTTTTGTTTATAGTTTCAAAAATGCGTACGCGTTATTGTGTGTACGTATTATAACACGTAAGTGTTTTAGGTTTGTGAATTACTAAACCTAAGAAAACATAACATGTATGCGTTATTGCAAAACGTGTACATGTTTTTCTCATTTTCACTTTTGTGTCCACTTTTTGGCCCCCCAGATTGGTGCACTTACCCAAAGAGTAAAAGGAATTAAGAAGCTTAAAGGGGCCCAAAAGGGTAAAACAAATGTAAAGAAGGACAAGAGCGCCAGGAGGATAGAAGCACCAAGCACTAGTGTTTAGGATTTGGGACGCTAGTGTCTAAAGCCATAGAAAGATAAAACAATTAAATGCCGACAAGAGTGTAAGATGTATAAATCCAATAAAAGTATAGAAGATAAAGCAAAAGGCTAAAAGGAGTTGTAATTACTAGTTTTCTTTCTTAGGAATCATGTAAATTCTAAAGATGCTTTTAGGACCTAGAAATGTACCCAAGTGCATAGATTTTGTGAGTACACCAACATTTATGCTATGGGAGATTCCTTAATATTGTAAATCAAATGAAAAAGATACTTTGATCCCCCATAGAGTCCCCTAAAACGATTGGCAATATTTTATATTGTTGTAGTTTCTTCGATTGGTTCTCAAAATTTCCTAAACGACAATGACATAAGCTTGCAACATTAAATAAGTTACTATATATTAGATGATTTTCTCTAATTTTGAGAGGGGTATCTACCTTATATGAAAATGGCATTTTGGAGGTTTCAATACTTTTAACTAGAAAGAATACATGAAATAGAAAACAAAATAAAATGGAAATTAACATGAGGGATTAGGGAGAAACGCATAATAAATAAATAAATAACACCATTTGGACAACTCAAGGTCAATATGAAAAGGTCAAATTATTTCCTTTAGCATGCAAATAGGAATTAGAACAAAAATGCAACGAGAGAAAAATATTTCTATAGAGCATAAACTCTTCTCAATCATTAGTTCGGACATGCTTAGTACAAATTCTGCATCGGGCTTCAATTTTTATAGACAAAGAAGGTTTGGACATAACCATGAAATATAATGGACTTCGATAGATTTCCTTATCCACGAACTAAAATGCGAATCTTGTAAACAAGGAAGATTAAAAATAAATAAATAAATAAATGATCTCATGTACTTTCTTGTATTCCATAAAAATCTTGAAAGTAATATATTGTACACAAAGTTGTAACAAGCCCTATATAGGGATGATAGAAAAGAGAACCCATACTATATTGAAAATCATGTCCTTTTATAATATTTGCACACCTCAAGTAGTTACATAACTACCATGTGACCTTATTTAACCTAAAATTTAACTTGAATTGACTTGAGTCAATCCACTTAAACAAATTTATGAGTTGCACATTATAGTGTTTAATTAATTAATTTATTCTCAATTTATGACTTTAAATAAATTTAATAGATTCAAAATGATTAATACGACTCAAAACAAATAAAGTTATTTCATATTTTATTGGCTATTAAAAATTGGCTTAATGTCAAGTGCGATCCAAGAAATCCAATTCATTAGTGAAAGGAGTCTCTTACCTCCACTTTTGTTTTGGCTCTAGTCAGCTTGTAGTACGATTTATGATCTCTTAAATTTTTTAAAACTCAAGTATACACCTTAATTTCCTTGGCTCATGTTACAAATTTGCAAGTAGATTGAGTGTTTTTTTAAATTCAAAATATCTTGATTAACTCATGTTTGTAGCTTAAACATTTGAGATCTTTTTGATTTGATGTGTGAGTTGAGATGAGCTCTTGGTTCATTTTTGATCTCTCGATCTTTGGAAAAAAAAGTTTGGTATCTTGAAATTTTGATCTTGATCTTACAACTTTCTTTGTATTTTGATTTGAGAAAATGCACAAGCTTCATTTTAGATTTTCTTCCACCTAAAGGCTCCTATGGACTCAGTATTAGACCTCAAATTTGTATTCTCCACTTTGTCTCAAGATACACAACATGAAACTTCACGGGTCACCATCATGTTGATGTTTTTCAATACTATAGGTTTTCGTCACCTCATATTGTATTATCTTTGCAAGATTATCACCTTCATAATATTCAAACAGGACATCAATTCTCTACTATGATTAGAATTGTTTTTTCTCTTCATGTGTCATAGAGCTATTCATCTTTGTGGTCTTTTAGCTTCTTGTAGCTAGATTACACCATCAAGTCATATCACCTCACCTTGTCACTCAATATTCAAACTAATGAATGTCTCATTCAATCGGCATATCACCCAAAAAAACTAATGGAATGATAGAGGTGATGAAAAGGATTCTTTGATACTCACTAAGGTGTTTAGTCGAAACAAGCTAGGAACATGGAACTTGACACGTTAGCACAAGTGAAGCTTGTGTATAATAAATTGGAGCACATGGAAGACACCATTCTATATTGTATATGAGAGTAACACGTGAGGAGGGGAAGAATTGAGAGAGTCATCGCACAATGAAGGAAGAATTGTAAAAGTAGAATATTTTGTGGAGTATATGGAAGAAACACACTAGTAAGTGCAAAATTAGGTGGAGAAGATGAATGCATAGTACAAGCAATGTGTAAATGAGAAGAGTAGAGAAGTGGAATATCAAAGTTAGAGATATGGTATTATAAAAGTTATGGAAGGAAATTTTTCCCAAGGGAACATACAAGAAGATCAAATGGAAGAAAATTGGACCATGGAAGGTGTTGAGAAAGTTTGAGAAGAGCACATATGAGATTGAGTTGTATAAAGGCATTGACATCTCAAAAATATTTAATGTGGCAGATTTATAACCATACCATGTAGTAGTGGGAAGCATTGAAAATTCAAATTCAGGGATGATGGGGTGGATTGGAGAGATCGGATGCGAGAAAACTTGAATACGATTAAGAGGAACGAGTCATTGACATTAGGATCAAGTAAATGTGTAGTAAGGAGTATAAGGAGTATTTGGTCAAGTGGAAAGGAAATAATATTGAAAATATAACTTGGATGAGTGATGTGGATGCCATGAGGCATATCATTTTGTTTCCTTGATTAGGAGCTCAAGTTTTTCAAAATTACCCAAGGTGTATGATGTTGGAGCATATGGGTTCACAAACAATCCTAGATCAACCAAAAATAGTTTGAATAGATTGAGTTAGTCATTTGCATTCTATTTTGCATTTTGTGTTGTTGGTAATCCACATTGTGAAGAATTTGTGTAATTAGTATGCCAAAGAGCACTAGTGTTGCATTCAATGTTGTCGAGTTGTGTGCAATCTTATTGCATAATGTCGGTGTTGTGCAGTACAATTCCATTGCATAATGTGTCGTCTATTGTGTAGTCCATACAAGTCTTTGGAGTCTTTGCATAATCTACACAATATTTTGGATGTAATTTAAGGATTGGTGGATGTCATGGAACACTAAGGGAGTGTGCGCAAGTCTATTAAATGCCACATAACACTAAATAAGATGCGCAAGCCCAAAGGGAGTCGCACAATACTATAAGTTTGAATTTTAAGCCACAAAAAGTCTTGGGAAGGCTGATTGAGTCTGTAATGGATCCTTTGGGCCTTAGTTTAATATTGTTAGTTTTTGGAGTTAATTTTGTTGCATTTTTTGGCTATATAATGAAAGCTCGATTGCCTTAGGAAGTCAATTGTTAGTGAAGTTGTAGAACTTAGGTATAGAGTGTGGATGTGAGCTTAAGGATCAGAGTAGTGTGTAATTGATAGGTGAATGATTATATGATGTATTAATTGTATTTCTTGTGATTGGTCTATGTGTATTATTCCTCTAAGTATATGAATAAAGCTTGTTGATGTGTTTTTCTACTATTGAATTCAAATTTTTGTTATTACATGCATGCTTATATGTTTTTGCGTGTGGTTTTGAAGGCTCGATGGTCTAAGGTCACTCTTCATTGAGCACCCTAAGCTGTGTTTGTGTCATAAAAAGTCTCCTCATTTTCAATTTCAAATAATTATTATACGTAAACTAAGTACGAGAACTCATAATAAATGATGAAGTGACATTAGAAAATCCATTTCTAGATGAGTGCTTGTTTGTCTTTATTTTGATATGTAAGTACACACACAAAGTAAAGTGATTCATATGTACAAACCTAGCTTTAGTATAGGATTAGTTAATTTGTAACATTTTCGTGTATTTATGTATTTATTGATTATTGGTCCCGGTTGTGATCTTATTGGTATGCATTCCTTGTGTCTACTCTCATTGAATTATTTTTCTTGTATCATCAACCCTTTTTGACTCTCCTTTGTGTTCCATGTGGTTTTTCCTATTGTGAGGCTTTCTTGTCCATGTATTTTCATATTCGGTCTCTTGTGACTTTGAATTTCCCCATTTCTCTCGATTTTGTCTTTCCCATAATGTTTTGGTCTAATCCATGGTTTTGATCGCTTTAATGAGTCGTTAACCATTTTTGTACCACAAAAATGGTCATGTATCCCCACAATTTTTTTGTTTATCCTTTCCAGTGCCCATTTTTCCTCTAACATGTTTTACTGAGTTTTTGCCTCTTAATTTGTTCATATGTCTTTCCCATTGTGTTTCAGTGTTATGCACCAATAGGGTCTTAATTTAAATTCGGTAAGTCTATACATCCATAGGTACATTAGTGAATTTAGGATACTTAAATGAACACAGATTGAGTTTTTCCTTTTGCACAAGAGTGATATTGAAACTTTAAAAGAGAAAATAACATGAGACCCATTAACATCCCTTATTTTGATGGGCTTTAAAAGGAGTTGAGCGCAAACTAAGGTTTATACAAATGAGATTGATTTCTCGGCAATTTATGATAAAACTAGACAAATTGAGACATGGTTATGTAGATTAAGGCATGAATAATGCATTCACAAAGTCGAGACCAACCTCACTCTAAATAGCACCGGTGTGTCGTGCACGACACACACCATTTTCATACACCACTAAATTGCTATAATATCAAGAAAATTGGTCAACATAATTTTATAGTTTGATTTTTCTAAAAGAAGATTGTATTATGTTCGAGACTTATCATCCACATACCATCATCAACAACTCTACCTAAATTTATTGCTTCAACATATTTAAAATTTACATTTGATTAAACCTAATTACCCATTAAGTATATAATTAGTGAGTGCGTAGGTGTGTCTAAAACCACTTGTCACACTCCTCTATACATGGTGTATTTTCAAAATTTTCTTGAGGAAAATTTATTTTCATTTTTAAGTCATATCCTTTTGAGTGGGGGTATAATGGGGGTTGCATTTTACCAGTTTTTCATTTGCCCCTTCTTTTTTAACATATAGTTTAATATGTCGGTAGTCCTTTGTATTCACTCAACTTCCATTCTACGCATATGAGGTGGTAAAGATTTGAGAAAGATGCCAATATATTATCAAAAATGTGCACCTGATGATTCGACTCTTACATATCAACGTGCCATTTCTTAATAGAATATTGCAATTTGCGAAAGAGAAGTTTGTTTTGGAAAGTAGGAATAATTACGCCACCTTGTGCATAACCATCTTCTGGTGCTATATACGTTTTCTGTTTGTTCCAATGCCTCCATCACCACATTTGTCCAACAACTACACTGTGCCCCACACAACTGAACTCACCTTTTCTTGACATCTCCACTTTCCTGTTCAGATCCTCTGCTTATATCACACCGACTTCTTCTTCTCTCACTTCAGAGCACGCTCACAGCAAAGGTGATTTACCTCACTCAAAAATGTTTTTCAGTTTTGATTTTGTTCTTCATTTTGTTATATCTCATGGAAGTTTATTCATGTTTGCAGGGCGGAGAATGGTGTTGAAAATGATTTTTTTGGGTTTTTCGTGTGGCTCTGCATTTCGTCTCTGATAAATGCAGAGGATAGTGTGTTAGCAACTGCCCCGGCGGCGTCCGCTCCCACCACCGCTCCACCCGCCACCCCCAAGCCACCCACCGCCACACCAGCAGCGCCAGTCACCACCCCCAAGCCACCCGCCACCACTCCTAAGCCACCAACCTCACCACCCGCAGCGCCAGTCACAACTCCCAAGCCCCCGGTGGCTGCTCCCACCACGGCGCCTGCGCCGCCGGTCGCCAAACCTCCGGTGGCGGCGCCTCCAGTGGCCGCCCCGCCCAAAGCAACTCCTCCTACGGTAGCGCCGCCCAAGGCCACTCCTCCTGTTAGTGCGCCTCCTGCAGTTGCTCCTGCTACGCCGCCGGTTGCTCCTCCACCGCTGGCTGCCCCGCCGGTTGCTACTCCGCCACCTGCGTTGCCTCCTCCGGCTGTGACTCCGGTGGCGCCGCCGGTAGCGACCCCGGCACCTGCGCCTTCAAAGCACAAGCACAAGCATAAGAAGAAGCGAAAGCACCACCACGGCCCCGCTCCTGCTCCCCTCCGTCCAGTCCGCCCGCTCCTCCGCTGGCTCCTCAACCTGCAAGCTCTTCCTCCGATTTATTCTCTCCCGGCCCCTCGCCCATTTCGCCGGTAACAATCTGATTTTTAATTTATTGCTCTTATTAAAAACTCGGTTGTTTATTTTGTTTTAAGCTTATATCTAACCAGTCTTGCTTTAAAACAATTGCAGAACGGAGGGATGAACAGGTTCGGCTCTGGTGTTTGGAGCACTACTCTCATGGCCGCCTCCTCACTCTTCGTCTTTCTCCTCTTCTAATGTGTTCGCATAGACAGGGCACCGAGAAATTGAAATGTATTATTGTGGATCATAAACCCCGGCTAGCACAAATAATACCCTGTCCCAGATTTCGATTCATTTTCATGGCCTCTGTATTATGTAATTTGTAGCGACGTATGCAATGTGAAGATGGATTTTGTTTTGTTTTTCGATCAAATTATAACCAAGTATTAATAGCTTAAGAATTTTATCTGAACAACCATTTGATTTTTTTTACATTTTTATAGATCCTTGATTGAACGAACATGCAATGGTCATATGTATTCATTTCTGCGAATATGAAATAAAATCCATGAAACAAGGATGCCTGTAGCATTTCATATGAAAAAGTAATGCATTCATTTTAAAGAACTACTACTTGAAGTATTTAGAATAGAAGATGCCATAAGTTTCATCAATGGTCATTCAAGGCATGTTTAAGAAAGTATATATGGGACAATTATTGAAGTTAAATAGTTTCAATTATAGTAGAATCCGTGAAAAAATAGTATATGAATGAGGGTGGGGAAGGAGTGAAAATTTCTAATTAAACATATTGTTGTAGGACCAATGTAATATATATACACGTAACCTACGACATTTGATAAAATACATCATAAACATTAAGAAATTGTTTTTGTTAAAACAATATGACAAATAGAAATTGTCTAAGTGAAAGAACATCATAGTATTAAATCTTAAGCCTTTGCACTTTACATAAAACAAAATTAGTAGGGAAGTTATTTGAGAAGTATTATGTTAGTAAAAGTATGTAATCATGGATGGATGGACGACATAGGCGAATCTTTTGTAAGTGTTTTAATACTTTCATAATGACTAAATAATTAATATAAATGAACTTTATGTAATGAAATGAATGAAATCTATGATAATAAAAAGTCTTATTTAGTTTACTAAAACACATCAAGGAAGTTACTTGATAAAAAAACATGCAAAACATATGTGATCATTAAATTCTAAATATTATCTTTTTAAAAATTTTATCACTATATAGTTTCATTATTAAACCCTACATTTATATTACTACCATGTTTATATCAATATATTAATACAAAAATATATATAATCAAAATATCATGTAAATACATACGGTGATGTATGCATTACCCATTGGAAACAACGGCTAGCCATCTAAATTTTGATTTAGTGGTGTTCTTCCCCTTGTTTATAGCCAATTATTTTTAGTAGATCTTGAACATTACCTAGAAATCGATGATTTCCCTCACAAAATATATAGAAAATATCCCACAAATTTAAGTCAATTAAATTATGAAACTAAACATGTTGCTTTATATGGCATCTACAAGGATACTAACAAAAACATTAAAAACAAAGTGATGATGAAGACGAATCCCTATGAAAAGTAGTAATAAATTACATCGCCATGGTGGATAATAAAAGCTTAAAAAAACATCGGTTAAATCGCCACAAGTGGAGAGCAAATACTAAAAAAACCTCATCATGATCAATGGACAAAAGTCAAGCAGTCTATTTTTAGTGAATTAAGTATATAGAAGAAAACATGCACGTTGTCAAAGTGTATGGAGCATGTTTGAACAAGTTGATTAAACACTTAGAGGTAAGGGGCATCTACACGATAAATTCACCCAATACACAAACGACTTCAACCACATAACTCTCCATGTTGGAATGTCGGAAACTTTTACATTCAACAAGAATTGATTCATAATAGCTCTATATGATCCAAACGACTTAACCAATAGACTAAACAACCTCGACGAAGTCCTTATTTTCATTTGATACCAAAAATCAAAATGTAAAATATCGATAAAAATTGTATTATAATTTAATATCATATCGATGATTTGATAAGGGGCAAATGCCAGACGCGTTGTTCCTTGAGACCTACATATACTATTAACTAGTTTAAGATGTCGGTATGCCTTGCAGTGAATATATGTTGCTCCAAATATGTGTCCTCATGTGCGGTGGATTTCTTGATATTATTCACCCAACAAGAGTTCAACATTTGTTAAGATACAAAAAATATGAAGACCAACTCCGGTTTTAAATCTTTCATGAAGCTTTCATTTCTCATTTTCTTTTACATGAATGCCTTTTACTCTTCGTACCAGTCTTAATGTTTTGCAAGCCAAATTTAGTTTCTATTCAATTTTTTTACTTAAAAATGAACTGTAACAAAATTGGTACCTACTTTTGAATTAGATTATGGAGCCTTTGTCATTATTGTAGATGGTATTTTCTTTTTTGTTCTTAAAACTAAGCTTGAAATGTATACATTTCAACTTAAATGGAAAATATGGTAGGCTAGATTTTATGTTTGACATCTTGGAAACAACTACTTAGAACTCCTAATATGTTACTAGTGGTTGCTCTTGGAGGAGCAAGTCTACGCCGAAGTGACTTGGTTGGAAGTGGTTGATTTGTGTGGGCTAAGTTGATGAGGAAGCAAAGTTGTGTTGAGTGTGTTTTCTTGGAATGTGTGAATTATACGATGGTTAATGAAATTTGTGAGTAGGTGTAGATTATTTATTTGTTACGGTTGTGGAGATGTTATACTTATCTTGTAATAGAGATCGGCTCGAGATAATTCACCCCTTGTTGTGGGGAATCATTTTAGGGGATGCTTACATGCTTTTGCCAGCTCTCACGCCACAATTTTTTTCCAAATTTTGGCCCAATTTAGATGTGATGACACATCACAAATTGATTGTTATGTCTCTACCAAGATCTTTAGTTGTTCAAGGACAAGCCAAATCCCATAAATTCCCTACAAATTTGGTCTAAAATGTTGTGGACGTGACTTGACAAACACGAGAAGCATTGGCCTTCTATTGCATGATATCAATGCCATGTGTGAGTTGTGTTATGCGGTGCACAATCTGAGCACCCTCTTTATCTAATAGAGCTGTAAGTGGTTCACCCTTTTTAGTAATAATAAGGCCATGGATGCGATAATGAAACAGATGTACCTAAAATTCCATGCTTCTTCGTAGTTGTAATTGAAAAATGTTTCGTAGTGTAGACATAAACTTAAACATTTGGTGGCCTAACCTCCCTTCGATCCATTTTTTGCAATTAAACTTGTTAGTTTGATTTTTTTGGTACCTGATGCTATAGGGGAATAAAATATTAACACATTTCAACATCTAAAAGTGAGCAGGAGGTTCAAGTGTAGTAGTACAACAATATTTGAGAACAAACGTGACTGGAAATTACCTTGAAATTCATTTTGTGTGGATTGGGAAGGGAACTTGTTGTATTACAAAACAAGGAATCTATGGACCTTTAATATCGAGATATTAGAGTTACACCTAGTAAAGACGATTGCAATAACTATACATCTAAGCTGGCGTGATCTTCCAAGAGATAGAAAACCAAAATGCATGACATCTACTTGGGTAGCCATGGTTCCATCTTTGGAAAACTCTCAATTACCACAACTCCCATAATGCCTTACACCGATAATGTACAATCAACTTGGGTATGTTGGGGCTTATCAGACAAAGGAATTGCTTTGTATTAAATACCGCCTCTCTAATATACTGGAATGCATTATTGCACTTATAGCATGGAATGTTGGAAATTAAAATGTGAAAATGGATAAGACTCTTCATGCCAAATTTGGCCCCATTAAACTATTTCTTAGACATATATCTTTGCTGCTAATACTTTTTAAATGTTATTCATTAAATTTTAGACTATGGTAATCAACCCAGGACCTCCATGAGCATGTATGATCGAGTGACATTGAAATCAGAACACTCTCCTTTAAATACAACCATTTATTTATTCATATACTCCCATAATCTGTTTCAAAATGATGCCCCTGCCCCTGTCATCACAACCCTATCCCACATCTCTTGGTGACCATAATTTTATTGGTTGGGCCTGAACTTTGTTGTGAAGCCTTTAGGTATTGGATATTACTTAAAGATAGAAATCAATATGATTGCAGGGCTAAATAAATCGACATCTCCTCTAATTTGTTGAGGTTATTTCCTGATTTCTCCATAGGTTTGAGATTTTTAAGAGAAAATATTGGAAAGATAGCTAGGGAGGACCATTATAATCCCATTGGATTTGATATTATCTTTAGTGCAATGTTGGAAGATGCAAGAAGGTTATGTTTGAAACTCTCTTACGATTCACCTCCTATAAAAATCATTTTCACTAGACGAGAAAAAATACTCAATAGGTATTTTTGCAATTAATTTATCTTCAGCACCTCTCAATCCCAATCACCAATTTTGTTCACTTGGTGAAACTTTAGGACTTTTTTTTTTGGTATGAATATAGTGCTATTTTGGTTTTTGCAGCATAGTGATAACTGATATGAATGAGTATGACTCATCCGTGATCTATATAATTGAGGGAATCCAAAGGATAGTTGACTGGAACAAAGTTTTAACACATCAGAAGAAGGATGGTTCACTTGTTCACTCTCCTTACGCAATTGCTTGTGCACTAATGCATACTAGAAAACCCAGTTTCCTCAAGTACTTAAGTTCAATGTTACAAAATGTAGGGAATGGAGGTTAGTCCTCACATGTTTATTTATATAGATGACTTGATATTGTACCTAACATGAAGAGTTGGGAGATGTCAACTATCCCTAAATCTTGCTTTCTTCTAACCTTACAAACTGCGCTGAAACTACAAATCAAATCTAAGAATAAAACCAATAAAACTAAATATGTATAATATAGTTTTGGATTCAATTGTCTATGCAATTTAACACTTGAACAATAAAACAAAAGATGTATTGAAGGAATGGAGGTTGGTCCTCACATGTTTATTTATATAGATGGCTTGATATTGTACTTATGTTGGTTGGATATTTTGTCAAGCCAAAATATGAGGTTCAACCACAGTACATGGGATTAAATCCCTCCTCAAAGACAGGTGAGGCTGCTGTTTATTACTAATCTAAAACACAACAAAAATAATATATATAGTATTCACACTAATCTAACCATTGGGGTTGGGATAGAATCCCGAAATCCATATCCACACTAGGTGAAGATATTTCTGTTTTCGAAATGGAAAGGATTAGAAAGGAAATTATTATTATGGAAGAAACACAATGGAAAGGAAATGAGGGGAATGTATTTTCTTTCGAGAAAACGCAGATCACGAAATAATCATACAAGTTTTAGATAACAAATGTAATGTTTGAAATGATTAGAACAATCAAGATGCTAAACAAAGAATAACTTAAGATTATGAACATAAGAACAATATCTTAAGAAAGATACATCTCACAACACAAAGTTTGCAAAATAGCATCAGTTCCTATTCCTCAAATGATTAAAAGAAAACACAAAGTCTTTCTTCTTCACAATAGTTCTCAATATTCCAAAAATCTCAACCCTTTGGAATGCACAAGCATCCCTTATTTATAATAAAAGGAGTTGAGAGAAAATAGGATAAATCCTAGAAAATAGTCTTTTTAATGAGAATCCTATTTTGCTTGACTCTCACGCAGGAGACCAAGTCAAAATTTTCTTCCTACATGACGAAACGAAAATGAAAAAGACATGTCGATTTTAGGATTGAAATGACATGAAACATTATGCCTATTCCATTTCATCATCTTTGTCTTCCTCTAGCAAAGCCTGCTTGTCTCGAAATTCTTGGAACTTTTGATTATGCCTTGCATCTCATCTTCATCAGGCATGGTGGAATGATCACTCAGGACTTCACACGTTTCCTGAGTATCGCTCGCGTTACTAGGAAGTTTCTTCAGTCTCTTTGTTGAGTTTCTTCAGTGTTTCCAAAGAATGCTCAATCTTCACAAACTTGATTTCAAGGCTAAAGCCATAAGTTGGTTCTTGCTGAATTGATTCTTGGATCTACTTGTAAAGATCACCAATGGGCAGAATACTCGAGCTTTCATTCAACACTTTAGCGCATAGATCTTGATTAGCTCTTCTTCTATGTCATTTGTGCCATCAACCAATTGATCTCTTGATTCCCTCAATTTGCTGCAAGCTTCATTGAGAATATTTATTCTGAATCTAATGGCTTTGGTCAGTTGAAAATGCTTGTCCCCATGTGGAATGATGCCTTCTTCGACCAAGACATGGGATGGAACCTGTTTCAGCGTATTGAGAGCTTCAAAAGTTAACTCTAGGTTCCCGAATTCTCGAAAATTCATCATCCATTTTCTTGCCATCCTTCTTTATATCCTCCAAATATTAGTAGAACTCCACGGTGTCATCAATGACCTCTTTTAATTTTAGGAGCAGCCTCTCGAATCCATTCATCATGTTCTCCCATTCTCATTAATCTTCTCAATCATGGGTACCAATGAGAAATCAAACCTAATAGGAATAGAGGATGATGGTGTTGACTCAGGAGGCTTTGAGAGCTTGAGTAGCACTTCTGTCACATTTGCTCTACTTTCTCTTTTAGCTCATCTCTATTTACCTTAGTTTCCTTGCCTTCTGGCTTCTAATACAACACATTCATGGCATCTTATGCATCTTGTTGTGCTCCCTCCGTTGTTACTTTTCCTAGATCAACCCTTGTGATTTGATAATTGGTGACCATTATATCATCCTTGGTTTTTTCAGCCGTGGGAGTGGCAATTTCCATAAACTTATGCCTTGAGGTGTCCACTGAAATCCTTGAAACTGTTTTGGGTTTCTTGGCTAGACTTGGTAGGAGTGACCTTGAGGGAACTGAAATCAAAGGCTAGTAGGGGAACTACCACCTTCCTCTTCCTTGGAGTCTAATCTATTAACCATTGAGGCATACTGGAAGAAGTTGCTCCCATGTAGGTGTTATGGTCACATATTCAGGTGGAGGAAGGTTTTCTTGTGGAGTGGTGGTCACTGCAAGTGTAGTGTCCGTGGAAATGGACTCAGGGAATGAAGGCGCAGAAGGAGGAGGCATATCCATGGTTAACTTGGGTCTAGTGGGGAGAGGTGAGAGGCCAGAGAAGATGTTGGCCATGGTTGAGGAACTTGGTGAAGAAACCTGAAGCAAAGGAGGTTGAATGGGGGAGGTAATGATTATAAAATTAGAGCTTGAGAGATAAGAGGAAGACTTACCTCTGATGAACTGTCAACCAAAAGGGGAATGGGAGGTTGACCAACCTCTTCTCCTGAAGGAAGATTTCCTAGTTCTGGTGGTGGAGGTGAATCAAGAACCTCAACCGTTTATGGGAGAGTGGCCACTGATGTGTTCCTTGCTCTTCTCCCTTTCTAAAAACTTAACCTTTATTGGCTTCTTGGAAGGGTTCTTATCCTTTTCCTTTTTTCCCTTAGAGGGTCCCACTTCCAAAGTAGCTAGCTTTGAAAAAATCCCTTCTTTATAACTCATTCCCTAAGAAATGAGCCACGCCTTAGTACGGGCAATAATTTTGGCATCTCTTCCTGCGATAGAAGCTTTCTCAGCAATGGACCAATCAATGGCTGGGAATACATATTGGTCTTCATTCAGCCCATCATATGAGGCATCAAGGAAACTCTCGTTGTCCGTAGTGCCTTATGGGATGTCAGATAGATCTAAAATATGAATATCTTCTAATGTCAACTTGATATTGTCCTTTCTTCGGATGGCAACTTCATCCCGAAGATCAACCCAAATGTCTTCTATGTTGGGCACATGTAGATATAAGGTCCCATACGACTTAAGGACTCCTCGGAAATCAAACCCATCTCTGTGCTTCATGTGCTTCTTCAACTTGTCCTGAAGCTCGTGCACCACATTCTTGGCTTTAACCACTATTGAGCACGTGTACCTTCCGATGGAAATAGGGAAGGATACAACGACCTTGTGCTTACTCTGTTGGAATTTGTAAAAAAACCAACAATTGTCTAACCACCTCCATCAGGATCAAATTATCACCTAGGAACCTGGGAAAACGGAAAGGATCACTGGGTACATGACCACCCAAAGGTATGTGAACTTCTTGAATTACAAGAAGATACAACCCCATTTTGATACTTCGGCCCATGCCTCATCAGAGACTATTCTTTTCCTTAAATCAGGGTTTAGCATGCAAATGTTTTCATAAAAGAAGGCGTCATTCACTCTTTTGAATTGATCCTTGGACCCCTTCATTGTCAGCTGAGGGAAATACCGATATATATGTTCTGTTGACCTACTTCCCTTTGCATCTAATCCTGGGTAATTTCTCATTCCAAGCCGCCTGCATAGGTAACGTATGATGACATATAAAACTTGCCAGTAGTCAAGACTGTCTTCATCTGGGAATCAATCTCATCACTTATAAGACTGCTCTAATTGATCCCTTGTTCGTTCTTCTTTATAATGACCATGAATTGATACATCCACCCTTGGAAGTCTCTTGACTTGGGGAGTCCAAATACTCGACTCAGCAGGGTGATAATATCACTGATTTCAAGGATGAAATCACTCCTGGGGACAAACTTGGGAAACCTAGAGACAATTGGCTTGGCCTTGATCAAGAAATTTTTATTCACATGCCTGATGCAGTCTTCTTGATCTTTGTCCCAGATTTCTATGTTGACTTAAGATCTACATTAACATATTCCTCAAAGTTGGGCAATCTTAAGAGGTCATCAAAGTAACCCCCATCCAACTTCACTATGATTTCTCCTACTTGATTTTTCACTGAGCGAGAATCTGAGTCATAATTGGAAGCACAGGCCAGAATGAACTCGGGAATTAAGTAGACATTGGGAATTTCTGTTGCAAGAGGGAGGCCACTGCTGGTTATTGACTTCATCCAGGGACTCTGAGAAGAATCCTTGGTTCTGTTCCAAAAGTCCTCCATGTCTATGTTACCAAGCTCCGTGTCTCGGATGTCATAATTGCAATCTATGTAGGAAGGGGACTCCATCTTCTGGTACTTGTACTTCATCTTTCCTAACCTGTCTGACTTATCCTTAGATGATCCAAGATCCGACATGAGAAGTCCTGAAGAAAGAATGCCTAGATAACTTCTGGTTGAACAATCGGGCTTGGAAGCTTGTTGAGCAACCCTATAGACCCGCCACACTAATCGGACTTTGAGACTGTCAAGCACTTCGTGAAATCGATACACTACTAGTGTATATCGGAAACTAGGTCGTGTCAGACACTTCATGAAACCTCGACACAAGGCGAAATCGGTGGTGTTGAACACTCTGCGGAACTTGACACAAGTGGAAGTCAGAGGATGTCAGACAATCTATGAAACCTGACACAAGTGGAAGTTGGGGAGTGCTGTGCAATTGGAGAAATCTGATACTCTACGGAAACCAAAGGATGTCAGACACCTTGTAAAAGCTGAAACAAATTCGTTGGGATTCTGGGATATCAGAACAAATAAATTTCCACCAAGTTGGTAAGTTAGGTTTTTTTTAAGATTCTTCTCAACAATCTAAAGAGTATACCCCATGGGAAAAATAAGAAAACACCCAAAGGATGAATTTTAAACTAGAGGTTTCATGGGAATACATCAGAAAATGAAGAAAACAACCCTAAACCCTAAACCCGAAGGGAAGAAAAAGAAAAGAGGAAAAATGCCAAATGAATACTTCAAAAACAACCCCAAAGGCCACAAAATGATAAGAAGAGAAAAATACCTTCAATAAATTCAAAAATGGTCGAAGATGGATCACAAAATCGATCAAGAGGTTCAGTTAGGTTTGGAGGTCGAAGGAGCATGTACAAAAAATCCACGTAGTGAAAATATGTCAGGTAAAAATGACGTGTAAAATTGGACTATTTATAAAGCCCTAGCATTAATTACACCTCCTCTCGACATGTGTGCCAACTAACCGAAAACTTGACATTAATGCCATGTCATCATGCTTAGCACATCCTAAAAACCTAATACAAAGGTTTTCTTATCAAATCAGGTTTCAGGAACCAACTAACATGAAGCATGCAAAAGACATGTTTGGATGTTATCAAGTTTTGAAAACCCAATACAAAGGAAAGGTTCGGGTTTGGGTTTTGAGGAAACAAGCAACATGAAGCATGCTTTTTGAAAGGTATGTTCCGATGCTCTTGAGTTCAAAACCCGATACACTGGGATGTAATCAGGTTTTAGGTTTCAGAAGACAATAGACATGAAGCATGTAAAAGACATGTTTCCATGCGATGGAAACTCGAAACCCGAAAATCTCCTTCAAAGGGCATTTTTAGGGGATTTTGTCAAAAAATTTCTCTGGTTATCTCAATTTTAGCTGAAATCACTAAAAATGAGATAACAACTGGCTCCAGTTGGGGACTTTCTTTGAAACATCAAAGGAAGAGAACTCACATATCAAAAGATTTATCCATTGGGCTATGGAGTCTGAAGAAGAAAAACCAAAAACAAAGAAAGAAAGAAAGAAAAGAAAGTAGACACACAACAGAAAATAAATTATGATACAATGCAAGAGAGCATCTTGCATTACTGGTGGAACATCTTCAAATGTTGGCCACTGAAAGGTAGAGGGAGCAACTCTCCATCAAGATATGATAGACAAAAGCTATTTTCACCATTCAGCTGATGTATTTTGAAAGGACCTTTCCATAAGGAGTCAAACTTGCCATGCATCCCTTTCTGCTCCCTTCTCTTGTCCCAGAGAAGTACTAGATCTCCAATCTAGAAATTGCGTTGTTTCGATTTTTTATCAAATATCTTTTAAAATTTGCTCTGATGATCTGTAATGTGATCCACCACCTTGCTCTGTTCTTCTTCTAACCTGGCTAGGTACATTATCCTTTTCTCAATAGAACTTTGAAAGTTTTCATCTTGATTGCTTTAGCGGTCTGTAAAAATTTAGCAATTCTATAGAGATAGGTATCTCACGTCAATTCCATACAACACCTGGAATGGGGACATTCCAATAGCTCGTTTAGGAGTAATCCAATCTGCCCATAATGCATCATACAATGCTTTGTGCCATGTCCTCTAATTCTCATCGACCAACTTTCTGATTATGGTCACCAGGTTCTTGTTGCTTGATTCAGCCTGACCATTGCCTTGTGGGTAATAATCGGATGAATGAGCCAATGTGATCCCAAATCCATAACAAAATTCTATCAACTCATGAGATGAGAAATTGAAGCGTTTGTCACAACAACGATCTTGTGAGGCACACCAAATCTAACAATTATATTTTCCTTGAGAAAGTTACACACAACTTCGGAGGTTGCTTGTTTGATTGGAGCAGCTTCCACCCACTTGGTGAAATAGTTTGTGGTGGTGAGCACATAATTATGACCCGACACTAGAGGTAGGGTTCAACACTCCAATGAAATCAATTCCCCATTGGTGAAAAGGTTCTTCAATCACCACAGCTTAAGGGAAGAGCTGCTAGCTTAGGATGACCAATGAAATGTTGACAAGCTTCACACTTGGCCACCCATTCAGCTAAATCTCGAAAGAGAGTAGGCCAATAGTACCTGGCCCATAAGATCTTGTAAGCCATTACGAGAAGAAGATAAATGTCCTCCACATGCTAGATTGTGGAAGGAATCTAGCAACCTTACCTGTTGAGACTTATCAACACAACGCATGAATACACCATCGATACCTTTCTTGTATATACCATTGTCCCACAGAATGTATCTTGCAGACCTGAGTTTAACTGTCCTCTTTTCTTTTTGGCTTAAATGCGGGGGACACTTGCCATAGGTTAAAAAGAAAGCAATATCTGCGTACCATTCATCAGTCGTGCTTACGAAAAGCACTTTGGGCAATTCTGAAGAAGTACCTTTAGTTTCTTTGCATTCTGTCTCAACATTGTTTTCTGCGATCAATTGGCACATGCCTCTTCCTCGCACCAACTTGGTAGGTCTAATGTCCAAGTCATACTCCTGGACTTTGGCTATCTAGTTACCCCATTGACTACCCAACTCTTGTTGGGTCAGAATGGATTTAACTGCATGTATCAGGAACTAGAACGAGAGTGTGGGAACTCAAGACATAATACCTGAAATGTTTCACCACTCTCACCACTGCATAAGCATGCTTTTCAATCTGTGACATCTTCAATTCATGTTCCTTTAGTGGGCAGCTCATGAAAGCAATGGGAGCTTCAATTCCTTCTTCATTTTCCTGCATCAGGATGGCTGATACTATATGTGTGGAAGTGTAGTTGTACATGATGAAATATTTCTTGAAATCCAGGCATACCAGAATAGGGCGTGAGCAATTGCCCATTTGAATTCTTCAAAAGCAAGCTTCCCTTCAGTGCTCCATCAAAATGGAGTTTTATCCTTCATCATTCCAAGGATATCCTTGGTTTTATTGGCAAAGTCAGGTACAAATCTTCTTAGGAAATTGACCTTCCTGAAAAAGGAGTGCACCCTAGTTTTTCTTGTGGGTAGGGTAAGGATTTGGATGGCCTTCACCCTCTCTGGATCGATCTTGGTTCCTTATTTAGTCACAATATGACCCAACAAATTTCCTTCTATCACTCTAAACATGGACTTTTTAGGATTTAATGAAATCCCATGACACCTGCACCTTAAGAGTACCTGCTCCAGGTGATCATAATGATCACTTCACTTTTTAGAGAAGACTATCAAGTCATCCAAATACACAACTATGACCTTGCCCATTAAATCTCTGAAAGCTAAGTCCATATCCATTTGAAACATGGCTCCGGCGTTAATCAAACCAAAAGGCATTCTCCTGTAAGAAAATGTTCCCCATGGAGTGGTGAATGTTGTTTTATGTTGATCTTCAATAGCTACCTCAACCTGATTATATCCCAAAAATCCATCAAGCATGGATAACATTTTTGATCCAAAGTGACAATCTGTAATACCTGGTCCATGACGAGAAATGGATAATTTTATTTCAATGAAGATTGGTTGAGGTTCCGAAAGTCAACACAAATATGGATTTCACTGTTCTTCTTTCTGACAGGGACAATGTTCGCAACCCAAGTGGAATGATGGATTGGAAAGATAATCCTTACGTCTAACATCTTCTGAATTTTTACAAGAATAGTCCCTAAGATATTTGGGTTGTAATGCCTCTGCTTCTTCTGTAGGGTTTAACCTTAGGCTTCAAAGGGATGCTATGTTACACATCCTTGGGCTTGAAATACTTTAGATCTGCATATGACCATGCTAGGACGTCCATATATCTCTTCAGAGAGAAGTGAATCTTTCTTTCTCCTTTGGAGAACAACATTTCCTAATGTTTACCATCCGTGGTTGGTCAGAAGAGCCCTGATTAACTTGATCTACCTTTGACGAGGAAGCACCTAAATGAAATGGTCATGCTTGTCAAACAGACCTTCCAGAGAGACTAACCCCTTCAGAATCTTATTGCCTTTGAGTTGGATGAATTCACCATCAATTTCTTGATATGAATTAGAGACAGACTCACGAAAAGCTGATTTTGATCCTTCAAAATAAAGCTCACTAAAATTGTCAGCTTTCTCAAGAAAAGACAATACCTGTTGATCATCATTAAACACTTGCCAATGTGCTGAGTTATCTGGAATGCTTGGACGATACACAATCTCAATGGTATACGTGTCCTATTTGAACTGTGGGTGGGGGAGAAGAAGAGATGTAGAAACAGACTAAGGAATCAACTTTATCATTGTAATCTCTTAAGACTGCCTTAATGGAAAAAGCATCAAAGCATTCTATGTTGTCCCAAACCTTGTTTTTGTAATGTCTTAGGCGATCATTTTTTACCTGATAAATCCCCCTTACTTGATTCACAATCAACTTGGCATCTCCTGCCTATACTTTGAGATTTTGGATTCCTTTTTATCTTGCCATTTCTAATCCTAATAACAAAGCTTCATATTCGGTGTGTTGTTAGTATTATCAAACTACAACTTGAAAGAAAAGGGAAAGATCTCAAAATCGGAGATATAAGAACCACGCCAACACCTGAACTAGTAGTTGAACAACTCCCGTTGAACTCAAGGGTCTAAATAGCATTAGGATCTTCTTCTTTGACTTCTATAGAGGGCACCTCAGATGTCAAGAAATAATTACCCAAGCCTACATCTTCAAAGAGAATTTGAGCCTTAGGATCATCTGATTTAGTAACTAGGTACTTAGCTTGTGCTTCGGGTGAAGGACACGAGGAACTCCATTTACTAGAATTTTAGCTTTGGTCCAATCCATGTTGATTTCTCCTCCAACATCTTTGCAAAAACCTCTTCCCAAAAGAATCCCATAAGCGGTGGGATATCAGAACTAGGATAGTCATTTTTACTCTCTTTTCCAGAAATGCAACAAATGCAAACTGCGCATCCTTGATTTGGCCAATCAAGGGGACTTGTTTAGTTTCCATGGAGTAACACCACCCATAAGATTTAGTCAGTGTGAGTCCAAGGGCATGAGATAATTTTGTGGGCATCATGTTATCAGAGGTCTGCTGAGTCAATTATGTAATTGCTGAGTTTAAAACCGTTTATAAGTAAAGACAAATAAAATGGTTCAATCTTTCCTAAAGAAGCAATAGAGGTCATATTACTCTAAGGTAAAGGATGAGTGGGGCTAGGAAAAATTCCTTTCGAAGATGGAGGAATAATAACCTTGCTTCTAATGAATTTGGCAAGTTTCTCAAATTGCTTAGGGTTGGACTGAAGGTATTCGGCTTCCGACATTTGGATTTTGGTTTTCTTTGCATGATCAATGATGTCGAAAGTAGTATATGAAGGAATGATGGAGGGCTTAGTTCTGGTTACATTGGTCTAAGATGAGGTACTGGCCTTGAAAGTAGGAGAAAGAGAGTTGGAAGGTGAAGTTACCTTTTTAGTTATCTCCTTTTCAGTTTGTGCTGAGATAGGAGAGCCTCTTTTAGCCATAACCATGGGAGCTTCTTTACTTTTCTCCTTAGAGCCTTGGATTTTTGGGATTCTGAGATTGGGATCGAGTGAAGACTGTGAATGATTGGCCATCATGTTCACCTTCGTCTTCCTCGTACTCCAAATACCCAATGCTAGAGTCACCAGCTGAATTGTCAAAAGACTCATCAGCATATCCTGAAGCTTCGAAAGCTTCATGAGAATCTTGATCATCTGGTTCTTCATCTTCCTCAACTACTTCAACTATTGCGTTGATAGGAGGAGCTTCAATGGCTAGCCTAGTGGGAGCAGCGATCAATCGATTCCTGTCTCTTGTGGGGGTGCCATTGGCATTGTTGAAATTCCATCTAGGAATATCCCTATAAGGAATGTTGGATGCTTGTTGAGACATTTGCTTCTTTAAAGCGATCAAGTCATTGGCCATCTTCTGAATCATAGGATTAGTGGTACTCTGAGAGGAACTCTGATTTTTAGGCTTAGATGATTCTCTTCTGATTTTTCCCAGAATAAGATCATCTTCTATCTCAGTGGTCTGTAGCTTGAGTGTGGCTAAATCGGGGATAACAGATCTTCTCAACAAGAAGCTTACATAAGGGGCTAAGCGTTGATGAAGAAACACTTTTGATTTTCAAGAGTGGGAATGGCTAGCTTTGGAATCTTATGAATCAGCTTGTTGAATTTAGCTATGAAATCCCGCATGGGTTCGTAAGACTCCTTCTTCATGTGTGTAAGTTGTGCTAACAAGGTGTGAGAGTCTTCAACCAGTTTGAACCTTGCTTCAAATACAGACCACATGGTAGTCCAGTTGGTAATGCATGCATTGGAAGATGGTAGAACCATTCTTCTTGCTACACTGTGCAATGTCTCAACGAAGAGTCAAATAGAGACGTCTTCATGAGCAACTCTAAGAACGCCACATGTGAAAAATAATGAAGCGATGTGTTCATTAGGGTGTTACTTTCCATCACCGTTGAACTTAGGAATATTCTTACATGATCCATGTGGTAGGTCATGCAACGGTGGAGTAAGGGAAAGAGGACCAATAGCCACACCCCAAGGCACAAGTTGTGCTACCATTCTTCTAAATGAAGTGCATACAGGGAGATGAATATCCGGAAAGAATAATGTACAACAAATTGCATAAAATTTTGGTTCTTGAGAAATCGAGTTCTTCAAATGGGCGAAGAACTTCTTTCTCGGCTAGATGCAACACTATTGGGTGAAACCCTGAAATTATGTTGTTGAAGAAAATCAAAGAATAGATCAGTTTCAGCCCGGGCTCGGCTTGACCGAGTGAAGATCTTTCTAGCCAGCTTGAACTAGAAAATATATCTTTTTGAAAATAAGGAAAATATGGAGTCACCAGACACAAATAGGATAAGCTTAGTCTTATCAATCCGTATTCCCCAGCGGAGTCGCAAAAACTATTGGTTGAATATTTTGTTAAGCCAAAATATGATGTTTAACCATAGTACATGGGATTAAATCCCTCCTTAAAGACAGGCGAGGCTTCCTGTTTATTACTAATCTAAAACATAGCAGAAATAATATATACAAGTATTCACACTAATCTAACCATTGGGGTTGGGATAGAATCCTGAAATCCATATCCACACTAGGTGAAGATATTGCTGTTTTTTCGAAATGGAAAGGATTAGAAAGGAAATTATTATAATGGAAGAAAAATAATGTAAAGGAAATGAGGGGAATGTATTTTCTTTCAAGAAAACGTAGATCACAAAATAATCATATGAGTTTTAGATAACAAAAGTAATGTTTGAAATGATTAGAACAATCAAGATGCTAAACAAAGAATAACTTAAGATTATGAACATAAGAACCATAGCTTAAGAAAGACACATCTCACAACACAAAGTTTGCAAAATAGTATTAGTTCTATTCCTCAAATGATTAAAAGAAAACACAAAGTTTTTCTTCTTCACAATAGTTCTCAATATTCCAAAAATATCAACCCTTTGGAATGCACAAACATCCCTTATTTATAATAAAAGGAGTTGAGAGAAAATAGGATAAATCCTAGAAAATAGTCTTTTTAATGAGAGTCCTATTTTGCTTGACTCTCATGCAGGAGACCAAGTCAAAATTTGCTTCCTACATGACGAAACGAAAATGAAAAAGACATGTCGATTTTAGGATTGAAATGACATGAAACATTATGCCTATTCTATTTCATCATCTTTGTCTTCCTCCAGCAAAGCCTGCTTGTCCCGAAATTCTTGGAACTTTTAGATTATGCCCTGCATCTCATCTTCATCAGGTGTGGTGGAATGATCACTCAGGACTTCACACGTTTCTTGAGTATCACTCGCATTACCAGGAAGTTTCTTCAGTCTCTTGTTGAGTTTCCTCAGTGTTTCCAAAGAATGTTCAATCTTCACGAACCTATCAATGATTTCCAGGCTAAAGCCATAAGTTGGTTCGTGCTGAATTGATTCTTGGATCTACTTGTAAAGATCATCAATGGGTAGAATACTTGAGCTTTCATTCAACACTTTAGCGCAGATCTTGATTAGCTCTTCTTCTATGTCATTTGTGCCATCAACCAATTGATCTCTTGATTCCCTCAATTTTCTGCAAGCTTCATTGAGAATATTTATTCTGAATCTAATGGCTTTGGTCAGTTGAAAATGCTTGTCCCCATGTGGAATGATGCCTTCTTCAACCAAGACGCAGGATGGAACCTGTTTCAGCGTATTGAGAGCTTCAAAAGTTAACTCTAGGTTCCCGAATTCTGCTGAAAATTCATCATCCATTTTCTCGCCATCCTTCTTTATATCCTCCAAGGATTTGTAGACTTCCATGGTGTCATCAATGACCTCTTTTCCTTGTAGGAGCAGCCTCTGGATCCATTCATCGACCGTTCTCCCCTTCTCATTAATCTTCTCAATCATGGGTACCAATGAGAAATCGAACCTGATAGGAGTAGAGGATGATGGTGTTGACTCAAGAGGCTTTGAGAGCTTGAGTAGTACTTCTGTCAGCTACTCTACTTTCTCTTTTAGCTCATCTCTGTTTGCCTTTGTTTCCTTCAGCTTCTGGCACAACACATTCATGGCATCTTATGCATCCTATTGTGCTCCCTCCGTTGTTACTTTTCCTAGATCAACCCTTGTGATCTGATAATCGGTGACCATTATATCATCCTTGGTTTTTCAGCCACGGGAGTGGCAATTTCACAAACTTATGCCCTAAGGCGTCCACTGAAATCCTTGAAACTATTTTGGGTTTCTTGGTAGACTTGGTAGGAGTGACCTTGAGGGAACTGAAATCAAAGGCTGGTAGGGGAACTACCACCTTCCTCTTCCTTGGAGTCTGATCTATTAACCATTGAGGCATATTGGAAGAAGTTTCTCCCATTATAGGTGTTACGGTCACATCTTCAGGTGGAGGAAGGTTTTCTTGTGGAGTGGTGGTCACTGCAAGTGTAGTGTCCATGGAAATGGACTCAGGGAATGAAGGTGTAGAAGGAGGAGGCATATCCATGGTTAACTTGGGTCTAGTGGGGAGAGGTGAGAGGCTAGAGAAGATGTTGGCCATGGCTGAGGAACTTGGTGAAGAAACCTGAAGCAAAGGAGGTTGAATGGGGGGAGGTAATGATTATGAAATTAGAGCTTGAGAGATAAGAGGAAGACTTACCTCTGATGAACTGTCAACCAAAAGGGGAATGAGAGGTTGACCAACCTCTTCTCCTAAAAGGAAGATTTCCTAGTTCTGGTGGTGGAGGTGAATCAATAACCTCAACCGTTTATGGGAGAGTGGCCATTGATGTGTTCCCTTGCTCTTCTCCCTTTTTGACAAACTTAACCTTTATTGGCTTCTTGGAAGGGTTCTTATCCTTTTCCTTTTTTCCCTTAGAGGGTCCCACTTCCAAAGTAGCTATCTTTGAAAAAATCCCTTCTTTATAACTCATTCCCAAGAAATGAGCCACACCTTAGTATGGGCAAGAATTTGGGCATCGATAGAAGCTTTCTCAGCAATGGACCAATCAATGGTTGGGAATACATATTGGTCTTCATTCAGCCCATCATATGAGGCATCAAGGACACTCTTATTGTATCTGTAGTGCCTTCTGGGATGTCAGATAGATCTAACATCTGAATCTCTTCTAATGTCAACCTGCTATTGTCCTTTCTTCGATGGAAACTTCATCCCGAAGATCAACCCAAATGTCTTCTACACTGGGCACATGTAGATATAAGGTCCCATATGACTTAAGGACTCCTTGGAAATCAAACCCATCTCTATGCTTCATGTGCTTCTTTAACTTAACCTGAAGCTCATGCACCACATTCTTGGCTTTAACCACTGTTGAGCACGTGTACCTTCGATGGAAATAGGGAAGGAGACAACGGTGGCCTTGTGCTTACTCTGTTGGAATTTGTGAAAATCCAACAATTGTCTAACCAACTCCATTAGGATCAACTTATCACCTGGGAACCTGGGAAAATGGAAAGGATCACCCGGGTACATGACCACCCAAAGGTATGTGAACTTCTTGAATTGCAAGAAGATACAACCCCATTTCGATACTTTGGCCCATGCCTCATCAGAGACTCTTCTTTTCCTTAAATCAGGGTTCAACATGTAGATGTTTTCATAAAAGAAGGCGTCATTCACTCTTCTGAATTGATCCTCAGACCCCTTCATTGTCAGCTGAGGGAAATACCGATATATATGTTCTGTTGACCTACTTCCCTTTGCATCTAATCTTGGGTAATTTCTCATTCCAGCTGCTGCATAGGTAATGTATGACGACATATAAAACTTGCTAGTAGTCAAGACTGTCTTCATCTGGGAATCAATCTCATCACTTATAAGACTGCTCCAATCGATCCCTTGTTCATTCTTCTTTATAATGACCATGAATTGATACATCCACCCTTGGAAGTCTCTTGACTTGGGAGTCCAAATACTCGACTTAAGGTAGGTGATAATATCACTGATTTCAAGGATGAAATCACTCCTAGGGACAAACTTGGGAAACCTAGAGACGACTGGCTTGGCCTTGATCAAGAAATTTTTATTCACATGCTGATGCAGTCTTCTTGATCTTTTTCCCAGGCTTTCTGTGCTGACTTAAGATCTACATTAACATATTCCTCAAAGTTGGGCAATCTTAAGAGGTCATCAAAGTAACCCCCATCCAACTTCACTATGATTTCTCCTGCTTGATTTTTCATTGAGCGAGAATCGAGTCATAATTGGAAGCACAGGCCAGAATGAACTTAGGGCATTGAGTAGACATTGGGAATCCTACTGCAAGAGGGAGGCCACTGTTGGTTATTGACTTCATCTAGGGACTTTGAGAAGAATCCTTGGTTCTGTTCCAAAAGTCCTCCATGTCTATGTTACCAAGCTCCGTGTCTCGGATGTTGTAATTGTAATCTATGTAGGAAGGGGAATCCATCTTCTCGGTACTTGTACTTCATCTTTCTTGACCTATCTGACTTATCCTTAGATGATCCAGGATCCGACATGAGAATTCTTGAAGAAAGAATGCCTAGATAACTTTTGGTTGAACAATCGGGCTTGGAAGCTTGCTTTGAGAAACCCCACAGACCTGCCACACTAACCGGACTTTGAGACCTATCAAGCACTTCATGAAACCCGACACACTGTAGTGTATATTGAAAACTAGGTCATGTCGGACACTTCGTGAAACCGACACAAAGGTAGAAATCAGGTGGTGTTGAACACTCTGCGGAACTTGACACAAGTGGAAGTCGGAGGATGTCGGACAATCTGTGAAACCCGACACAAGCGAAAGTTGGGGGTGCTGAGCACTTGGAGAAACCCGATACTCTACGGAAACCAAAGGATGTCAGACACCCTGTAAAACCCGAAACAAAGATGTCGGGTTTCTGGGATGTTAGAACAAATAAATTTCCACCAAGTTGGTAAGTTAGGTTTTTTTTTAAGATTCTTCTCAACAATCTAAAGAGTATACCCCATGGGAAAAATAAGAAAACACCCAAAGGATGAATTTTAAACAAGAGGTTTCATGGGAATACATCAAGAAAATGAAGAAAACAACCCTAAACCCTAAACCTGGAGGGAAGAAAAAGAAAAGAGGAAAAACACCAAATGAATACTTCAAAAACAACCCCAAAGGCCACAAAATGATAAGAAGAGAAAAATACCTTCAATAAATTCAAAAAATGGTTGAAGACGGATCACAAAATCGATCAAGAGGTTCAGTCAGGTTTGGAGGTCAAAGGAGCATGTATGAAAAATCCACGCAGTGAAAATATGTTAGGTAAAAATGACGTGTAAAATTGGACTATTTATAAAGCCCTAGCATTAATTACACCTCCTCCGACACATGTGCCAACTAACCGACAACTCAACATTAATGCCATGTCATCATGCTTAGCACGTCGAAAACCCGATACAAAGGTTTTCTTATCAAATCAGGTTTTGGGAACCAACTGACATGAAGCATGCAAAAGACATGTTTGGATGTTATCAAGTTCTGAAAACCCGATACAAAGGAAAGGTTCGGGTTTTGGGTTTTGGGAAACAAGCAACATGAAGCATGCTTTTTGAAAGGTATGTTTCGATGCTCTGAGTTCGAAAACTCGATACACTAGGATGTAATCAGTTTCGGGTTTGGAAGACAATAGACATGAAGCATGTAAAAGACATGTTTCCATGCGATGGAAACCCAAAACCCAAAAATCTCCTTCAAAGGGCATTTTTAGGGGATTTTGTCAAAAATTTCTCTGGTTATCTCAATTTTAGCTGAAATAACTAAAAATGAGATAACAACTTAATATAAAGAATCGGGAGATGTATGAGTTATCCCTAAATCTTGCTTTCTTCCAACCTTACAAACTACACGAAACTACAAATAAACTCAAATACTATTCACAAATAGCGAGTCTGCCGTTTGCAATCTACTCAATTTTAGAATAAAACCAATAAAACTAAAGATGTATAATATAATTTTGGATTCAACAATCTATGCAATTTAACACTTGAATAATAAAACCAAAGATTTATTGAGCAAACTAATTGATTTAAGAATAAAATCAAATATTTACATAACAATGAAAATAGTTTGTTATCATATTCCACATGCATATTGTGGGAAAATAGGTATATATCTTTTGGTTTACATTATCTTCACTTTGTCCGAACTAGATGAATAGCATTTCTGAGAACCAAACTGGGCATGTAAGGAGAAACATATATGTGGATTGCAGTTGCACATTTGTAGCTAAGAAGAGGAGTAGTTATATTGACAAGTTTTAGAGTGTGGGACTGTACATTTTTAAGAGGTTCTCTGGTGTTTGCACTTGACACCGGGTCTCTATGTACCCAAATAGTAGTTGCTTCACTAGTTGGTGTCATTTTCTCGAGAATTATTGATAAATTATGTTGCTGTTGGTTTTTTAAAACATGAAGAATGGCAATATGCATTAGAATTCGAGTCAACAAGAATAGAAATGGAAGTTTTTGGTAAATTGGTCTATTAGGTTAAGCATCCCAATTGAAGAGTACAACTTGCAGCACTTTGAGACCACTCAACGGGGCCATTCTATAATGTAGATCAAGATCAAATTAGCCACCTAGTTCTATTGTTAGGTTTTTGACATAAATTTTAGTGTAGAAATAATACAACACAGATGCATCTAGATATACTACACATAATCATTGCATACCATATAACATTGGTAACCATTTCCCCTTCTCTGATTTGGATCAAAATAAATGATTCTTCACTATGTTGAGATATTGTCTCAACTTGAGACAGTATGTGTGAAGAAGACAAAGCACTTACCTTAACACCAAGTAGTAATGGACTACCACATTTACATGTAACCACCTCATTTGGGTAGAGTGGACTCTTGAAAATGAGAGCATATACTCCTTCAAGATGACTCATATTAACCTCTATGACAATTTGTCTAAAGGGAACTTTTCACTGTCTGCATACACCCAAGTCCAGGTACATCAAATCAGGAACAAAAAAACTTATGGGTAGATATTTAAGTCGAAAGGAGAACAATAACTATACATGTCTATTTGAAAATTGACTGTGCTTTCCAATCAAGGGCATACTCACCTTCTTTCATCTTCTGTTCTGGACAAATACTAACTGAGATGAAGTACTTATATGTTAGAGAAAGTTTTTTACCGTAATCAACATTAATTTGGAGATGATCTTGTACACAATATTGTGTAAATCAAGTGTTCTATATTGTTTCAGATCTATGGCTTTTGATTTTTTTGGAATAGGAATGCTTTCATGAATATATATCCTAGCGCTATTTTATTTGGAATTTTACTTTTTCATGTTAGGTGTTTGAGATTTGGCACAAACATGTACATCTGAAACCCTTATAATATTTTTGTATTTATTTCACCATTTTGATGTGTTGAATATGGAATGTGAGTGGAGTTTTTAGTTTAACTAGTTTGAATATGTAAAGTGATATACCAATGATTAAAATGAGTGGATTCACCCACCCTAGCCTATATTTGATAAGTATAACTGAACCATTGATGAAAGACAATAATCATATCCAACTTCTCATCTATGTAATGGTTACATAGTTGTCTCAGTGTATCAAGTGTAGTAGGCAAGATCCACCATTGAATTGAGATTTGCTAGCTCTTGTCTCTGTTATGGGGTTTAAGTCTCCATTACCTTTGTAATTCATTTTTCTCCCAATCCTCTAGATTTACCCTATGAAATCTAATGATCTTATGATCTAATGCTTTTTGTATTTTCTCTACTTTTACTTTAGGGAAATTGCTCCCTGTCATTCACAAAAATTTTACAACATTTGTAACCCTTGGCACATGCTATTCACCTTGGGCATATAGGTTTTCAATATGTACTTACTTTCTAATATGACAGAGGATGGATTCTTCCTGTAGAAGCCACCCATTGCACTCCATGACCAACCAATCCATTGAAGGCTCCAACGGAAAGCAAAACCCAAGGAAACAGATTTATTAAAGACCAGCCCTACAATTAACATGACATTTTCACCCATATCCTTTATAAATTTAAAGTCTTATCCTCAACAAATGGTGAAACAATCATTATTCATTCTAGTGCTTACATGAGGGCTAGGTTGTAAAGCAATGCATTTCAATCCACCATTTTGAGGTACCTTGGAGAATCCCCTACCCAGTTGTTGTCTCACACCAAGTCATATTCCATCTACCCCAAGTAAAATCTTAGTCCCAAATATGTGAATTCTATTTCCAAATCTAAAATAAACATCAACACTGCTCTGTAATTGTAGAAAATGTATACTTATATCATATGTTATTAGGCTCTTCTATTAAGTGAAGCTAGAATAACATCAATAAACAAAGAGAGATAGACCTTACAATTTGGTAACCTATGAGTTAATGTGATTTTCCTAAAAATCGATACCTCAATGATTTCATTTAATCAATTATTACAAAAAGGTTTGCATTAAAAGTGATTCAAGTGGATTTCGGATATCTCACAAACTTACACAAATTTAGTCATTTAAAAGGGGATTACAATTGTGCCAAACAAATCTTCATGTAGAGTTTCTTCATATCCGGAAGTTATGCATCATATCAAAACTCCAACCCAAATATCCTTCCTTATGCAAAAAGATGATGACAAAATCACATCCAAAAAAGGGCCTTTTATCAATTAAGTAATCTTTTCCAAGCCAGAATGGGACTTCTACTAACAAACCAGGACTTCTGTTAAGCAGGAATTACTAATAGAGCAATGTTTACAAATTAAAATACAACTGCAAGAAAATAGAAAGTGTTTATTCTTGCAAATTCAACATCTTATTAGAGTGAAAATTAAATTGAAATTCAGGAAAAATGACAAACAACCTTCCTGTTAATGCAACTGTTGTAGAATTTAAGCCTCAAACAAAATGACCTCAATTGTTATAACATTGGTTCTTTCAAAGTGATCCCCAATTTCATCGCTTGAATACCGATAAAGTGTTTATATTACGTACAATACTATGTGATTTAATACACCTCCCTAGTGAATTTGAGGAATGAGATACCCCTTAGGCGCTTCATATAGGCCCAGGTTACCCCACAATGAAAATTTACCAAATAATAAAACAAAAACATAATCAACTGTAAAATTTTAGTCTCTTATTCATTTCATTTTTAAAATTTCTGATGCCTTTGAATTGTAAACTTTTGTTTCAACTGAGAAAATATTTTCATGCATTGGTGTTTAGATTTACTAGGAACAACTACCACAACCTTGTCTTACCGCTTATTTGTGTCTTTTAGAAATATCTTGAGAGCATTCAACAAATCCTATCCTCAACATCATTCCACCCATAATTTTCCTCCCATACTGACCGTTCATTCAAACATGGGGCCTCATCAGGCTCCAATTGAATAGACCTGCCAGAGACCTTCCTTTGAGCAAGAAATTTAGAGTAGGAATCCTCGTTCCCGGGATTCTTTTCTCCATAGTCCACATGGAATCTTCCCTTGACTAAAATAAACAACCAGGATAGGGGAAATCCAATCGATAGTTAGGTTCATGCCAACTTGGGTTCAATCATTGACCAAATAGAAAAATGAAAAAAGAAAGAGCGAATTCCAATTCAAAATTAAAATTCTAGAAGAGCTTATACTTGATATAAAAGTTGTAACTTGAAAGCCTCACATGAAATAGATAATATAAAATCCAAAGTTGTATGTGCCTCAACCAAACCAAATTCCACCGGATTAACTAAGCTTGTGAATGCAAAATTACAATCAAATGTAAATATGATTTTGGTTCTAGGCATGTCAACATACAATACCACAACTTACAAGTATAGGAAATTTATTCTCACAAAATTTTAAAATTACAACAATTTTCATTTGCAGATTTGGAAATTTTTTTCCCAAAACCAAAGAGAAACCTATTAAAGTCTTGGTTTTGGCCGGGAGCACATAAAAACCAAATCCTTTCCTCAAACCAATTGGTCTTTTTAATTTTGACAGGTACTTCTCTTAGTAATACCCTAAAAAAATTATGTCCTTACACAAATTGGCTTTTTTATTTCTAATTCGACGGGAACTTCTCTCGATAATATTCTAAATTTGTTGTGTTTGACATTACAACTCTTTGGGAGATCAGCCATTTAAGTAATACTTCTCTAAGGGAAGATTCTACCATGGGATAACGGATATGACTACCAATCTACTATTTATTCTAGCTCAAAACATTTTGGCACTTGCTCAACAACACTTGGGATGAACTTCAACATTCGGTCCTTACGAAGAGGATACTTACAGAAGTCAAACCCAGTTTGATTCCTTTTGAAACACATAGGAAAAGGCTCTCATAAGCATCTCCCATCTTTTAGGCCATAAAAAACCCTTAGCCCTCATGTAATTCCTCCCTTTCTCCTCCAAAACCCGTTCCCATCCTCCAACACCCTCTCCAACCCATGTTCCAATGACTCAACACTGGGTCGAAACCATAATCGCCTTTACAAAAAGACCAAAGTGCAAAACCATAATGACCTGACCTTCTTAACAACACAATCCACAATCTTAATCCCTTTAAAAACCTCAAAAATGGCTTTCCATCATCTTGGCTTACTAGGAGGATTCTTGGCGAGTTGGTTTTTCAATAATTCAACTTCCTCCACTGACCATTCTTCATTTTCAAAACCGCAGAGTCCCGGAAACCCACGAGACATCCTAAACCCTAGAATCATGGGAAACCTTAGGATCCCCGAGAGACCCTAGAATTTTCACTTGGGGTTTGATTGATCTTGGGATTTTTCAAGCCATTTGGAATGGGATTTTTGGAATTAGGGTGTTCCAATTTCCTTTTTTTTTTTCTTTGTGGGTTTTTCTTTCAAATTATTCTATTGGGGGTCACTCTTTGGGTCTTGTTGATATGCAATTAGGTCACCAACACTAACATTACAATCATCACCTACACAATCACGCAAAGGCAATCCTTGACAAAGCAATTGATGTTGCGTGTTTTTTTGTCAATTTCGTCTAGTTTTTAAGATTTTGAGAAATGGGTATGTGAGAAGCGAGGCCTTAAATCTTCATCGTAGTAGTCCATTTCACCTTTATGATTGAGAGATAAATTTCCAAGAACACCCCATATAACCTCTCTGTTATACTATATTGCGGAGAACAAAACCCACTTATGAAACTTGAAAATAAAATAAAACCCACTTCAAGGAATGTACATGGGTAGTGTTGTGTGTCTTGTAGTTGATGCACTAATACCAAACCCCACCGCTTTGAAAAACTTCCAAAACTCACTGTTGTAGGAATATGACTCGAAGACTTTCGCTACCAACATCTCGTGAGGCTACATCATTGTTTTGACATGTTAAGAAGTGGCTATTATGGGGGCTAGCAATGAAGACCAATGTGTATGAGCACAATAGAGAGCATGGTGTGAAGGATATGTGCAAAATGATGCATATCTCTTCAGCTTAGAGATCGTCTAACCTAGTGGACATTGAGCCAAGCTCCCAAGTCCCCACCTACAATTAACAAGAACTATCATGTTGTCTGTTGGGACCGGGTGTTCGAAATGCTAGTTGAATAATCAAGCAGAGACGGTAAAAACCAAAATATGTAGAGCAAAGAGGCAAGTGAATAGTAATCACTTTGCATGCGAGGTTAGGTGCCTAGGTCATTTGAGCAACATGCGGGTAGTGATTAGCTTGACACGAAAACTAGAGAAGGAAGCGGTTGAAGCGGGGTAAGCTATACACCGTCATCATTGGATCCCAATTGAAGGGTAGCCACGCCTTCAGGCGTAATTAGATCGTTTGGTTTTATATATTATTATTATTATTATTGTTGTTGTTGCATAGGATTCATTGATACTTAGATTGAAGTGGGGGCCGTGTGAATATAGCCTAATTCTCAAGATCTTGGGCGTGTCTTGACTAAATTAGGTTTTTACACATAATCTAATTAAAATAAAAATTAATGATTCAAGATTAATAGATATAGTCTTAAATTGTGTCAAGTATTGATTTTATGATATACAATTTTTGACAAAGTGTAATTATGGTTAATGAAAGAAATGAACTCATTAAAATATGTTGCCAAAGAGTAAGATAGTGAGCTTAATTGATATCTTTGAGGCCAAAAAGACACTTGATAGGATGCTTAGGAAAACTTAGAATCTGTAATTATGCTCTATATAGGTTCATAACATGTGGATAGTATTGTCGTTGAATGTGTTTGAGTAGGACAATTACATATTCGAAGGAATCCGGGAAGCCACGAACCTATCTTATGGAGATCTATGTTTATCAACCCTAAATTAATTTTAGATGATTAATTCACTTGATCTAATTAGGATTAGATATTATATGTTACAAGCTATAGAATTATACAATCACATGCAAATTTGTAATGAAACTAAACTATTTTCAAGAATGAAAAAATGATAGATCAATTGGAATCACAAGAGGGGTTAGAAGAATGGAATATTTGATCTTACACAGGTTTTAGATTGTGCTACCCCCAAAATTGAGATATGTGAAGGATTCTGGATGAACCTAAATAAATTGTTCTTCACAAAGTGCAACTAGGGTTGGGACCATACAAAAGGTCAATATCAGATCACAAAAACCACCCCTTTCCTCCTATCTTTAACTGTTTTCTTTTCAAATTATGATTTTTCCAGGTTTCTTTATTATTGCATGTTTCACACTTTTGTATATTCAAATCCACCAATAACCCTATATTTTGTACCTATACATACAAAACAAACCTAGCTTCTAGAAAGAAACTCAAGCACTCATTAGATCTAAAAATAAAAGATGCAAATGCTTGAGTTAGAGTAACCTCAACAGTCACCTCATTTGTGAGTCAACGAGCTCTGCACTACATTTCAGACTCAATGCGGTTCTCCTAGTATGTTGTGTCAATGTTCATGCAAACTAGAACACTTACACTAGTGGTTCCCTTTTGTTTCCACATCGATAACACACTATGCTACTTTTCTCCCATAAAACCTTTTCTCCCACAAAACCCTTGTGTGTAGATGCCACAAAAAAATTTCATGCTCTCTATCTTTATGATATGCACTATGAAGAATGTACTCTTGAATTCTTAGCCTTGTATTTGGTAGATATGTGCTTGTTAGATGATAAATGATTAAGGTGGAATTATATATACATATATAGGAGTCTATCAATTTAAAATTTGAATCTTATTAATGCACAAAGCCGACCATAAACATAAATTGTGAAAGACAAATATGTAAAAAGACTCAATGGGTAGAAAGGACCCAAAGCATAGAAAGGGGCTAGACCATACATTTTGGTCGGGATTGTAGTATAGTCTTCACTAATCTATATGGTTTTGACCCAAAGACAAGTAAAAGAAAAATAAACAATACAAAGGGATAGAGATCAATGTGACACAACATAAAATCATGAACAAGGATTAAAAATTCAAATAATATGATAGATCAAGACATGTAAAAGAAAAATGACAAGGACTTGCACCACTAAGACTTAGTTTCATGGTTCAAGACCCACATACATAAACCTTACCAAAAACATGACACAATAATGATATTGTTCATATTTAGTGTCTACATTTCCCCTCATTTACGCTAGTGAATAAAATGTAAGTTAGTGTGAAGGAGCAAGAGAGTGTACCTAATAGTGTTGAAGCATAGGAAGTTGTAAAGTGTTCCAAATAAAGTAATGAAAGTGTGGTGAACATTGTGGGGCACCAATGTCACCCACGTGGAGATAGGCGTAGTGTACTATAAACATCAAAGGGTGTAATAGGCATGAAAGGAGTATTTACAAACATGGAGATTCTCGAATTGTCATTTTGTACAGTTAGGGATGATCAATCCCCAACAAGTGTTTGATTTGAGATAGTAGAGAGGGAGTATTAGACTACAAATAATCAATATGCTTCGATTCCTTTCCCATTCAATAATGGGAAGAGAAAGGAGGAAACATCAATCTATGGAGATTGTAATTTTACTTTGATGATTTCCTCTAAACACATGGAGCACGCTGCTTTGCGAGATAGATCAAGGCCCAAAATTTGTCAACAAAAAAACCTGTAAAATCATCACTATACATTATATGGGTGTTACAAAAATATTGATAACTTGTAGATTTTGATAAGTGTTCTTTCCCCTTATATTTACAATAAATGCAATATGATATTTTCTTATGTCTTATTCATTTAATGGATCTTTATGTTGAAATTCGACCCCTTTATTTTTGATAATTTATATTGATATGTATAGGAAATAAAATGGCCTTGTGTAGCCACCCACAACTTAGTAACTTCAGTTTTTAGTACATTTTATGTATCCAAAGTCGACTATTTTATATTTTGGTTTGTGCTTTGACTTTTCTAGGAAAGGGGATGACCTTACATAGCCAACTCATACAACTACCCCTCTTTTGACAAAAGGGATGGCAGAAAATAGAATAAATTGAGGTGAAAGTAACTAGAACTTGCGTCATCAACACTAATGGTAGTGTTGAGAGTAAAATATAGAATCATGTGTTGTGAAAGTAAATGTTCCAGTATAAGTTTGAATAAATGTTATCAACAATGATGTGATGAGAATAGAAAAGACTTGATATTATATTAATTGTTGAGTTGAATTTATGTCATCAACATTGAGTAATGTGCTTAGAATAAAAATGCTTGAAATGAACATTTTCATTGATGGAAACTTGATTGTGTTGTTGTTAGAATTGTGAGTATGTGTCATAAGGGTTGTATATAGTGCTTGAGGATAGGATGTGGTATTTGTAGACACTCAAATTTGGAAATTTGCACTTTGAAAACACTTGATTTGACAACACACTCTTGTCATGATAAATATAATGTCTATACAATGCATGCAATATACTTACCATGCCTCCATTTGAGCTCTTAAGAAAAATTAAATAAGGACCTTCCAAAATCAGTCTTGAAAGGAGTAGTGTACTATGTAAGACAATGATTTTCTCACATGACTCCACTTTTCACCTATATAACTTATCTAACTTTTCAGCTCGTGCTAAGGAAGACTAATTGACATCATAAAAATGTCAACTATAAATGATTACATTTTTTAGGAAGTTGGATGAAAAACCCTTAATTTAATGAAATGTCATAACTCCTTATGCTTGTATGGAGAACATGAAACATGTTTCAACACTCTAAAAATTAGTTACACTTATAGATATTTCAAATCAGACCTTTGCAACAACTGGTTTGTAACTTCCAAATCTATTTTGTCTTCTAGCAAAGCGAGAATTCCTTTGTCTTCTAGCACATTATGACCATGCACCAAGTGGAATAAGTATGCAAGAAAATTATACAACTCCTCTCCTTGCTTTCTATACCTATAACAAGCCTTGAGACTTTCCATTATCTTACCATACCTCCATTTGAGCTCCTAAGAAAAGTGAAATAAGGAACTTCCAAAATCGGTCTTGAAAATTGAACATTGTGGGGCACCAATGTCACCCACGTGGAGATAGGGAGTAGTGTGCTATAAACATCAAACGGTGTAACAGGAGTGAAAGGTGTATTTGCAAACATGGAGATTTTGAATTTTCATTTTTTGTACGGTTGGGGATGATCAATCCCAACAAGTGTTTTATTTGATATAGTAGAGAGGGAAGATTATACTATGAAGAATCAATATGCTTCAATTACTTTCCCATTCAATAATGGGAAGAGAAAGGAGGAAACATAAATATATGGAGATTTTATTTTTACTTTTATGCTTTCCTCTAAACACATGGAGCACACCACTGCAGATGATTTGGGCCCAAAATTTTTCAACAAAAACCCGTAAAATCATCACTATACATTATATGGGTATTACAACAATGTTGATAACTTGTAGATTTTGATAGGTTTTCTTTCCCCTTACATTTACAATAAATGCAATATCATATTTTCTTTTGTTTTATTCGATCAATGGATCTTTATGTTGAAATTTGACCCCTTTGTTTTTTAATAATTTATATTGATAAGTATAGGAAAGAAGATGGCCTTGTGTAGCCACCCACAACTTAGTAACTTCAGTTTTTAGTACATTTTATGTATCTAAAGTCAATTATTTTATATTTTGGTTTATGCTTTGACTTGTATAGGAAAGGGATGACCTTGCATAACTAACTCATATAGCTACCCCTCTTTTGACAAAAGGGATGGTATAAAATAGAATCACTTGAGGTGAAAGTAACTAGAACTTGCGTCATCAACACTAATGGTAGTGTTGAGAATAGAATATAGAATCGTGTGTTGTGAAATTAAATGTTCCAAGTATAAGTTTGAATCAATGTTATCAACAATGATGTGATGAGAATAGAAAAGACTTGATATTATATTAATTGTTGAGTTGAATTTATGTCATCAACATTGAGGAATGTGCTTAGAATAGAAATGCTTGAAATGATCATTGTCATTGATGGAAACTTGATTGTGTTATTTTTAGAATTGTGTGAATGTGAGTATGTTTCATAAGATTTATATACAAAGCTTGAGGAGAAGATTTGGTATTTATAGACACTCAAATTTGGAAATTTTCACTTTGACAACACTTGATTTGACAACGCACTATTGTCATGGTAAATATAATGTCTCTATTCTTTCTTATTACTTTTCGAGGTCTCTTGTTTATCTTTGCACATTGAAATTTCAACTGTAGGCACAAAATCTATGCACTTGGGTACATTTCTAGGTCCTAGAACATACTAATATATACATTATTCCTAAGCAAGAAAACTAGTGGTTGACAACATCTTTTGGGCCTTTTTGTTTTGTCAATTATACTATTATTGCCCTTACACACTTTACAACATGTTGGTATTTGACTGATTTATCTTTTATTTCCTCAGACACTAGCACCCATTTAAGACAAAAGCACCCAAACACTCCTGCCCCTTTTGGCTGCTCATGACCTTCTTTTCCTTATTTTTACTCTTTTGGGCCTATCTTACTTTTGGTCATCTTTTACAACTTTGGGTCAGCCTTTTAGTTTTCAATTACAAAATTCAAACAAGGGAATCATATACATATATATAGTTATAGCTCTCAAATAAGGGACCAAACACTAAACATTACCTATCATCACCTAAGCTTGCATTTAAAGGCATAAGAGAACTTTAAAGGAATTCATATAGCACACTCACACTCATACAAAGGAAAAAGGATGCATCACTCTGTATACACAACATCGGAGGGTTATAGGTATAATCAATGATATAAGAATGAAACAAGAGTGAAAAAAGGAAACTAACACCAAATCTCCTCATACATAAATAAGGACAAAATCGAGTACATGATCGAACACTAACACCCAGATCAATCACTAGCGTCGAGTGCTCTGTCCTCCCATAGGTGCTTCTATCCCGCACATTTACGAATTCTGGAACCTCCAATGAATCTTGATGATACTACTTCCAATCTATTTCAATAGTTATCCCGCCGAGATCATCTCCTAATTATGTAAAATCAGCTAAGTCACCCTCTCTCTCTCTCTTTAGGGTTTCATATTATTTCTTGCTTATTGCTTATGTCTTATTGTAGTTCATTACTTGTATATCATTAGTACAATAAAGTTACTATAAAATTAAGATTTAATTTATTTTATATTAAATCATTTTGGTGAACCCCATTTTATTAGCAAAGAATATACTATGGGTATGTATAATCTATGTTGTAATGGATCTTTCTATGATCAAGCTCACACCATCGCTTATTTTGTCTCCAATCCAAACCCTATTGGTTATGACCCTGACACTGATGATCTCCTTGATGAATTTACTTGATTCCTCACTTGCACACTTGCGTGTATCACCCTATTTCCCCCTCCCTTTCCATCACCATTTGATGTCTCTATTTTCTACTCCTAGTTCACTTGCTACATCGTGCACCCCGTGCTTTATGATCACACCTTTTTAACATCTATTCGTAGTAAACTTACCATATTATCCTTACTGACGATGCACTCTAGTTCTATGATTCATACTCAAATGTTAAGGGTCCAATTATTTAATGAACCTCACATCACCTACTCTTTCTATACACTTTTTGCTTCACAAACAATATTTCTAAGCACTCTCACATCTCTCGGTAATAACATTGTACCATCATTTCTCAATGACACAATCTTGTTATATGGCTCATTCTTGATTCTTGAGGGATAATTTCTAAATTATCTTCATCTCACACACATCCACTAGGGTTTTTGGAAATTCTAGGCACTAAGGGGGAGGGGGTGAATAAGTCCTTATACAAAATTGGCGGAAATTCAATTTCCTTAACTTTGTTATGATGAAACCACAAAATAATTCACAAGCAATCAACAAGAGAACAAACATAGAGAGACAATATTTAATGTGGGAAACCCTTTAAGGGAGAAAACCCACTGAAACCAAAGAAGCTGTCTTGGAAAAAAATGTCCTGTAAATGTTATAATGATTTCACTATTGATAATCCACTCAACTTGGAGCATCAACTCTAATACTTTAGTCAAGCTTCCACTTGACCTTTGAAAACTTCTACTTACATAGAAGCTTTAACTCCTAATTCTTCAATCAAGCTTCTACTTAATCTTTAATAAGCTACCAATTACAAGGAAGCATCAAATCCCTATGTGTTAAGAATCCACTTGGAATTCTTCAAAATGTTTTGATCATTTCCTTGTATTGTCTTTCAAAACAAATTGTGATCATCTATTCATCCCACACTTCTTCTCTTTTCTCCTCCTAATTAATCTCTCTTCTGATCACTTAATTAGCTGAAAATAACGGTCATACAGAGCATATTCCACACACACATCCTCTTTTAATGTTCCACATCTTGAATCACACTAAAAAGTACCTACTTTTCATGTGTTCAACTTGCTGCAATATTTCAGTCATGAATGCATTTCTTGCTCACCTTGATCCACCTATTTTTATGTTCTTAATCTCCTTCAAAAATTGTTCATCAACCATTCAGTTTCATACTTCATACCTCCTTCCTCAACTCAATCTTCATCAAAAGTTGTTTGATTTTTCAACAACCAATTCATGCATAGAGGCTTTACATATATAAGAAAATGATTTTCTCACATGACTCAGTTCTCACATATATAACTTATCGACTTTTCAGCTCATACAAGGAAGACTAATTGATATCATAAAAATATCAACTAGAAATGATTACATTTTTAGGAAGTTAGATGAAAAATACTTCATTTAATGAACTATCATAACTCCTTATGATCATATGGAGAACAAGAAACATGTTTTAGCACTCTAAAAATCAATTACACATATAGAAATTTCAAATTAGACCTCTACCACAATTGGTTTGTAACTTCCAAATCTATTTTTTCTTCTAGCAAAGTGATCACTCCTTTGTCTTCTAGCACATTATGAGCTTGCACAAAGTGGAATAAGTATGCAAGAAAATTATACAACTCCTCTCCTTGCTTTTTATACCTATAACAAGCCTTGAGACTTGTCATTATCTTACCATGTTTGCATTTGAGTTCCTAGGAAAAGTGAAATAAGCATGCTAGTCACCACCCCAAGCCACCCCCACCACCACTCCTAAGCCACCAACCTCACCACCTGTAGCGCCAATCACCACTCCCAAGCCCTCGGTGGCTGCTTCCACCATGACGTCTGTGCCACTGGTCACCAAACCTCCGGTGGCGGCACCTCTAGTGACTACCCCACCCAAGGCAACTCCTCCTATGGTAGTGTCACCAAGGCCGCTCCTCCGATTAGTGTGCCTCCTTCCGTTGCTCTGTTATGCCGCTGGTTACTCCACCACTAGTTATCATGTCTCTATTCTTTCTTAGTAATTTTGAGGTCTCTTGTTTATCTTTGCTCATTTAAATTTCAATCGTAGACACAAAATCTATGCACTTGAGTACATTTCTAGGTCCTAGAATATATTAATATATATATGAATACTAAAAAGAAAAATAGTGGTTGACAAGATATTTTGAGCCTTTTGTTTTGTCTCTTATACTATTATTGACCTTACACACCTTACTGACTTGTTGGTATTTAATTGATTTATCTTTTATTTCCTTAGACACTAGCACCCATTTAAGACAAAAGCACCCAAACACTCCTATCCCTTTTGGCCACTCCGACCTTCTTTTCCTTCTTTTTACTCTTTTGGGCCTATTTTACTTTTGGTCATCTTTTACAACTTTAGGTTGGCCTTTTAGTTTTAAATTACAAAATTCAAATTAGGGAATCATATATATAGATCTCAAATAAGGGGCCAAGCACTAAGCATCACCTAAGCTTGCATTCAAAGGCACAAGAGAACTTCAAAGGAGTTCATCTAGAACACTCATACAAGGGACAATGGGCTGCATCACTCTACATACACAACATATGAGGGGTTGTAGGTAAAATTGACCATATAAGAGTGAAACTAGAGTGACAAAGGGAAATTAACATTGAACCTCCTCCTACATAAATAAGGACAAAAATCGAGTACATGAATGGACATTAACACCCAAATCAGTCACTAGCACTTGGGTGCTCCTGTCCCTCTTGTAGGTGCTTCGTCCAAAGACATTTACAAGTTCTGGAACCTCCAAAGTGAGTCTTGGCGATACTACTTCCAATCTACTTCAAAAATTCTCTGCCCAAATCATCTCTTCGACTATACTGAGAATCAGCTAAGTCACCCTCTCTCTCTCTCTCTCTCTCTCTCTCTCTCTCACTTAGGGTTTTATAATATTACTTGCTTATTACTTATGTCTTATTGTAGTTCATTACTTGTATATCATTAGTATAATAAAGTTACTTTGAAATTAAGGTTTAATTACTTTTATATTAAATCATTTTGGTGGACCCCCTTTTACTAGCAAAGAATATACTATGGGTATGTATAATCTACACCGTAATGGATCTTTTTATGATCAACCTCACACTATCACTTATTATGTCTCCAATCCAAATCCTATCGGTTATGACCTTGAAACCAATGATCTACTTGATGAATTTACTTGATTCCTCACTTGAAAACTTGGGAGGTATCACCATATTTCTCCCTCCCTCTCCATCACCATTTTATGTCTCTATTTGCTACTCCTAGTTCACTTTCTACATCGCACGCTCTGTGCTTCATGATCACACCTTTTTAGTATTTATTCTTAGTAAACTTACTATACTATTATTACCCAATGACATAATCTAGTTCTACGATTCATCCTCGATTGTTAAGGGTCTAATTATTTAATGAACCTCACATCACCTACTCTTTTCTATACACTATGCGCTTCATGAACAATATTTCTAAGCACTTTCGCATCTCTGGTAAAAACATTGTCTTGTCATTTCGATGACGCACTCTTGTTCTATGGTTCATTCTTTATTGTTGAGGGAGCATTTATAAATGAACCTCATCTCATGCACATCCACTAGGGGCTGTTGGAAATTCTAGGCACTGGGGGGTGAATAAGTGCTTATACAAAATTTGACAAACAATTCAATTTCCTTAACTTTGTTATGATGAAACCACAAAATCATTCACAAGCAATCAACATGAGAACAAACATAGAGAGACAAGATTTAATGTGGGAAACCCTTTAAGGGAGAAAAACCCACTGAAACAAAAGAACTAGCTTGGACAAAAATGTCATGTAAATGTTACAATGATTTCACTATTGATAATCCACTCAACTTGGAGCATTAACTCAATACTTAGGTCAAGTGCCACTTGACCTTTAGCAAGATTCTACTTGCATGGAAGATTTAACTCCCAATACTTTAATCAAGCTTCTACTTGATATTTTGTAAGCTTCCACTTATAAGGAAGCATCAAATACCTATGTGCTAAGTAACCACTTACACTTTGTCACAATGTTTTGATCACTTTCCTTATGTTGTCTTTCATAGCAATTTGTGATCATTTATTCAACTCACCCTTATTCTCTTTTCTCCTCCTAATTCACCTCTCTTTTGATCACCTAATCAACTAAAAATAATTGTCATACAACTAATATTCCACATACACATCCTCTTTTCATGTTCCACATGTTGAATCACACTAACAAGCACCTATGTTTCATGTGTTCAACCTACTACAATATTTCAGTCATGAATGCATTCTTGCTCACCTTGATCCACCTATTTTTTACGTTCTTAATATCCTTCAAAAAAATGGTCATCAACCATTCATTTTCATACTTCAGACATCCTTCCTCAACTCACTCTTCATCATTAGATATTTACATATATAAGAAAATGATTTTCTCACATGACTCCACTTCTCACGTATACAACTTATATGACTTTTCAGCTCATAAAGGAAGAGTAGTTGACATCATAAAACTCATCAACTAGAAATGGTTACATTTTTAGGGATTTAGATACAAAATCATTCATTTACTGAACTTTCATAACTCCTTATGCTCATATGGAGAACAAGAAACATGTTTCATAACTCTGAAAATCAGTTACACTTATAGATATTTATAATTAGACCTCTGCAACAACTAGTTTGTAACTTCCAAATCTGTTTTTTCTTCTAGCAAAGTGAGCACTCCTTTGTCTTCTATCACATTATGACCATGCAACAAGTGGAATAATTATGTGAGAACATTATTAAACTCCTATAATTTCTTTCTATACCTATAAAAATCCTTGAGACTTGCCATTATCTTACCATGCCTCCATTTGAGCTCCAAAGCAAACTGAAATCAGGACCTTCCAAAACCAATCTAATTTTTGGAACTAAAGGGCACACTTATAGAAAAATTCATGCAATCTAAATAGGTGAGATCACAATAATCATGTATACTACTTCATCACGTCCTTAGCATTCATAAAATCAAGGCAAAAGGCTCCATTTTCATTCTTCTTCTTAGTTAGACGTTCACATACCCTAGTGGATAAAAAACCAGTCTTCAAAAGTGAGTTGGTTCACTTATGTAAATATTTTTTATAGCTTCTAAATGACCTTTCTAGGAATCTTATATCCCCATGAAAATAATCACACCAAGTTCAATCATCAAATCAAGGTATACGGCCATGATATTCAAGCAATTTTGGGAATGTATGTTCGGTTTTAAGACGATAAAAACTAGTCTTGGCTTGGAGACTCCTCATTTACAAAAATTCATTTACAAGACTAATAAATGCCACAAATACATCAAATGGAATACCTACTCCATCTCCAAAGGCTTGTGTGTATATTTTTTTAAGATAAATTCACAAGAGCATCTCAATTTCTCAACCTTCTTAACTAGTCATATAGGACAATTTTGGATCAATAAATCTTATGCATGCAAGAACTTAATCAAATCAAAATAAGCACACTATTAGCTCATATTGGACACCTTTATGCTATTCAAGATCAAAAACAACATCAAAAATGCTCATTTCATCATGAGCACCTCCATTTCACCATCACTAATTTTGTATACTAGCTTTCTTAGCGGTAGGTCTGAGAGAAACTCATGTATCATCAATTTTATTCACATAATCACCATGTATTATTACTTGGTAAATGAGATAACATCACAAGGTTCTTGGAACACTTCACATTTCATTTTGAATCCATAGTTTGTGCTCGTATACCTGAAATAACTAAAAATACTTGTTTTCTTGTGGGGCCCACCATGTGTCATAAGCTCAAACCACCATGAAAATGACCTCTGATGAGTTCTCTACACACTAAAATAATTTTATAAGAAGAAAAATTCAATTTGGAGGCATAACCAAACAATTTTCTCCATACCGCTTTCAACTAGGGTTTAGGAGGGTTTTAAACAATACCAAAAAAATGGATAGAAATTTCTTGTCCTTCATCCTTTACGGCTTCATACTTTTGAAAAATCATATCTCTATATTCTCTTCAAAAAAATCTCTTATGATGTATCTGAAAAATTATTTTAAATTTAGATCAAATGCTAAGAATTCAGGGCATTATTTTGGCATACCTTAGTTATCTTGGTTTTGAAAAATTGTAATTTCTTACTAAAAATCATCCTATGGTCCTCAAAATTTTCGCACACCTTCATGAATACCTCCTCCATGATCTCCAATGGCTACTTTATCATGGTTCACTCTATAACTTCCAATCCCATCTCATTTGGGCATACTAAACTTGTTTTGTCTGAAGGGCAAAGTCATACAAATGACCCTAAATATGCCTCTAAGTGTTGATTTATGACCCGTAGATTCATATGAGGAATCTTAGAGTTGTCCCTACACACTTCTCATGATTGAAATTTCTTTTCATGGCCTGATTTGGTTCGAAACCCATTCCAGTCCTTGAGATAGGCCAAATTGAACTATTTTCCTTGTAACTCATCAAATTTTATCTTTTTCCACCATTTAGCCCCTTAAAAATGTGCTATCATGTGTCTCATGAATTTACCATGATTTTATATCTTCCTCATGCCTTCACTCCACCTTTAGGTCACTTTCCTAACTGACACTGCTAAACTAAGCTAGTCTCACCAATTCTCCTCATGCACCTATGTATTCATCATTCTAACCTTGTTTCCATATCATATACATGATATACCACGTATGATTTCATCTTGGTATGCTCTCACATCATCAACCTACTTGTACCAATCCTTAGCTTCTCGGAAGCTAAATCTCAAACAAGTGTTCTCTTGACCTTTGTCTGTCCTACCTTTTCAATGTCATTCCAAGCTCCCTATAGCTCTCTTGCATCCTAATTTGTCATTAATTTTTATTTTGCATCAATAAAAATCACCATAAACACGCCAAAAACTCCCCCTTTATAATTGATGGAAAAACCTCTTGTTTATGCTCGCCTTTTTACATTAATGACAAAGTACCTATCTCGTATTCATTGTATTCTTCTTTATCAACTTATTTAGGCTATGTGTTGGTTGGAAACATGAACCAAACTCATCATTCAAGATATAAATTTTGTCTTTCCTTCCTTAAAATTGTTTTTTTGGTCTTCACCATGCATTGAGTTCATTATTTCTCCCCGAGAAGATGCATTTAAACCATATACACATGCCGACAATATGACATTTGATTGAAAACAACATCCTAGCACACAAATATGTCTATCTCAACTCAACATGCTTAAATCAATCTTGACTCTACTATGTATTAGTTTCAAACATCACTTGGGCCTTAGGTCCCTAAACCAACTTGTTTGGTGCATTTTAATCCAAATTTTTCCTACCGTAGAAGATCATTCACTCATAAAATTATCCTTTCTACCTTCCCCGGGATTATGTCATATATTTATAATTTATTGTGAAAGAGTTAGGATTAATACCTTGTTCTTGAGTCTCCTAGATGGATTTATATCATCATCCCTATCCTAAACTATCTTGTCAGTATTTATTGCATCTTTGTATGATATATCGCCTTTCTCTATCATATCATCTACTCCCCCTTGGAGTGGCAATACCAATCATCATCCAATTTTTACCTTATAGTATTCTAAACACCGAGGCACCTCTTAAAAGGTTCCAAACAACTCTCCCTACTTTGAGTGGTCTTTTGCAGACCCGTAGATCCTTGTTTGGAGCTAACCACTTACAATGAATTAACACTTTGTAAATTTTACTCATACTTATCCTGTTGCATTCTTGGTTTCACTTTTCAAAGATGATATTCATTTTGGATCCCTTCATATCTAATCCCAATTACTAGAGCATCATGAGTAGATTACCTTGCCTTACCCATTGTCCTTAAACCTCGTAGTGAGTCTCTGTCTCAGGATCTATCAACTTGGTAGATTGTTTCTTCATACCGATCCTGTCATCTTTCAAGTATCATCTCCTAGTTATAATTAGCAATGTAGTTTATTCTCTATCTCGACCTTAATATGTACACCATTAAATTTTTTCATACTAGTTGTGGAAAGTTCTTCATACACTGTAATATCTTGATATCATCTCGGGGATAGATTCGGTGAACTTTCCCGTAATTTAAGTTCTTACCAAGATTTCATAGTCAATTGTTGACATTCAAATATTCATTCAAGATCTGCATGATGTTGCATACCTTCTTGAACTTATTCCAACAAGTTTTAGTCATCATTTTAGCCCCGATTCTCCTTATATGGAGCCTAAATCCTCGACAAGTTTATTTTTGTAGGTTTCATCAATGATCTTGCTCAAAACAAGCCGAATTTTGAATTTCTAGCCTAAATTACCCTGTTTAACTATGACCCTTATTGCACAAGCTTCAACTAATGGAATATCACTCATCAATGAGGTGCTGCAAAGTGAGAAAGATTTCAATTTCTCTAAGATTGTCTTTGTAAGCTCTTAAGAGTAATACTCATGAAGATTTCACGATTGGATCAACTTGTGCATACCCACAACACTATGAGGACATATTTGAGTACCTATTTTTCTATGATGGTGTGCATCACTTTTTGAGTTCCAATTCTTAGCCTAAATCACCTTTTGACCTCTTCAATTTCCTTACTAGCTTCTTGTTCAAGTAGCTATGCTTGGGTTGTTTTACTCTTACACCTTTGATTGCAATTTATCATTCAACAACTTAGAGGAATTTTCTAGCACCCATTTGGGTTTTACAACTGTGTGAAAAGTTTTAGGGGGTATTCATTTATGAAATATTGCTCAAAACTCATTCTTTTTAGTATCTATTAGGCCTCCTCCAACTTTGTCATCACTATAAGCCCAATTGTCATGAACTAGGTGAGTTTTTTTCTTAGCTTAAGTCTTAAATCCACCAAAATATGTGTGTGGGATGTTCCAAGATCATATGTCTAAAATTTCACACTCTAATTCCATTGTTAAAGCCACCAAGTGTCAAACCCTAAGTAGGGTTTCCTACACACCCGATAGGAGGTAAATAACCATATAATGAACAAAAACTCATTTCAAGCCTTGAAACTTGTACTCAAGGTATATTATGAACTTCTCCATATGAAGGTCTTACAAAAGAGGTCAAGATAAACTCCATATTCCAAGTTTTATTACAAAAAGACATTGTTCTACCCCGAGTAACATGGGTTTCTCTCTCTATAATGCTTCTTCTTAAGTGATTAATTCATCATAGAATGTTGAAAGATCTTTGATTTGTTTGAATGGACCTATAGATGATCCTTCTTTATGATAAGGATTTACTTCCTTTGACAAGTATTTCTCCACCCATGGAACATGTTGAAGCTCAATCCAGTTTCTTGGATTGAGCTGGTCATTTTCATGAGCTCCCTGTAAATACAACTGATTTTTTGTGCTTCATGTTGTTTCCCATGCTTCAAAGGTTAGTCTAAGTCAAGGAGAAATGTTAATTTGTTATAAAATTTTATGCCTTGTCATTGTAGGTGAAAGTGTTCAAGATAAAATGTCGAGAGGATTGGTTGAATTAAGCTGGTAAAACAAAGTAAAAATATTCACGCTCATTGGTGATAGAGAATATGTTTACATTTTTCACAAAGAGCTTGTAATTAACACCAAAATGATCCAAATTGCTCCAAAATCCAAGGCTCTAAAGGTCTAAAAGCAAACATCACAACCACGAAGTATAAAGTTACAAAATTTAGTTAAAATGTACTAGGCCATTCTTAAGGGCAAGATACATGCATACAAACATCAAAATCCACTTCTCAAAAGCATTGGCCATTGGCATTTGAAAACCTGCAGGAGAATAAGGTTAATTCATTAACGAGTTATTTATAAAAATCCACTTGACATTCATTTAGCCGTCAAAATTCAACACCAGCAGGGACATGGGCCATGTGGAGACAAATTGACACTTCAAGGCTAGAGCCATTCCAGCCTATTTTCATAGTGATGGACCCCGATGGACCTCAAAGCTCCAGAATAAATCATAATAGATAAATATGTCAGTCTGGGTTTGGGTCAAGGTGGGTAAATGAACACATGGCGGGTGAAGGAAATGACACATGACACACATCCAACATGCCAAGAAGGACACACATCACTATTTTGTCAAAATTTTGAGTGATTGGCTCCAGTGAATCTCAAGCTCTAGAATGAATGAAATTTAACAAATAGATTTGGGTTTGGATGGTTGGTAGGTGGTAATTCAAATGGTCAATATAAAATCACACAATGCCACATGGAATAATATTTAGTGCTCAAGAAACACACATGTTGCCATTCTAGCGTTCTTCGATGGGATTAGTTCCCACGGACGTCAAACCCATGGAATAAACCAAGATCCATAATATTTTGGGTCCGGATGGTTAGCAATGTAGACACAGTGGAACATGGAAGGAAAAATGGTCTAGTTAAAAGGCGTCGGGTGGCGATATATAACCAGATCCCAAGGGGACACTTGGTGGGATTCCAGATCTCTTTAAGGTGATGAACTATAATGAGACTTCAAACCCCGGAATGAGCCAGCTTTTAAGGACTTTTGGGTCCGAATGTAAGGGCAAGGAATAGTCATCAGACATGGGGGAAGAATAGATAGGTGGCCCAACCAAATGATTCCACATGGTGCAAGATCAATAGTCCAAAGGGACACGTGGCACCATTCTATCACTCTTCAAGGTAGATGCGCTCGATGGATGTAAAGCCCGTGGAATTAATTGTATTGAGTAACATTTTTATCCATGCTTGACTGAATTACAAGGTTAAGAGGGATGTGGTGTAGTTAATTGATGACAATTGGCGCGAGATCAACGAACGGTGGTGGACACATGTCACCATTTTGGAAAATTATGAGGAGATGGACTCATTTGGACTTCAAGCCCTAGAATGAGCCAAAATAGATGGTATTTTGGGTTTTCCAACCTCAAACAACTAATAAAAATATAACACGTGGTGTAGAGAAGGAAAATTCAAAGCATGCACACGTAGGTAGAGGAAATATCTCGAGACCAATCAAATGTTGCCACTTGTTATGCTCTTGTTTATCCCGACATTAAGAATTTCAGAGGGCCATATATTTCGATTTCGAGCTCCACATATTACAAAATTTATATCATTGGAAAGGTCTCTTCGAGCCCTTCACTTTGGCATCATCAGATTTAGGAATTGATGACATTTGGTGGGAGAAAAAGAAGAAAATGTATTCAACATTCAAGTTGTAGTCCCAGTGTTGGTCAACCACTCGTCTTAATGGAGTATGGTGTCTATTTCTTCTCTAAACATGCAAAACAGAGGGAATGAGTGATTTTGGCAGGGTTCCCATGCTCCTTTGCAAAATTTTAATGCACCTTATTGGTGGTTGTAGAGGGAAATCAAAATTTTATTCTTTCTCTCTCTCCTTCTCATCTTTTATATATTGTAATAGTTTGTCATTTGTGCGAGGAGGTGGATTGGGGGTAGTTGTAGAGTTTTTGATTTAGTTCAATTTTTTGTTTCAGTTTCTAGCTTATAGAAAGAATTTTTTTATATCCAGTCTATAAGGAAGAGCTAAGGTGGTTGCATTGTATAACCATTAGCAAGTTTTGAGGGCATTTGTTTGTGTCCCCTAGCCAAAACTTACAAGAACAAATCTCTTTGTGATTGATCAAGCTATACTTTCCTTTCTCTTGTTTTAAAGGAATGAAAGATGCAATATTATTTATGTACTCTTCTTAGGTCTTTCTTAGTCACTTTGTATTTGTATGGTTACTATGAGATTATTGCATAATAGTGTATATTAGGCAATGGTTAAAATCAATTGTAAAATCCTATAGGCAACATCACTTTTGAAGATTTCTTGTAATTTCCTTAAGGTTATTTTGGGTGTATAAGACAAATATAACAAGTGCTTTATCTCATCTCTAAATCCATGATTTGTAGTTAGGATTGGGAAGACTGTAGAAAAATTTGTGGAAGTTGAGTATCAATGAATGCAAATTTTATTTCATTAATCATGTTAAATTGATTGTTCTTTTCAAGCATCACAGTTAAGGATGGATTCATTCCATGGGAACATTAATATACCAAAGTCATACAAGAAATTTCCCTCCCCCTCCAAACCTCCATTAAAACTAAACAATTAATCCCACCCCATACTTCCATCCATTCATTGTTTTTGTTGCCATGTCTCTAACTATCATTAAAATTTCCCTTTAGATTTTATCAAGAGAATGCAATAGCAACTGATCTCTACTGTCTTTAATAACATGTGTCTAGTGAGGTAAGCATATGCAGCACTTTGTGTGAAAACTCATAACTTGAGGGAACAAAGATCCCATCTCTCCCTCTGCATTTAGGTTACACCATGGGTCCTCTCACCCTGGTTCAAGGAAGGACCAAAAGTAGCAGGAATAGGCCATCCCCTTTGTATGTGCCCCTCAACCATCCCGAGGCTTGATCCCCAGGAAAGTGCTAGACCCCTCCCGGTGATAAAATGACACGCCACCACTTGGTCTACCACCATTCCAAGTAGTTACCCCCTTCCTACGGGATAGTTTTTGTCAATCCAATAAGGGGTGAAGATTTGAGGACCAACATAACAAAATTACATGCTCAATGAAACGATGTCATTAAAGAGGAGAATCACTCTTTTTACAAATAAGATGTCTTCTTCCTGCACATATTGGAGTTTTCCTTTGTTTCTAACATGTGAAGGCTTTAAATAAAATTACTTAATGAGTTAGGTGAAACCTACATACCTGAGAATGAATTCTCAATTTCATTCATAGTGCTTTCTTAATCATAGTTCATTAAGAATTTTCTCGAGACCTCTGTCAATTAGTTCACACATTTGACGGGTCCAATCTTCCATATAAAGGAATATTAAGCATCTTACCAACCATTTATGACTTCATGTATTTTTATTTAATCCTCTCCTGTAACCTTATTACTTGTTTGATCTTTCTTGCGCATAGATCTTGATGATTTAATTATTGATGATGTCATTCTTACAAAAAAATTAATCACTCTTGGTAAACTTTAGTGTCTTCATGAACCATTTCTCCTTTGGTTTTAAATCACAGAGATTTGAGTACTACCTACTTTTTGGATTTGAGCTAGAAGTTCTCTTTCTTGATGGACTGTGAATTCAAAATTTGTGGAGATTTTGAAATTTTAGAGCATATAAACTATATTCTCATACATGTTTGATGGTATATGATTTGAAACTAATTTTAGTCTATCAAAAAATGAGTAATTGAAAAACTTGACACACTTGACCAAGGATAGATGACTTGAATGAGTACAAACTTAATAGGTTTTATAGTGACATGAACTCAAGAAGATTAATATACTATCTTCCACTCTTTTGAAGAATAATCACACCTTTAATGCAATTTCTTGAGAACCTTTATACACACCATGAGAGATTACTCTTTGGAAACATCAGCTAGATATGACAATGTAGACCTAATGACAAACACCATACTCTTTCCTTTTCTTATTCAAATAAACAAGACTTCCAAACCATTAATGCAGACCTTGACAAGTTATATAATAGAGCATGGACAGTCATGACCTACAAGACCTTTAGACATATAAAAATTCCATATAGACCCTAAGCAAGAGCTTGAACCAACATACCTTTTGAATCTTTTCATACTTACAACATCTTGAAAGCTTGGGTCAACACCTACTAATGATAATGTACCTTAAAGTATGCATCACTTATTCTTTCAAGTAGTATATGCCTTCTTGAAGCTTGGAGAAGGCACACCATGATTTTAGATCAACTTAGAATAGTAGAAAGTCATCAAAGGAACTTGATGACTCATTCTTTCTCTTTTTTCTCTCGGCACTTTCTTATTCTTCTTGAATTTCCTACTAGTTGTGATAAATTTTTCTCATAATTCTTCATCATCCGATTGAATACTTGACAAACATGTATGATGCATTTCATTCCATTGTCTTATCTTGGATATAACTAGAGGTTCTTCATGATTAACATTGTGCTTGATACAATCCTTCTCAACCTTAACAATACCTTGATTGATATATTCCTTGAGTTGGTCTCTCCAATGCATGTCTCTCACACATGCTTAGGATTGTTTTTCACTTTGGATACCTTCTTAACTTTTCCTTTGACTACTTGAGTTTTTCTCGCTATGCTTAGGAGGCTGATTTTGATAACACTACTTTGCAAAGTGTCCAAATTTATGATAATTGAAACACACAACTTGACTCTTGCTTCTATATGGGTGTGAACTAAGATTCCAACTATACTTAGCACTCTCATGACCATAACACTTACTAGCAACATGTCCAATCTTATTACAATTATAACATACTATCTTATTCATACCTCTTGAGTCTTTTGTTCTCCAAAGTAGTCTAGATGGTTTCTAAAAGATATACTAAGAAATGTGACCTTTCTCTTTTGGTTCAAGCATACATTATTCCTTTATATTTCATATCTTTTATCCTTCCATGGATGGTAATCTATGACATGATTTCTACATTCCTTAGCTCTATGTCCAAAATTGTGACAAGAAAATTAATAACCATTAAAGGTTCTTTCATACCTGGATGCATTTGGTTTCCTAATTGATTTATACCTTCTTGAATTTTTCCCTTGGTCATCTTCATGTTTTATTTTCTATTTGGACCAACCTTGTCATCTTCACACCTCTTCATAGGTTCTTCTTTGAAGCCTAGTCTTGTCTTGTCACCTACTACTTTTTGACTATCCAAAATTCCATTCAAAGCTTTAGATATCTTTTCCATCTTTCCATACATCTTCAATATTTATTTTGTTCCTTATAGTTATTTTTTCAAGGATATCAATTCTTCTTCATGTATCATGCAAGTTCTTCTTTTTCATTAAGGGATTTTGTCACTTTGTCAACTTGAGACTTCAACTCTGTATTGAGTTTGAGGTACTCTTCTTCTTTGAATTTGAGAGAGGTTGAGATCAAATCCAATTGGGATTCAAGTTCTTTGATTCCATCTTCATGTTCTTCATCTTTTTGCTTCTACCTTTCCTCAAGAAGATTGATTTTCTCTTCATATTATTTCACCATTAGCTTCAATTTGTGGTTCTTTCTTCTTTGGTGTTTGTATTCTTTCAGGAACTTATCAATTTTGCTTCAACATCATCTTCATATGAAATTTCATCTTCACTAAGATACTTATCTCTTGAGCTTCTTCTAGAGACTATTTCTACAACCATGCTTTTGTTTCAAGAGGAACACCTCCAAGCTGTTAGAATTGATTCAAGAGGACCATGATTTGATACCAATTGTTGGAAATTATAGGCATCGAGAGGGGGGTGAATCAGTGCTTATACAAAATTTGATAGATAATTCAATTTACTTAACTTTGTTATGATGAAAGCACAAAATAATTAATAAGAAATCAATACGAGAACAAACACAAAGAGATAAGATTTAATGTGGGAAACCCTTCAAAGGAGAAAAATCCATTGAAACCAAAGAACTAGCTTGGAAAAAATATCCTGTAAATGTCACAATGATTTCATTGTTGAGCATCCACTCAATGTGGAGCCTCGTTATTCATATCACCATTGATGATTTTTGTATATATTTTCCAAGTTTTTTTAACGGGATGAATGTGGGACTATTGTATAAAAAAATTTCATTGTAGTTATCTCGGTGGAAAGTCTCGACTCTCGCCGACCGAGTCAACTGCCAACCTCACCACAATAACCAATTAATCGCATACAAACTTAGCACTTATCTTCCATGCGGGACTGATTTATCCTCAAATTCCCCACCACATATCTACCTTATCTCCTTAAATGCATCACTTTATCTCTCCAACACAAGTGCTAACCCCTCACCACCAAAATTTAGTTGTATAGCCAATAGATTATACAAATCACACCAAACAAAAGTGGTCCTAACACCTATGTTAATATAGTACCGCCATGCATTTAAACCCTTTAAACACTGCCACATAATGCATATGGGACTATCCCAAAATAGAAAATATAAGCAATGGGTGGTGGTCAAGGGCGGGTCAAACCCTTGACCCACCGTATATAAAAATTATATGTGGTTGTTACATCATGAGGGCTCAAACGCTATATAAGGGAGCCATTTGATATTTGTTGTAGAGTTTTTGATAGGTATGTGAGCCTTTTTGTAAATTGTGAGAGTTAGAGACATTTTGGGGAGAATATTCCAATTGATATTGGGATTTATTTTTTAGGAAGAATATTGTGCAATTGTTGGAAGATCTGTATTTTCCTTTTCTAAAGCATTGTAAGTGTTTTGAGGAATATTTTAATAGATCGGTCTCATTTATATGGACCCCAGAGATGCAGGCTTGCATGCCAAACTCGTTAACAATTGTGTGTCTTATTTTCTCTCTATTTTGCCTAGTTTTTCTTTGATTTTCATAGAGCTTGTAGATTTTTAATAATTCTTAAAAATATAGAAAAGTTATAATGTCAAAATTAATCTGTGAAATCATTTTGTAAAGCAATATTGGTGAATGTTTTTACATATTTCTCATGATTACGAATCATGTTGGTATTAGAGTTGGTCTATGATCAATTTAATGGTTGTTTGGATTGAAATTGTGTTAAATGTTGACAAGGTATTACCTCTAGTAAGGGTGAAGGAGAATTAGTAGTGTTTGATTTGGAGATCAGATCAAGATGTTCACAAAGCCCAAATATGGATGAAGAAGTTGAGTTTTGTAAATCCTTCATGCAGATGAAAGAGATGGTGGAATAATTATACCAAGATCATTTAAGGAAAATGGAGAAAGAAGTGGCTCAAAAATAAGAGGAAGCAGGGCCATCTACTCCGTCTAAATCCGGTTCTCCCACTATAAAGGATGGTAAAAGAAATTATGATTCTTTTCCTTCATTAAAATTGGATATTAAGTTTGAATTGTTAATGTATAATGGAGAGCTTGATGTGGAAAAACAAGATGACTAGATCAATTAGATTGAATTATATTAGGTGGTTCAGAACATTGTTGATGATGAGGCAAAAGTACATTTGGCTACTCTTAAAATGGGTGGTACTACACTCATCTGGTTGGAGAGTAAGCTTTAAGAGGTTAATGCAAGAAAAGGTAAAACAATCTCCTACTAGAATGTATTTGTCTCTAATTTAAGGAAATAATTTTATCATTTGGGTTATATGCAACAAGTTATGATGGACTATAAAAATTTGAGACAAAATAAGGGAAATAATGTTCAAGATTATATACAGTAGTTTAGAAAGAGGACTCTTATTCTTGGTATGTCTCTTTATGGGTTACATAGCTATTTGAGACATATGATTCTCATGCTTAATCCAATTAATATTGATGCGGTGTGTGTGCAATCTAATAAGTTTTAAGTAAGAGGGAAAATTACCAAAGATTATTCCTCATTAAAACACAAGGACAAGCAATCGAACAAGGTAAAGGAAAAGGTAAGAAAAAGAATAATTCTAATGTTAGAAATAAGATGAGAAATCATATTGTAATCATTGTAAAGGAAGTCATGATGAATCTAAGTGTTGGAAGTTACATCTGGAAATGAAAACTAAATGGATGAGTAACAAGAAAAGGAAAGAAAATAAAAGTAATACTATGGTGCGGGATCTTGGATCCGACTCAGTGATGAGACCAAGATCACTTCTATTGGTCTACAAGTTTTTAGTTCTTCCTCTTTTTCTAACATTAGTTCATCTACTATTGCATATTCTTCTAATAAAAATCTATGCATGATGAAAAGAAAAGAAATGATCTTTTCCACCTTAGAGTTGTTTCTAAGAATACAAAAATAGACACTCTATTTGATAGTGGATCTCAAGCTAATCTGATTTTAGAAGAGGTTGTAAAGAAATTGGAGATTCAAACCAAACCAAATCATAAGCCTTATCCTTTAGGTTGGGTTTGTGATAATGCAAAGTTACAGGTAACAAGAACTTTTAGGTTCAGATTTTCTATTATAGACAAGTTTTTTGATGAGGTTGATTTGGATGTTGTACCTTTGGACATTTTTGGTGTTGTATTGGGAATTCCTTATCTTTATGATCGTAAAAGAATCTTCTATAGGGAAGAGAATAAGTACTTGCTTGTTAAATATGGGGTTGAATACATTGTTAGAGATCATCATGTGAAAACAATTATTTCTTTGGCTTGTCAATTCAAGCATGAATTTTGTACTCATGGTGATAAAATATAAAGAGAAAGATCATGACAAATATTTTGAAGATTTTGATCCCAAACATCGAATGATTTGATTAAACTTGTTTCTAACTATGATGATGTTTTTCAAGATCCACAAGGTCTTCCTCCTAAAAGAGGAGTTCAACATGAGATTCAGTTGTTGCAGGATGCACCTCTTCCTAATATTGGCATGTATAGATTATCCGTGGTTAAAAATGAGGAGATCAAGAAGTAGGTGATGGAATTGTTGGAAAAAGGAGTCATCCATCCAAGTTCATCTCCTTGTGGTTCACCTATCATTTTGGTGCCTAAGAAAGATGACACATGGAGAATGTGTGTTGATTTTCATGCTTTGGATAAAATCATGGTGAAAAATTGTTACCCTCTTCCTCGAATTGATGATTTATTCGATTAGTTAATTTTTTTGTTTATTTCACTAAGTTAGATTTAAGAAGTAGTTATCACCAGGTTAGAATCAGTGAAGGTGATATTCAGATAACTACTTAAAAAAATAGGGTTTGTTTAAATGGCTTGTTATGCATTTTATATTGTGCAATGCAATGACTACATTCATGTGAGTGATGGATAATGTTTTTAGGCCATTCATTGATGACTTTGTAATAGTCTACTTAAATGATATTTTTATTTTCAATAAATCATGGAATGAACATGTTTTTCACATTCATAAAGTTTTGGGTGCTTTGATAAAGGATAACTTATATTTGAATATGCCTAAATGTGAATTTGGAAAAAAACATATTTAATTTATTTGGGTTATGTTGTGGGACATGGTATGTTGAAAATTTAACATACAAAAGTTGAGGTTATTGTTAATTGGCCTAAACCCAATAATGTAATGGAGGTTAGAAACTTTCTTGGTGCAATTCAATATTGGAGAAAGTTTATTGCTAACTTCTCGTTTATTGCATATAATTTTCATTCTTTGAAAAACATCAAACATGTCTTTCAAAGTGGGGAGGAAAACATCAAAAATCTTTTGAAACACTAAAATAGAAAATCAATATTGATCCAATCTTAGCACTTACATATTTACAACAATCATTTGAGATTGGGACGGATGTCGCATGATTATACAATGGGGGATGTCTTGATGCAAAAATACGAAACCTATTTGTTACCATTCTGAGACATTCACAAGAGCGGTAAGAAATATATCCAACTTATGATAAAGATTTGTATGATTCAGTTCAAAGTGTTAAAAATGGAAACATTACTTGATGGGAAAAGAAAAATTAATTCATATTGATCATCAGCCTCTCCAGTACCTCCAATCACAAACCAAACTACAATAGTCTAGATACTTCCATTGGATGGGTTTTCTACAACAGTTTCATCTTGTGATTAGGTATAAGAAGGGTACACAAAATAAGGTTGCTGATATGTTATCTAGACCTCCATTTGTTGTATATGTTCTCTTACAACATAGTTATTTGGATCATGATAGTGTTGACTAAGTTTCTTCATTCCTATTCAAATTAGTGGACTAGTAATAAATGCCACAAGTAACTATGAATATGAAGGGTTTATGATACCTTGGGATGATATGGATGGATACGAGCATAATATGAACTCCTCTTCCACTACGAGCTAGGTGACCCACACAATAAAGAAGACTAAGAAGAAAAATGGACTAACAGATATATGGAGGGGTTTTTGACAAAATCTGGTATTGAAAAGATTGATCATCCCATGATGGATGTCAAAAATATTGTAAGAAAGATAAGATAAGAATTTGATAATCATAAATTGGATGTAGTGTCTATGCAGAATTTGATGCAAAACATAGACCAAAAGTCTGGATCTAAGATAATAAAATTAGATCTGTTCTAAATACAACAAAATAAATCAAACTTGGTAGGGGTTGATGATGACTGATCATCTTGGAGAGGACCAGTCGACGATGAATGAGGATGGATGAGAAGGAAATACAAAAGTAAATGTTTGCAAGCCCTCTTGTAGCTAAATGTGAAGTTGATAATCCACCGTGAGGATCAACAAGAACCCGCATAAAAAGTGGAATGAGAGGAAACATAAAGGATGCAAGAAAATTAGGAAAATAAATGGTAAATGATATGAAAATAGATTGAGGTGATGGTGAATAGGATGGGATAATTGATCCAGGTGCAAGAAGAGAAAAATAACTACAAATGGAAAAATACACAAAAATGCAAACCTTCTTGTAGTCCCCCAAAGAAAACCTCAAGTAGGTTGTGAGAGCTTAGAAGTTGTGTAACCTTATGTAATTGTGGGTGCTCTTGAGTGACCTCTAAAGTGGGGATGCAATTTCTATGAACACGGTTTTGGGAGCTTCCAATATGCAAATATTGGAATGCAATTTGATAGAGTAAGTGTGTTGTAAATCCAAGAGGGTTTGATAGAGAGTAGGCCTACATTTTATAGAGGAAGAAGTGGTTGGAAGTTGGTTACAAGTGGGTGAATGCACATGCTAAAAATAACATTTGAGGAGGTCAGCAGTTTTGGGCTAGTAATGGAATTAATTGCGAAGTTGCATCCGTAAAGGTGGTCAGACGTGTAAATGAAGTGCCCCCACCTTTATAGGATTCTAGAAGTGCGAGTTAAATGGAATGATGAAGTGGAGTCCAAGTGGAGTCCATGTGGGGTCCAAAGAGATTGTTGAATTTACACACTTCATTAATTAATCATTTAATTAATAAATGATAATTAATTTAACATAAAAGGGTGCTAGGATTAATTTAATTAATCCAAAGGGGTACAATGCACATGATTAATTAATTAATCACAAATGGGTGAATAAAAGGATGTCTCGGGATAACATTGGGAACATGTGAGTGATTTTATTGTGTTAAAATTTGCCCCTCTTTAAATTTCTATTGCAAAGTAATAATTATTTAAAGATAGTAGATGCATGCAGAGCAATAAGCGAGAAAATAATAAAGCATTATGACGCCCCAACAAGTAGGAATTTGAAGGAATTCCCCTCGAGTGGGTGGATGATGTAGTAAGGAAGTGGATGGCTTCTTGATAGGAAGAAGACAAGGGATTGTAATGGATGGGAAAGGATTGTGATAGAAACATGAGCATCATTTGGAGAATAATTTTATTGCAACCATATTTTCCTGTTACACAATAGAGTTTAAGCATGATTATGAAAGAATCACGATGGGTAACCCATATGCACATAAAAACACACAAATAAAAGAAAAGATAAAAAGGAAAAAAACCAAGATACGAGTAGGTAAAGCATCGGGGCTATAAAGGAGCCAAGATGTAGTCACACTACTTAGAAGTGGTCAAAAAAAAGTAAACATCAACAATGCAACACAACATTGAAAAAGAAGACAATCAACTATGCCCTTAATGTGTGCAACAATGATGATTAAGTAGATGCAAATGTTCCCAAGCGGGAATAAAATCATATTAGAAGAGCGAAGTTAAAGCGATTCCTTACGAAACTCTTGTTAGATCCATTGTGTAAATGATCAAAGATGAAACTTACCCATGAAAAGTTATATAATGAAGGAAAAATAATTTGTGACTTTCCCAAGCAGAGATAGCATATCATGCAAAGGGAAGAAAGTGATAGTTGTAAGACCAGAACGATCACTAGGGTGGTAGATAAAGGTATGACATTTATCAAGATTATATTGAGATTTTGAAAAATTCACTTTAAGGGTTTTCCAATTGTAAGATATCTATGATAAGTGAATGTTTGTTCAAAAAATTTGTAATTTTTTTGTATTTTTGAAATTTATGATTTTTTCAGATTTTGAAATATTTGTAAAAAAATTTTGTGATTTTTTTTTTTTTTTTTTTGAAATGCAAATGAAAATAAATGCAAGCAAACATGAATACACAACAAAAGGAAAACATTCCATGGCTTAAATAAACCAGGAGGAAAACACAACACATGCAAGTGACAAGAAAACACAAAACAAGCATTGAAAACAAACCCAATATGAATAGGAAGGAACCACACCAAAGTTATATGTGAACTAAGATGCGAGTAAATTTCTTGTAATTGGTCTACAAAGAAAGTTAAAAAAGTACAACAAAATAACAAACTGAAAAACCATAACAATACAACATAATGTATAAAAATAACGTCTAATGAAACTCTGAATGTGTTCCACATTGAAAAACTAGACATATTTGAATGCCCCCAAGCGATAGCTTAGAATGCAAGAGGATTTGATCAGGATGAAGAGTGAAGTGATACTTAGATACTCTTGTCGAGATCCCATTGAATTTTGATCTGTATTGGATTAAAATGTAAAATCCAAGTGTGCCCTAAGAAAAGTTATATTGTGAATGGGAAAATTATTTACTCGAGCATAGATATATACCACGGGAAATAAAGAACATTTTCAAAAATGATCCGGAATGATAATGAGGAGTGCCATCAAACGGTGAAATTTTTGAACTGTGTTTTCAAGTTGTTGAAAGTTGGTCAAACATTACATGAATGTTTTGATTGTGATAGTTTAAAACTATTTTTGGAGTTTTGAACAATTTTATATTGGTTTTGTATTTTGTAGACATTTTTTTGATATTTTACAACTCGGTAAAAGGGTTAATTGCTTTAAAGTAGGTGCAAATGATTAGAAGCATTCCATTCCATTGGTAAAAATGTAGATGATAAAATTATAGGGTTTTTCACTCTACACGTGGTTCCATGCAACTAGGAAGATGTAAGGGCTCATCACCAAGAGCCAAAATGGATGTGAAAATGAGGTGAATAGTGATATGAAAGTAAAGATAATGGATGCAATGACACGAAATGTAACAATGATCTGTATGAGAAAAATGTAAGCCATCTCCAGTGAAGATTATCTAATTGATTCCAAGATAATTCCATTGTATAAGTTTTGACCCACCTCAAATCCATAGATGGCCTACATGATTGGAAAAAACCCGAGTTGAAGGAATTGTTGTCTCTCTTAACATGAGAAGCTAAATAAATTTTGGCAATTTTTGTTTGATTAAGATTTCATAAACGATTTATTTGTTGATTATTTTTTGTGTATTACCCCCTACATGTTGGCCCATGTCATCAGTAAAAGGAAATTTCTCAACATCGAAGAAAAAATGTAGGTGAGTAAGGACTTTCTCCATTCCCAGTCTCACTAGTAAGAAGTATGGACTTATCACCAAAGACCGTGAAGGATGAAAGGTGTAATGATTTTATAATTTTTTGTATTTTTAGATCGATTTAATTGGCCTTATATGTTGCTTGTGTGTTTGTTGGGAAGGAACATTCTACCCCAAGTCTCAGCCTCATGTGACTATTGAGACACAAGGGTTCAACACCGTAGATTGAGATGGGCAGTCAAAAGGACCAGGTAAAGTATTTTAGTGATTTTTGTTAAAGCGAGAGATTATTTGAAAGGATTTTCCATCAGTAAGCTTCGAGATAAAATCGTAGGTGAAAAGATATAAAATGTTAAGAATCGAACAAAAATGAGACACGCGATGCCCAATATGAACAAGGTTAACATGTGTCATAATAGGTGAAGAAGGAAAATATATGATAATGGTATGATTAAGATATCTTCTAGTAGATATAATGCTTAACATTATTTGTACAAAATTTTCTATTTGCAATTGGCAAAAAATGCTTTAATATAGATTTATTCTCGTTTTATGCTTTTTAAGTTTGCTTTGAATCTTGGAGGATGAGGGTTTGAAAAGGACTCATCAAGAAATAGGTCCATGTTTATTAAAGTGGAAGGGTACTGAAATAAAAGACTTGGAAAGATGAAATCCAAGTCAAGAGAAGAAATCAAAAGATTCAATAATTTCAAAAATATGAGACTTGGGTGGACATGATCCAAGTCAAAGGAGTGAATCAAATGATGCAATGAGTCTGAAGTACTAGACTTGGACATACGGAGTTCCAAGTCAAATGATGTGTGAGTAGATAAATCTTGATGAGATCGAGAGACATGTGCGATGTTAGAAGAAGATTGTCAAAGTGGGGAATATTTTTAGATTTATATTCACATGTGAGTAAAAGAGTGCGAGGAGAAAAGGATAGATCTCTAGATGCATATCCAGGGCTCCTTATAGGCCATAGAGAGAAATAGTCAATGTTTCTCCTTCTAGGTTGTGAATTAGTTGATTTGATGATAAATTTGTAATTAAAGCGTAAAACTGTTGTATTAGGATATTCCGGGTGCACGTACCTCGAATAATGTACTCATGCTTTGATGTCTTGACAAGTAAGGGTCATCGTTGATGAGATGACCACAAGATTGATCATTTGAGGTGTAATTGACATTGAAGGTTACATTGCCACAAGTGTCCAAGCTAAATATCATTGTATTTTGACAACAAGAATAGAGATGTTAGGCATGGGAGATGGAATGGGAAGAGTGGAATAAAGCTCAATAGTGCTTGATGATGGACCCTCCTTTGTTATGTCAAGGGTTGAAAGAGAGTCTTGGAGAAAATTCAAGCTCTCATTCGATGTTAGAATATTGTTGTCCGAAAGAAGTTCAATGTCTATTTGGACGAAAGGAAGAAAATATGGAGAGGAAATAGGTTGGTTTGAAGGGAGAGATAATTGACCTTTTTCATGATCTCATTGAATGTTAGTATGTACAGAAGTGGGGAAAATAGTCAAATCTTCATTTGAAGGCGTGGAAGTTGACGTGTCATTGGTTGTAAGATCTTCTTCGTCAAGCTCTATGGAGATGGTTTCATTGTCAATTAAGCCTTAGACATAATGGCAAAGAGGTGCACAATTATCAGTAGAATGGCCATGCATGTGATGGTATTCACAATAGTCAAATGCATTGTATGATGAAGGATTAGGTTCCTTGTTAGAAATGGGTCTTGTAGGTGGATATTCAATCATGTTAGCTATTAGGAAATAAGAGATAAAACATGTGGAATAATCCCTTATAGAATGCAATGAAGAGAAACTAATATGTAAAAAATATTACTGGATGTCAAATAAAAGTGCAGAATAAATAACATAACATAGAGAGACAAGATTTAACGTGGTTCACCTAATTTGGGCTACGTCCACCAAGAATCACCCGCTCAGATTTTATTACAAGCCTCCACTCTCTCAATATAATACCCAGATCCATTTGGAGCTATGCTCAACAAACTCTGAAATTCACACACGAATTCAAAGCACATCTCGCAATACATTTACTTGTTTATCTATCATATACATAAGACCATATAAATAGACAATTGCTTAAGCATTTTGATACAAAACCGTGGATATCAAAACCATGGGCAAAAAAACCATGGGTATCAAAACCATGGGCAAAAAACCGTGGGTATCAAAACAATGGGTACCGAAAAACCATGGGCCCAAAAACAGCCCATAACGGTTACCCATTACCCATGGGTTAATAAACCACCCATGAAAATTTGCTTTGGGGGCTTCGCCCGAACCCCCTGACCCGCTCACCGGCAAGTGGGACCGCCGTAAAAATACCCGAGTGTAACACATAGAAGGTGTACCACACTCTAACATGAAAATAGGCTCCACAAACATAACAATCTCCCACTTGGAGACTGATTTTCACTAAGAAAGCTTCTCAACCCTTCACTGTCATCCACGAAGGCCAACCAAAGCTGAACATAGCTTTAGTTTATCCCTTGTGACCACCTTGGTCATCATGTCTGCAGGATTCTGACTGGTATGAATCTTCTCCAACTTCAACTTATCTTCCTCCAAATTTGTCTTGATGAAGTGATATCTCAACTGTATATGCTTCATCCTGGAGTGGAAAGCAGAGTTCTTAGCTAGGTGTATAACACTCTGACTATCACTATGTAACTTACATTCCTCCTACTTATGCCCCAACTCCTCAAGTAATTGTTGTAACCAAATAATCTCTTTGCTTGCCTCTAACAAGCGTAACATACTCAGCCTCCGTGGTTGAAAAAGCCACCACTTTTGTAGTCGTGAAATCCAGCTCACTGCTGTCCCACCTACAAGTGTAAATATAACCTGTCGTGCTCCTCCTGTTGTCTACATCTCTAGCCATGTCTGAATCTACATAACCATGTAAAGTGGTGTCTGATCCACTGTAGCATAAAACTATCCCCATGGTCCCTCTCAAATACCGAAGGATCCACTTTATTGCTTGCCAATGCTCTTTACCTGGATCACTCATAAATCTACTCACAACTCCTACTTCATGGGCAATATCAGGCCTAGTGTGCACCATAGCATACATCAAACTACCAATCGCTGATGAGTAAGGTACCTTGGACATCTAGTTTCTTTCCTGCTCTGTCTTGGGACACTGCTCCTTTGATAACTTAAAATGGCCTACCAAAGGAGTCCCAACCGGTTTAGCATCCTGCATGTTAAACCTATCCAATACCTTCTTAATGTACTCTTCCTGAGATAAAGTCATCTTCCGTTCCTTCCTATCCCGAGTTATCCTCATACTAAGGATTTGTCTGGCTACCCCCAAATCCTTCGTATCAAAGGATTCACTTAGCTGTTTCTTGAGTACTTTTATTTCCTGCATGTTTTTACTTGCAACCAACATGTCATCAACATACAAATACACGATAATATAACTTCCATCCTCAAATTTCTTTGTATACATGCAATAGTTAGAATGACATCTAATATAACCTTGCTCCATCATGAAGCTATCAAACTTCTTATACCATTGACGTGGAGCTTGTTTCAGGCTATACAAGCTCTTCTTCAGTTTGCACACCATCTCCTCTTTACCTTTGACTTCATATCCTTCTGGCTGTTGCATATATAGCTCCTCCTCCAAATCACCATGGAGAAATGTAGTCTTTACATCTAACTATTCTAAGTGCAAGTATTTTGCTACCACTATTCCAAGAATAGTTCTGATAGAAGTCATTTTTACTACAGGAGAAAAAATCTCATCAAAATCTATACCTTGTTTTTGTGCAAACCCCTTGACCACTAACCGGGCCTTATATCTTTTCTTTCTCCTTCTTCATCTTTAACTCTATACACCCACTTGTTCTGCAATGCTCTTTTGCCTTCCGGTAGCTTCACCAAATCCCAAGTCTGGTTCTCCATGAGAGACTTATGCTCCTCATCCATGGCTTTCTCCCACTTCTTACTAGCATCTACCTGCATTGCTTCATCAAAGCTCTTTGGCTCTCCACTATCAAGTGAGTAATAAATAATAAAGAGAAGGAGAAAAATGTTCAGGTTCTTTTCGTACCCTAGAAGACCTCCTCACTATAGGATTTTGGGGTTCTGTTGAGTAGGTTCTTGAATTGATTCATGGGTCACTGTCCCATCCGGAAGATCCTCTACCACTGCATATTCTTTCTTGGATTCTTCCCTATTTTTTGCAACTGTTGTTTATACATGACTTTCTCATTAAAGACCACATCCCTAGACCAAATGATTTTCTTGTCCTTAATACTCCAACATTTAAATCCAAATTCATCACCACCATAACCAATAAAAGTGCATTTTTCTGATTTAGCCTCTAGCTTGGTCCTATCATCCTTGTTAATATGAACAAACACCTCACATCCAAAGACTCTAAGAAATGAGTAATCAAATTTCTTACCGTACCAAGCCTCCTCAAGTATGCCACCATCCAAGGCACTTGAGGGTCCTCTATTTATTAAGTACACAATCTGTGCTCACCACTTCTGCCCAAAAATAAAGAGGCAGTCCTGCATGTATCCTCATGCTCCTAGCACATTCCGTTATTGTTCTATTCATCCTTTCTGACACCCCATTCTATTGTGGGGTTCCTGGAACAATCTTTTTCCCCGTGGATTCCATTCTTAGAGAAATAATCATTAAATTCATTACTACATACTCCCTCTATTATCGACTCCGAGACATTTTAACTTAAGGCTTGTTTCATTCTATACCAAGGCTTCCCATTTAACAAAAGTATCAAATACATCATATTTGTTTCTAATACAATAAACCCAAACTTTCCTTGTTGCATCATAAATAAAAGTAACATAATAAATTGAACCCCAAGAGATGATACCCGAGTGGCTCCCACACATTAGAATGTACCAGCTCTAACTTACTCTCTTTCTTCGTAGGTCCAACCTTGAGAAACCTTACTCACTTCTGTTTCCCATATATGCAGTTCTCACAGAAATCCAAACCTATTTTTGTATATCCAGTAAATTCTTCTTTATGATGTCCATGCCCTTATGGCTCATATGACCAAGCCTATAGTGCCATAATGTTTTATCTCGCATCCAAGCCACAAGATTACAATCATTAGCACTATCGGTGGATAAATACAAGGTTCCAACCTTCTTACCTCTTGCCATCACAAGAGCACCCTTGGTAACCTTCCAAGAGTCAGCTGTAAATATCACAATACAACCATCACTTCCCAATTGCCTCGTCAATATCAAATTTCTCCTTAATGTAGGCACATGTCTAACATCCTTCAATAGCCATGTATTCCCATTCGCATCTTAACCTCGAATAGAAACTTTTCCAACTATACCGCAAGGCTCATCATCACCAAGAAAAACATGCCCAAAATCCCCTTGAACATAATTGACAAAATAATGCCTATGTGGAGTAAAGCATGAAAAAGAAGCCCCGAATATAAAATCTAAGATTCAGTAATATTATGCAAAGAAAGAATCAAAGCATCCTGACATACATTACCCGATGCCACATTTTCCTCCTTATTTTCTTCATGTTGTTTCTTTTTGTCTCGAAGCTCCCAACAGTCCTTCTTTGCATGCCCAGACTTTCCATAGTTCCAACATACAATCTTGCTCTTGGATTTTGACCTTGCCCGATCTTTCGATTTTCCACGGTTTCCTCTATTCTTCTGTCTCCCTCTAGTTTCCACTATCAAAGCATTCCCTGAAGTAGAAGATTCCCAGATTTTTCTTTACATTTCCTCGCTTAGAATCACCCCTACAACATTCTCAAACTTCAACTTCGAGTTAGCTAGAACCGAGTTGCTTACCACCATTACCAGGCTATTCCAACTTTCAGGTAAAGAACACAGAATTAATAAAGCCCTAACTTCTTCATCAAATTCTATTATAACCGAAGCTAGCATATTCACAACCATATTGAAATCATTTAAATGATATTCTATCTTGAACTATTCTCGACATCTTCATATTAAACAAATTTTTCATTAAAAATATCTTGTTAGAGGCAGAGGGTTTTTCATACAACTTTCCTAATGCATCCATTAGATATTTTGTAGTCTTTTTCTTTGAAACATTAAATAATACTGAAGATGTAAGACACAACCAGATTGTTCTAAGTGCCTTCCGATCCAAAAATCCCATTACGCATCTCTGTCATACTTGAGGGTTTGTTCACCTTCTCGCACAACGAGATAAAGATCCTTCTGATAAAGGTAATCTTCCATCTGCATCTTCCAAAGACTAAAATTCTACCCGTTGAATTTATCAACCCTAGATATTCCATCATATTCCATAGCTCCCACTCAAGATAAAACTTTCCCTATGATTCAACACTTCAACAAACCAAACCAAGCTCTGATACCAATTGTTAGGAAATAAGAGATAAAATATGTGGAATAATCCCTTACAGAATCACAACAGTAGAAACTAATATGTAGAAAATATTATAGATCTCAAATAAAAGTGCAGAATAAATAACACAACACACAGAGACAAGATTTAACGTGGTTCACCCAATTTGGGCTATGTCCACCAAGAATCACTTGCTCATATTTTATTACAAGCCTCCACTCTCTCAATATAATACCCAGATCTGTTTGGAGCTATGCTCAACAAACTCTATAGAATTCACACCCGAATTCAAAGCACATCTGCAATACATTTGCTTTTCTATCTATCATATGCATAAGACCATATAAATAGACAATTGCTTAAGTAGTTTGATACAAAACCGTGGGTATCAAAACCATGGGAAAAAAACCGTGGGTATCAAAACCATGGGCAAAAACTGTGGGTATCAAAACAATGGGTACCGAAAAACCATGGGCCCAAAAATAGCCCATAATGGCTACCCATTACCCATGGGTTAATAAACCACCCATGAAAATTTTCTTTGGGGCTTCGCCTCGAACCCCATCCATCGGGGGCTTCACCCCCGAACCGCCCGACCCACTCACCGGTGAGCGGGACCATCGTAAAATACCCGAGTGTAACACATGAAGGTGTACCACACTCTAACATGAAAATAGGCTCCATAAACATAACATTATCCTTTACTAATTTTTGAAAGGCACTACATAGAATCTCTCTCGAGAGGTGTAAACCGACGTCAATGGTGCGTGGAGTATCTGCACTGCGTCAATATAAGAAATGATGGATTTATGATTAACATTGTTTGATTACCCATGTTCATTAGTTTTTTCCCTTTGTATCATGGTTAGGTGGTAGGTCTCCAAACACTATGACTCCATTGTAATGAGGTCTTGGATGTAGTTGTGAAGTCGTTTACATTTATTTTTTTGATGACCATCTATGCAATGAAAATTAAAATATGTGTTAGCTCTATACAAACATGGCTTAGGTTCACCTTCAGGGAAGGGTTGTGTGATAGGATAAGTGACCATATTGGCACTTTCAAGTTGTTTCAAGACGTTTTAAAGATATTCCCCAAATACGTATATTGTCTTTGATTGTAGTCACGAGGAGGAAACATTTTTCTTTTTAGAATGGTGACAAATAGTTTAGACTTAATTTGTTTTAATTGGTTGTTCTACAAGTTGTGCACATTGCGATTATCCATGACACTATCATTGAAAATATTACGGTTATGGTTAATGTACATAGGTTTATCATGAGAAGTGTTAGGGTTATTGTTGTTATTGTTATAGTTATGATTGTTCCCATTGTCTTTATAATGAGGCTTGATCAAGCCTTTTTTATTTGAGTTCCATTTTTGATAACTTCCTCAAAGTTGTTGAGGTAGTGCATCTGCATGTGAAAGGACAACTCTTCATTAAGGTTAGGGAAGAATATTCTAACCATCTATTTCTTAGGGATTAAACATGGGAATTGACTTGTGATTCCTCACCATTGTTGTAATAACCTGTAAGCTATCATTTTTTCATTGTTTGGCATTGCACAAATATATCATGGTTATTTTGGAATCAAGCTTAAAAGAGAAGTGCTTGATGAACTTCTCGAGAGAGGTTCGTGAAGGTAGAGATAGATTCATTTAGAAGGTGTAAGAATCAATCCAAAGTTTGTCCACCTAGACTCAAAGGAAAGAGGTGAAAGAGAAATATTTCGTTATAAGCCACCTTTTGGCATGCCATGAAAACATCCTTGACATGCTCTCTAGGATCAATTTTTCCCTTATATTTGTCAAATTTTTCCGTCTCTAAAATGCATGGGAAGGGTATGCATAAGATGTCCATGTCGTAAGTGTATGGAAACAATACATCAAAGTTGAATTGTTTTCATTTTTTCGCATGTCCGAAATGGTGTTCTTGATCATTTACCACTCTTGGGAAAATGGTGAATTGTTTTATGGGATGAATGGCGATTTATCATTCGTATGATTGTTGTTCTCATTATTGGTATCAGAATTATTTTTGAATGTGTCTTCAATTTTCTTTGTGTGTTCAATACCTTTGGTATCATTCTTAGTGATTGTAGAAGATAGGTGAGCCAATTGTTTCACCATTACATTGAATTGATCAAGCACGGATTGGTTGGGATTAGAGGACGAAGCATTAGATTTGCCTTTTTGACATTTGTTTTACTTGGTCCTCTGTCATAATGTTTTTTTGACTCAGGTCGTGGACTCTTAGGGGATTTATGTTGTGCTTTTAAGGATTTTAATCCATCCTCATAAAATTTCAAGGGAAATCTTGCTCCCATTATAAGGAGATGAAGAAGGAATTGATCCTTGTTTTTTTGTAAAGTGACATCGATAGAAAGATTTTTGAGTTAGTCTTCATCCTCTTCATTAGAAATGATATGGAAAGGATTTCTTTCCTCCTATAAAAAAATACTATAATCGTGATGTCATGTTCCCACCATTGTTTTAAAGAGGGAGGAACGAGAAGAGGTGAAATAGAAAACTCAACCCTTAGGAAAGTGAACACTAAGATGGAAGAAGGAAGAAGATGAACAAGCTCAACCCTATTAAATGAGTGCTAAGAGGGAAGAGGTAGAGAAGATGAAAAATATCGACCCTAGAAAAATGAGTGATAAGAGTGATGAAGAAGGTGAACTTCGTAACACTTAACAAAAGGACCTGATATTAAGGTGGAAGAGACATAAAAAAGTGGATACGATCAACTCTTAATAAAAATGAGTGATAAGAGTGATAAAGAGATGTGAAAAGGTTAACTCCTAACACAATGAGTGTTAAGAGAAACAAAAGGGGGACTTCGCAATACTTAGAAAAATGAGTGATGCTAAGGTGGAAGAGACTTAACAAAGTGAATGTGATCACCTCTTAATCAAAATTAATGCTAATAATGATGAAAAGGTGGAATCTTAACAAGATGAGTGTTAAGTGAAATGAATAAGGGTTGAAAATTTCAACATGCTTGACACTTAACAAAATGAATGTTAAGGGATACAAGACTTAACAAGATGAAGATGATCAAATCTTAACAAAATGAATGATAAGAGTGATGAAAAGAGGGAATTCACAACACTTAACAAAATGAATGATGTTAAGGTGGAAGATAGATTTAAATGTTAGTTTAGATGATTCTTAACAAAATGAGTGTTAAGAAAGGTGAAGAAGGAATTAAAGTCATCATCCCTTTACAAAGTGAATGTAAAGAGGGAAGAGGTGAAAGAAAGAAGTTAGTATGCTCAACTTGTGACAAAGTGAATGTGACAAGAGGAGACTTAAAACATGATGAAAGATGCTCAATTCTTAACAAAAATGTGTTAAGGAAAGAGACTTAGAAAAAATGATGATTTTTCTCGACTTTTAACAAGATGGATGTTAAAAGGGGAGACTTAAGAAGATGATGAAAAATGTCTACTCTTAACAAAAGCGTGTTAAAAGAGGAGACATGAAAAGGAAGTGGGAGTACTAAAAGAATGAAAAAGTAAATTTTGTCACAAGAAGTGAGGTAATGATGATGAAAAGGTCCAAATCTCACAAAAATGGAGATAAGAGACAAGAGGAAAGTGATGGATTAGTGAGCTCAAATTAAAGAAAAGTGAATTCTTTAAAGAGAGAAGTGATGAGGATGTTGTCAATGCAACAAAGTGATTGTAAAGTGTGATGACGTAAGAGTGATGGAAGTGAGATAGAATAATGTCGTCAATTCAACAAAATGTATGTAATACTGACGTCGTAAGAGTGTGGAATGCTTAGAGCTTAACAAGAGTAAGTGTAAAACTTAAGACTTACAATAATGAAAGATTTATCATGATCAAGATGGTGCTTGATCATGATAAATCAAGTATCACGATGTCAAGACTTAGTGAAGAAGAATGAAAGTGCTCAAGTGTGGATATGGATGTCCATAACCTAAGACTGAGACATGTTTACAAAGTGAAAAGATGGATGAGAGAGAAAACATAAATGAAAAAAGTGAAACATAAGTGTGTAACACACAAGAAAAACATAAAATGATGTAGTGAAAGTTTTGCATCTACCTTAGATTGGTTTGGACAAGGCGTGGCTTCCTAGGTGGTTCAATCAACTACGTGTCAATAGTATACCCGAACAAGTGTAGTGCTATTTCTAGCTTCCACTTTACTTTATGCCCTTTGAAACCTTGAGTATATCCATGAATCTAACTCACAAGGATTTACTGGTGAGTTGGGATAAAAGATGCCCGTTCACAACCAGTTCCCTCAATGTGTTGACTACTTTGGGGTTCTTGTGGTAACCCTTAAAAGAGTTTTATGGATTATGCCAATGCACTTACCACAGTAATATGGATGGGTTTCAACCCTTATCGAACCTACAAATAAAGTGTGTGAAAATGCTCATTTTATCTTGTTTATCAACAATTTCCGCATACAAAAATGAGTAGTTTGAAGCTCGTTCTACAAAAGGTAACCTACAATTAGTAGTTTTAAGTGTTTAATTAACCTTTGTGAGAGCATTTCATGCAAGCAAGCATTATATTGTTCTCCTAAGGTAGGAAGAGGGTAAGGCAGCGAAGTAAGTTCAAGATTTTGATTTCCAAGATCGCTTTAAAAAACGTGAGGAAAGATCATACACGTAAACAAGATTTGATAAAGTGAAAAGTGTTAATTCCCAAAATTAAAAATGAGAAATGATAATGTTTCTAATTCCCAATATCTATTAGAAAAAAGTGTCGGGGAAGAGCATACACATGATCACACAATGATTAGTCTTACCAAAAACAAAAAATGACAAAGGAAACACAAGAAAAACACGTTACAAAGTGTTAGTGACATTCTAAAATGATTAAACATGTAGAACATGGAGAAAATGTGAGAGAAAAAATAGACCGAAATGCCCAATAACCTATTTGAGGAAGTTTTACGATTATCCCTACTTGCGAAAAGGGTGAAAATAACAATGAAAAAGTGTCCAAATCGAGTAAAACCCCAAAAAACCTATAATTGTTGTCTAAATTTATCGCGTTCGTTAATCAAATTGATGCACTAGCTACTAAAGAAATTAGCAACTCAGAAAAGATAGAGGGTTTATGTTACCTCGGATGCTTGATGCTTAATACAGTGCAACCGAGTGATGGATCTTCACTTTGAGATTTCGCAAATAAGATAGACTGAAAACAAGATTTTGATTAGATAAATAAATGCACGGGTTGCCCAACTAAGTGGTTCCAAGAAGCTTTTGGCTTCCTTGACAGATGAAAACCCCTGTTTGTTTAGAAAGGATGAAATAAAACAAGTGTTGTAAATAACATGCGAAATAACAACAATACTAAATCTGGAAATTGATTAAGATGGATTTTAAAGCTGATTTGATTGAAATGAATGTAAAATAAGTGTTACCTAGTCTGGGTTAATGATGAACCAGACTATGTAAAGGTAGGTCAATGACGACTTGGGAGGATGGATATGAAACTGTGGATGAAATATGTAAAATTTTAGTGTCTTTGAGTGATATGAAGTTGACAAGGACATATAAGCTATTGTCGAGAGAATCTATACGAGAAAAACAAAAGCAGGGAGATATGATAAAGGATGAAAAAAAGAAGTTGGGATAGATTATTGGATAAACATGGCCCTGTTCAACAATGGTGACCGGGTAGGATTGATGATGGCATGTAGTAGAAAAATCCAAATTTGAGGATGACAAGATGAAAATAATGACTGCAAGCAAAAAAGTAGTGGGAAATGATGTTGAGTGTTTCAGAAGATTCTCTTTGTACCTACAAGATGTTAGAAGCAAAGCATATACAATAATATGATAAAGATACAGAAAGGGATATGATAATGATAAAAAATCTCATGAACAATGAGTGTGAGTTATGCAAGCACACCTAAAAGGATGTGCAAGAGGTTTGTGGATGTCTCAGGACTACTCAGGCATGAGGGAGGCTACATGCATCTAATTTATTCTTGATTGATTGATTTTGATAATAATGGAAAGAGAACACTTGTTTTAAATGGAAACTAGGATGGGTCAACACCAATCATGGGGAAAGTTTCCCCAATGGGCATGATTTTCTAATTTTGGTCGGGAGTTTGGTGTTGTTAAAGATTGGGATGAATGATTTAAAGCATGTAGTGGGATTAGGTTTCTTGGGGATGAATTTAAGTTAGTTAGGGCATAAAAATAGATAGGGTAAAAGCTAGAAAAGCAAGGGTATTTGTGTGTAGGATAAAAGCATCCTAATTAGAAGGTTGGTTAGGGAAATGGGAATTTAAATGATTAATTACTTAGCATGAATTAATTAATTAATAAAGATGGGATGATTGGGCATGTGAAATATTAAAAATGATTAATTAATTAATATTGATTAATTAATTAATAAGGATTGGGATGGCATTTGATTAGATGTGATGATTGAATAAATGATTAAATATGTGCATACATGAGCGATCAAGTGTATAGATACCAAATTTAGGTGTCTACATTTTGCCCCTTTTGTTGAGTGATTTGCACTAGCAAGCCATGAGAAAAAAAAGAAGGATTGGATGAGGATAAAGGATTGATGATGAGATCCCCTAAAATGAGGGATCGATGATGCCAAGGTAAAATTGATGACACGTTTGAAAAAGGTAGATGATGAAGGTGGGTGGGTGATGAAAAGATGGGAAAAACATAACCAAGGAAAGATGCCCCAGGAAAAAGGATCACAATAATGATGGAAAACTATGGTGGTGACTCCAATATCACATCGGTAGGGGAAAATTGTGGTCTCAACAGAGATGGAAAACAATGTTCTATGGACCAGTGAGTGGGTGAAGATCACTACAGTATGGATGCAAGCCATGGGATGACCAATGGGTCATGGGAAAGTCATCAAACTATGTATAACTATATGTGAAAAGTATGTGAAATCCTTTTATACTAGAAGAATCAAATGAATAGGTATGCATCACAAGGGATGAGGATGAATGATATGGTGCCCAATGGGACATGAAAAAGGCCGAGAAGGCGAAATGAAAAAAGTGAGTGATGAAGTAATATGCTCCAAAGGGAGAAAGTAAGTAAGAGGTAAAAGTCAAATATGCCCCAAGTGGGGAAAGGTATGGCCATAAAGGAAAAAAGGTAAAGGTATGCCCCAAGAGGGGATAATCATGGCCACAAAGGTGGACTTTGATGAAAATAATGGTGCCCTAATGATGGGCACAAATATGGCCACAATAAGTGGACTTGATATAATGAATGTAATGCCCAAATGAGAAGATGAGTATGGCCTCAAAGGAGGACTTATGAAATAAATATGATTAACATGCCCGAAGGAAGAAGAAATGGCCACAAATGTGGACTTTAAGAGTTACATATGCCCAAAGGAGGAGTAGTTTGAATGTTGGATCAAAATGCCCGGAGGGAAAATAATTATGGCCACAAATGTGGACTTAATGGTCAATAATAGATGATGCCCTAGAAAAGGATGAAAAAAAAAGAGAGGAAAAACCCAAAATAGTTATTGTTGAGGGTAGTTAATGGTGACTAAGGCCATTCGATGGCAACCGAAGGGGATCAACGATGACTAGGTGTTGGTGGGATATATAAACCCAATGGTGAACCTGACAATGCTCATTTTCACACATAAAGTTGATGATGAGAGAGAGAGAGAGTGAGAAAAGAGAAATTAAGGAAATGGAGGCTACCAAAGTTGAGAGGAAACACTAGAGGGTGTGGAGGATGGTGAGTAAAAAAATCACGTTGTTTTTATTTAATTTCATGTCTTATTTTTTATTTTTACATTTTTTTGTAAAAGTGGATGACATCGGGGTGGTTGGGTGAGACCAGTGGGTGACGTCGACCCAACCCTAAGGCACATCAACTAATCCGAAAACACATTGACTGACTGGGTTGGCATTAGGATTAGATTAGGACTAGTTAGATTTAGATTGAAATTTAGATGAAACTTTGGATGGATTTTGGATGAGAGGTCTAATGTATATATGTTGTATTTGTGATTTTGCGGACAAAGCAGAGAGACCTTATATTTGAGAGATTGGGTTTCAACTCTATATGATCAGATTAGAGGGGATGTGACAGAGATGTGGAGTGGGACCATCTATCTATAGTTAGATCAAGTGGATTTAGACATTATCAGAGGATTCCATGGGATGTGGGGCTTATGATTTCTTTGGTTGAGAGGTGGGATAGAAAGACATGCACATTCTAGTTTAGGAAAGGGGAGATGACTATCACCCTGGAGGATGTGTATTAGATTCTTAGGCTATCGATATAGGGGGAGAGATAGTTCTCATTACTAGTGATGACAAATTGGTAGTTTTGACATGGCTATTTGGAGCCGATGCGCCCCTTATTATATTTTCTTTAGGGGCATTTTCCTATGAGCAGAGAGATAAGATGTTGGGGTGGCACATAACCGATTGATTTTGATGCTTATGATGGAAAGTGTCTGCTATAATTTTCTAGACTTAGGAGGAACTCGGTTTCCATGGACGTTGCCGGTGTAGTGGCCGATATTGTTGACCACTAGACAATGTTTTCATTTGGGACCACATTGTTGGCTCAGGTTTACCATGAGCTATCTAGATACATGGTGGGAGGAGATCAAGATTGGATGTAGGATTCTTGCTACATTGTTGGGCCTACGAGCATATCTCATGTGATTAGGCCACTAGGGCTTCCATGGGTCATAGGAGACCATATTCAGTTGGAGGTGGGATTTTTGAGATGGAGGGCCGATGACACCTTCAGAGATAGGAGAGAGAGAGGGGTGGATTGGTATATAGATCAGCTTATAGATTTAGATGTTGATTAGTTTAGGTGGTGGTGATATCAAGATTTCCCACTATCCTGGTGTGGATGTGGAGCTAGTGGGGATGAGGAAGGAGATGGGTATAGGGGGAGATGACCTGGAGATGAGTGAGGTTGTTTAGTTTTGATAGGTGAGACAACAGTTTGGATTTGTTGATCGGTTCCTCGGGATTGATTTTGTATAGGAGGGAGGAGCTGGATAGGGAGTTTCCAAGTCCTACTATGGTAGACCCCTTGGAGGAGGAGGTTGCACCATGTGATTATGATGATGATGTGGGAGTAGGAGCATGATATTTTGATTGGTAAATGATAACATGGGTAGCTCGAGTGCTTGATGAGGGAGGAGAGGAGGAGATAGAGGAGATGGAGGTAGAGATCTAGATGGCTAGCTCGGGAGGTGGTGGAGACAGAGTAGGGGAGGTGAGATATGGCACACTTGCATGCTTTGAGTTAGATAAGATGAGAGTAGAGAGATAAAACCTTGCAGTAAAGTGGGATGTGGTCACTTGAGGAGAGATATTACTACCACAAGAAGAGGGAGGCCTACAAAGCCCACTTTATTTGGCTACTATTGTAGAGATAGAGTTGGCTAGTGGCATTCAGCAACATTGCAAGATAAGGGTAGATGGCCCCCCGGGATGATTGGGATGGATAGATACTTAGTGTTGGCCACCGAGGCCAAATATTATGAGGACATTGTGATCCAAAGAATACCTCAGACACTAAGATACTGGGAGCATATCCTAGAGGAGGCGGGAGGTAGGTGGAGTTGGACCGCCCATGAGGAGTACAATGAATGTAGCTCACCACGGAGAGAGGAGGGAGTTCAAGAGGGTGGCGATGGAAAGCAAGGTTTAGGTATCATGCCTGCCCTAGAGGGAGAGGACTTAAGGCCCCATGAAATTAAATTTACAAATTTTGATAATATTTTTGCTTTGAGGGAGCCCCTCAGAGGGCCATAATGTATTGACATACATTTTGATATATGATATATGATTTTGTCATGGATTATTATGTGTTCTTTACATGACATGATTGATTTATTTTGATGTGATGACAATTTTAAATTATATGTGATGGTGATTTTAGATTATACGTTTGTTTTATATTTGATGATGATGGTGAAATAAATGTATGATCAGATGTTTATTTTAGATATGCATGTGTATGGATGATGATATAAATGTGGTAACATGTTTTGTGTTTAAATTTGATTTTGATCATGATAATTAGAATGTATATGGGTAAGATGTGATGAAAACAAATTGAAAATGGATGTGATTAATGATGGATGTAAGTTTGAATAAATGTGTTATAAGATAGATAGATAACATATAGGTGATTGAGATGAAGAAAGATGTGCTGAAAGACATTGCGATAAGATTGAAAAAATATGCCTGCAACGGTGGCGGTTTCTATAGGTGTGAACAAAACTACACTATAGTGAGGAATGTATGAGGAAAAGATGCCTCTAACTGCATTGGAGGTAAACAAAAAGGGATCCAGGTAATGCAATGCACATGTGACCAAAACAATGCTAGCAAATAACCAACAATAATTAGTCATTTCAAAGATCATAAGGAAATGATGGATGAGATGATCTCATAAACCTAATGTTGACATGAAAAAGGGTTTGAGATGTACTTGTACAAAGGAAAGAGGGTTCTCCAAAAGTGGTGTTCCCTAAACTATGCCCTAGCTTTTGGGAAGGGAAAGAGAAAGTTTATCAATGCGGGAAGCTTTCTTAGGATGTTGATAAAATGGAAGGTTGATCAATGTAGGAAGCCTTCAAATGCCATAAGAGTAGCCATCCTTCAGAGGTATGGTCTACTTTATACAATATATAGATGGCAAGAATAAATGATAGCCATCCTTTGAGGGATTGGTCTATTTTTTAGTTCTGATTTTGATTTTGATTTCATGCTTTTGATTTATTTATTTTTTTTGCATGAACAATTGTCCTTCGAGGGATCAGTATGTTTTTTTTTGATAACTCGATTTTGAATTGAGCATCCATGATTTTTTATTTTACATGGGGAGAGCTAGGACTAGCTAAGTAGACCACTTAGGAGGGGATAATGAGTGTACAAGAGACACCCCTAGACCCTTTGCATGGTTCCAATAGGTGAATAAGAGGTGATGGATGTAATGATCACAAATTTCTCACCAAAGGGGGAACCTATCCATAAGGAATATTCTACGGGAAGAGCCGTGGTACCCATATTTAAGGTCACATCTAGGAAGTGATGGAAGACCACATAGTTCCAAATCATCACAATGAGATATGGAAGAGGCTAAGATGGAGGAATGATTTGAAGACATGACTAAGGGCACATTGGTAAATGTGCTAACAATAGAATGGTCACAAGTGCAATGTGTTAAGTGGTTCCACTTTCTAGTTTACCATTGAGGGAGGCCAAAAATGATAGGCTCCCAACCCATACTTATGTGTAATAATGTATGGTCTGATCCAGTTAGGGGAAAAATTTCCGTGTTGGCTCCTTTCTAGAGTAGTGACATTTGATGACAAAGCTACGAGGCTATTATCATTAACGTCACGTCGAGATGAATGAGAAAAAAGGAACAAGCCCGCCTATTAGGGAAGTGAATGGTATGCATTTAAGATGAATAAATGGTCCCCTAGAGGACAAGATAAATCAGGATCACATGAGATGAGTTAAATATTTATGAAAGAGGTTCCACAATGAAGATTTAAAGCCATGGTGCTTCCAAAGGGAAACATAGATATGGCCACAAAAGTGGTCATAGGAGGAGGAGAAGATGAAAATATGATTAGATAAACCAAATCTAGATGAAAATAGGATGATGCCGAAAAAGGAAAGGAACTAATCTATGAATAGACAAGTCCTAGAAAAAATTCCCCTAGCGTAGGAGGATGAATTGATGAAGACGAGAAGAAAGATGCTAAAGGATCAATAACGAGGGGAAATATGTTCCCCTAGTGAAAGGGATGTGGATAAGATAATGGATGTCAAAGGATATATATTTCAATAAGATGGTGTATCAAGGTGAATAATATTGATGAATAAGGGAGGACCCTCATCAATATAAGTGATACGAGATGATGTAGAGGGGTGAATGAAACCAAAAATATGATTGGATGGAAATGTGGTAAAAGGGAGACCATATGTTCTATGGATGAAGTAATATATGGAGAAGGGGACTCATCGAGGAGGTCTCTCGCTCAATAAGATCATGGATAATAGTTTGAAGGGCCTTACAATGTTCAATTTCATGGCCCAAAGTGCGATGATAGGCACAAATGTGACAGGGATCAAACCATGAGGGTTTCAAACAGTTCGGGTTGAAGGCTCTGATAGGTGGGAGCGTGATGGTAGAAGTCTGAAGCAAATGTTGGAGGACCTCTCGCATATGATTCAATGTGGGCACCGGGAAAGTCTATAAGATGGTGTGGATGGTGAAGGTAAAGGTGGACTGGATCGAGGTATAGGTGGTCTGGAAGAAGAAGCGGTGGTGGATGATTTAGGATTGGATGAATTGGATAATTGGAGGTATTTTTTATGAAGGGGCTAGCCCTAGGAGAGAATCAGATTATTTGGATTTGGATGGGTTGATTGGTCATGATGGAGGAGGGGGTCCTAAGATAGAAGGATGAGGCCCCAAGATAGAAGATGTAGATTTGGTCTTGATAGGAGGGATGTCAATCTTCTTGTGAGGATGCTCAAGGGATCATTGTGGAAGGACACCAAGGTTTTGAATTTGGATTGTTGGAGGAGTACCCTTGGTAGGGATAACAATGATTTCAATAGGTGGATCAGAAGATGGGGTTATGGCTGATGGAGGAAGTAATTTTTGCATGATTTGTTCTAGGAGAATATGGGAATTGGCTCGGTGTGGGGACGTCTGATTGTTTGGATGATATGGGAGGATCTCCAATTGTACTTGTAAGCTAAAGTGCTCTCAATATTGCTCAAATGATGTAGGTGGTGTAGAAGAAGAATGAGATAATGAGGATGTGGTCATGATGATAGTCGATGTAAAGGGAATCGGTATGGATTCTAAGGATGACAGCAATAGGAAAGGTGGAAGAGAATGTGGATGGGGGATTCTAAGGATGGTTTGAGTATGCAAAGTGGAAGAGATGTGGATGGGGATATAAAAGGGGTGTTTGAATGATGTAGATGGAAGATGGTAGTTGATGGGTAGGGGTAGGGGAAGAGGAATGAGTGCTAACCATGTTTATTTTAGGTTTTTAGAAAGGCATATAGGTGGATTGAGGAGATGTGACAAGTGTGATAACATATGTGGATGTGGGAATAGTAGATGTTAGGACACTAGGTGTGGATGAGATAAGTGAGGAGGTCATAAGTGAGGAGATAGGTGGTAGAGATATCGAGGTAGATACAATGTTAGGTTATATGGGCATGGGTAGAGAAATATGTGATAATGATGTCAACGTAAGTGTAGTGAAAGGTGTAGATGTAGTGGTAGATGTGGCTAAGGCTAATGCAGATGTGATAAGAGTAGGGCTAGATGTGGACGTAAGAGAATGGTGGAGGTCAAGGTGGTAGGTAGTGGGATCACAAATATAGTGGATGTGAGGATGACCCTTGAAGGGGTTGGTTGGAAAAATATCTAAGATAAGGGTGGATGATGAAGATGGTAAAATAGATGTGGGAGAAGGTGTCTGATGTATGGTGTTAATTGAGAATGGGTTAAATTGATGTGATGTAGTAGATGAATGCGATGGTGGGGGATTGGAAATGGATTCATGAAGATGTCACATGATGAAGATGGGATTGCTTGAGGGGATGTAGGAGCATAGTGATGAGTAGGTCATGGTAAGATGACGAGGATGGGGCGAGAACGGGAAGATCTAATACAAAAGGCTCATAAGGGATATCCCTAGGTGAGACAAATATGTCGGATGAAGGGGAGATGTCATAAGATGAAACATGATGTGTTGATCGATATCTACGGAGGAGGAAGTCACGGATGGGGTTCTCGTGAGGAACATCCATAAGTGAAGTGGGTATGGTGATGTCGGATGACCCGGGAAGGGCATGAGGTAATGAAGATGAAGATGGTGGGGTAGAAGCAAGAATGGTGTAAGGTGATGGGGATAAAGGTGATGGGGTAAAACTAATGGTGTGATCGGGAAGTAGAGGGCATGTAGAAAAGATAATCATAGATGAGGACTGGAAGAAGGTCTGGAAGCAACCAATGGTTTAGATGGGGTCATGATGGACCGTTGAGAACTACTTGAGGAAAATTTTTTCCATTATTAAAAAGAAAAGTGAAGAAACAATTTTTATGTTTTGATTAAGGATATGAAAAAAGAAAAGGGAGATGGATAACATCGAACCTAGAAGAAGGTGATCTATGTTTGGTTTCAAGTAAGTTGTGGTTGGGATATGTCTAAGGTGTTCTAATATTGGGTGATGAAATCCTAATCAGTCTACTGGAAAAGGAATTTTTGATGTGTTAATTGATTCATGTGGTTTTGGATGTGTGTGATAAGACATGTGAAATGTAAAATATTGAACCCCTACTTAGACTATGTGAGCAAGAAGGATGCAAAAAAAGAAGGGTTACTTTTAAGCCCAAAAAAATGTTATTTTTGATGAGAACACGGACAAGAAAGGAAGTTTGCAATGCAAAAAGGAGAAAATAGGAAAAAGTGGAATACCTGGATAACACTTTTCCTATTTATCTACACTTTTGAATGATGAGTGATCAAGCCTGAACCCAACATAAACAAGCAATAAAGCAAAGCCTCACATTGCAGTGTTAGTAGAAGAGAAGAAAAACCATAATATATAAAGAAAAAAAGAGACCACCGAAAGGGTAGTCCCACTGGGTGTGCTAGGAATGTTGTCCAAATTTCTCATTGTTAATCAAATTAATGCACTAGCTACTAAAGAAATTAGCAACTCAGAAAATATAGAGGGTTTATGTTACCTCGGATGCTTGATGCTTGATATGGGTGTTGAGTGATGGATCTTTTTGTGAGACCTATAAATAAGATAGACTAAAAATAAGATTTTGATTAGATAAATAAATGTGGGGTTTCCCGACTAAGTGGTTCTAAGAATCTTTTGATTCCTTGGTGGATGTCAACCCCATTTGTTTAGAAAGGATGAAATAAAACAAGTGTTGTAAATAACATGCAGAAACAACAACAATATTGAATCTAGAAATTGATTAAGAAGGATTTTAAATCTGATTTTGAAATGAATGTAAAATATGTGTTACCTTGTTTGGGTCGATGAGACCCATAATGTGTAAAGGCAAGGTCGAAGACTACCTGGTGACCTGGGAGGATGGATCTGAAATTGTGGATGAAATATTTAGACTTGTAGTGTTTGTGAGTGATCTAAAGTTGATAAGGATGTGTAACTATTGTAAGAGGATTTACAGGAGAAAAAAGAAGTAGGGAGATAGGATAAAGGATGAAGAAAAGTAGTTGGGATAGATTATTAGATAAGCAAGGCCCTGGTTGATGGTGACTAGGTAGGATCGCGGTGTCAACTATAGCGGGGAAAATGCAAAGCCAAGGATGAAAAGATGAAAATGATGACTTTCAAGTAAAAGAAGTTGTGGGAAAGGAAGGCTAAGTGTTTTGAAGCTTATATCTACACTGTAAGATGTTAGAAGCAAAGCATATACGATATTATGATCAAGATACAAAAAGGATATCATTATGATAAAAATATCTCACAAATTATGAGTGTGAGCGATGTAAGCACGCTGAAGGGATGTGTAAGAGGTATGTGGATGTCTCAAGTTTGCTCAGGCATGAGGGAGGATGCATGCATTTGATTTCTACTTGATTGATTGATTTTCGATGCATAATGGAAAGAAAACACTTGTTTTAAAGAGGTTCGATGACGACCAGGCTGGGTTACCACCGATCATGGGGAAATTTTCCCCAATGGGCATGATTTTCTAATTTATGTCAAGATTTTGGTGTTGTTAAAGATTGGGATGAATGCTTTAAAGCATGTAGTGGGATTAGGTTACTTGGGGATGAATTTAAGTTAGTTAGTGCATAAAATAGATAGGGTAAAAGCTAGAAAAGCAAGGGGATTTGTGTGTAGGATAAAATCATCCTAATTAGAAGGTTGGTTAGGGCAATGGGAATTAGAATGATTAATTAATTAACATGAATTAATTAATTAATAAAGATGGGATGATTGGGCATGTGAAATATTAAAAATGATTAATTAATTAATATTGCTTAATTAATTAATAAAAAAGGAGTTGCCTGCACAATTAGTCCAGTTGGAAAAAATACTTGAAAAATAAATGAAAAAGGTCCTAATTTATATTTAAAGTCCTAAGTGAATTAATGACACACATTAATTTAAAAAAATCTAATTAACAAATTAAAAGTAAAATAATTAGAATGAATCTAAGTAAAGTAATAAATCATCCTAAGTGAAAATAAAATAAAATTTGAGAAAAGGATAAACTAGAAATAAGTTAATCCTATGATAACATAAATAATTAAAAATAAAAATAAATAAATAAAATAACAGTTTAACCTAAGGTAACCTAAATTATCCTATAGCCAAAACGTGAAAACTGAAGTTAACCTAATTTTTTTAAAAACTTATAACCAAAACTACAAAGTTATCCTAAAATCTCAAAACAACAGTTGAATGTGTTGTTTGTAAGTTTTGTTTTGGCGGGTCGTTCGACAATGGAGGGCTTGAGCAAGGCTAAATCTAGGCATGCACTAGGAAACACCATGTTCGGTGTTAAGTTGTAGGTATACTGCAAGGAGGTTGATGTGGCTTGGTGGGGAGCTTGTAGAGCACAAATGATCGAGGGACCGTGAGGGGATCGGGGTCAAGATCCGTGGGTTGGCTCGCAGAGTCTAGGGTAGCCGAGTTTCGGGAGGGGAATCCGAGAGGGGAGTCCGGGAGTCATGTAGGGAGGGTTTGTGTGGAGGCGAGGGTCATGGCTCAAGAGGGAGAGTATGAGTCTTGGGGTGTCCACGTAGGGAACAAAGTAGGGGGTAGGGATTAGGTGGGATCCACATTGACGTGAAGGGTGTTATAGGACTCGGGGTGACTAACCCATACTTATCCTCCCATCCTTCTTAATACCGATGACCATGGGGCTAACCCATTCAAATTCCTCAATAGGCTCAATTATATCAGACTTAAGCATTTTATCAATTTCTTCCTTCACGTTGACACTCAAATTAGGATTCATCCTGTAAGATCATGTTATAATTAGCTGTACATCTTCATTAAGTTTGATTCTCATTTCACCTAAATAAGGGTGTAATTCTTTTAACTCATGATAGCCCCATGGAAATAATTCCTAAAATTCACACAAGAGTTCAATGATCTTAGACACTTTTTGCATTGTATGGTGCTCCTTGTCTTCTTTTCCTACATCAATGCTCAACTTATGTGCTTCTTTAAACATGTTTAAACACTCGAAAGTGCGCTATGAAGGAAAATGGTATTTTACACCATGGGATCGTGGTACCATCCTTCAAAGTGAATTTCCCAATGCAAAAATGTTGATATACCGTGAACTCGACCACCCCATCCATCACTGCAGAAATTCACTTGGAGTGCACCATTCTACTCCAAACACATCGCACATCCACTTGTACCATTTTTACTCTCATGCCTTATATGTTGGGGTAACTACCTCACAAATATAATTTACAAATCTTTTCGTAGGCGATGGATCTTCTTTGGGTTACTCCCGTATTTTATTAGTTGGCCCATCAAGAACCTAATCTCTTAGAAAACTATTAGTAATAGAATGTTTCCAAAAGTAATTTTGTCTCCATCGCGTGTCGCATCAATGATTTATTATTCAATGAATGAGGTAATATTATATATCATACCCTCCAATATCTTCTTGTAAACATGAAGCCAATGCTTGTTTACTTGGGTCCACCTCTCTTACCCATTCAATTTGGTAAATAAGTGCGTGGCCATCCTCATGATAGGGTCATCAAGTTTTACAATATCCATCACATGCCCTCCCTTCTTGTACTCAAACTCTACAACAATCTTCTTTACCTTTGTATCATTTGGTAAGTCTTCCGTAAATTTGACCCTTGTACCAATAAGACCAAAGTATACTTTTCAATCAACTATGTAGTAAGGTGCATTCTCCTACCTGTAAAGTAGAATAAGTCCTCATGGACAAATGACATCAGCCACTGATACAATCTCTCAAGATTTCCAAAGAATGGAAGCTCGTATAATCACGCAACCCTACCTTTTCAATAGCCTTTTACCCTTGACATCATAAACAAGATTGTCATCCAAGGTTCTCTCCTTGTGGTTCGAATGAGTTCTAACATCATGTTACATGAAGTCACATCCATGTGATGATTATATTCACTTATAACCATGTTTCTAACATGGGATACCCACTCGTTTCTCATCAACACTCCATCGAGGTATTGCATCTTTGGATACCATTTGTCCTAGATATCCATGATGCGTGTTGAATCCTTCTTGCTTTTTCCATTTACTTTCTTCTTAGGTGATGTGGTCATTTCCTTCCTTGGTTCCATCTTCCTCAAACAAAATCAAATCCTTATCTTGTGCCTTAATATTATTGTCACAAACCTTACGCACAATAATTCTACGGTTTCTTCACTTCGTGCCCTAATTCTTGAAACCCTAGCAAGAAAGGTCACACTTCACAACATTTCAACCTACAAGATTCCTTCAAATGGAACTCACCTTCACTCAATTGTGTCTATTATGTACCCTAGTTATAGGTTCTCCAAATTGAAACTTGATTTCTCACCAAATCACATCAAATCACTCTAGGTCACATAAGAAAACATTTAGATTTCACACAAGGAAAGGTAAAAATAAATTAACCTTGATGCCCTTTTTATAGGTTTCCAAAGTTTTACATCATTATATTCTTTCCAACTACCATTATACAACTACTTTAAATTCAAATTTCTACTTTTTCCTGCCCTTTTCATATTTTCCATCGCGTGTTCCAGCTGTGTAAGCTTTAGGCGTGCCAACTACTTCAAAACCACGAGACCTCCTTACGTGTGCTCCATGCACTGAAGTACATAAACCTCTGTGCCTCATACCAAGTAGTTCCCCATACTTCTTCCTATGTCTCGTTACACGTGCGCACATTCATCATACATGTTTTTTCTTTCGAGAATCGTCCTTATTATCACCATCCTTCTTATGACACCTTTTTCTAATTTTTTCTTACTTTACTCTAGAAAACAACATCATCATCAATTCACACCCTCCTTCAGTTCTTAGGCAACCTTAAGCATCAAAAATTCTCTTTGTGCATTCTTGCAATCCACCCCACACTAAAAGTATGCATAGTCCTCTACGCATGAACTTAAAAGATAGTAATCAGCTTCGCGTGTAAGCGCTCTTATTAAAATACAAAACTAAATGGACAAAGTGAAGAAATGATGAAAGGAAACACATGTAAATGGAAATCTAATCTAACTCGGTAATACGACCTTATTAAAAACACCAAGAAGACTTATTTATAGTAGGGCTTTAGCTTACTCCCATTGAAGTAACTGGGCAATAAAGTTCCATCTAGTTCCCTATGATTGACAAGTGTTTGATTTAAGTATCTTTTTTACTACAAACGGTCCCAACCAATACAATTTAAATTTCCATGGGTGGTGCATAAACTTTGAATCATACAAAAAAACCATCTTCCCGACCTCAAACATATTGTTCCTGATATGCCTATCATGCCATGCTTTCGTGGTTCCTTTTCAGTCTTCTGGATCCACCACACATTAACACGCCTTTCATCTAATTGCATTAGCTTGTCTATGCACTCCTTAACAACTTGTTCATCAGCTAGTCCTCCTACGTGTGCAATACAAAGGGATGGTAACATAAATTGAATAGGTAATACAACCTCTACACCAAACGCTTATTTGGAAGGGTGTGGCCTTATTCAACCTTTTATATGTTATCCTATATGCCCAAAATACAACAGACACTTTATCATCCCAATATTTCCTTCCAAAATAACATATTTTTATCAACTTATGTTCCATAATCTTGTTGAAAACCTCAACAATGTCATTGGCTTGAGGGTGATAAGGAGTAGTTTTGTGGTGTGCCACCATAAACTCTGCCAATAGAATTTTGATTTCTCATTAAGAAAATGAGTCCCTCTATCACTAGTCAAGCTCAATGGACATCCATACCTACTAATAATTTTTTCCCACAAAAATCTTGTTGTTGTACAATCCTTTGTAAGTGCTACTTCCGCCCATCTTGTAAAATAATTTATACAAGTTATAATGTAATGCACGCCAACCCTTTGTGTGGGTGGTAAAATAGGACCTAAAAATTCTATAGCCCACATAATGACATCTCATATCTATGTCCAGGCTTCCCAAGGCATTTACAATGGTCACATAGCTTTACATATTCCTTTGTATCCTTGTAAAATGTTTCCCACCAAATTCCAACCATCATAATCGGCACATGGTAGCATCACTTGTATAGTGTCCTCCAGAAATTCTGCCATGATCTTCTTCCGTAATAGCCTCACGATCATGATCCAAAACACACCGATGCAAAAATTCATCATGACCTAGCATGTATAAGTCTCCACCAATCAACTGATAAGGCGTTGCGCGTATTGGAAGTTGTTTCTTCTCCAATGTCTTCATTCCTTCAAGTGCCTACCTAGTGCGTAAGAATACTACAATGTCCTCCAATTCAGTGGGCATGTGGTTCAATCGAAATGATTGTGCATCTAACATTATGTCCTCAATACTCGTGCATCCTCACCCTAATTAATTATTAACAAATGATCAAGTCCTAAGTTTCTTTTACCTTGCTTCACCAAAAATATGAAATCAAATTCTTGGAACATAAGTGTCTATCTCGCATATGTGCCCTTGTAAAACATGCTTATTGACAAAATAATTGAACACCATATGATTTGTGAAGAAGATAAATGGTGTTGCCAACAAGTATTTTCTAAACTTGTGCAACACATAAATCATGAATAAGGCGTAACACTCGGTGGTCATATAATTTTTCTCATCGGAGTCAACTTCCTGCAGCAAAGAAAATAGGATGATCCACAAGTCCTTCCCTTAGTTATGCCAATACTACACCAATTTCCATACCGAAGCATCCAAATGAACATGAAAGGGTTTTCCCATGCGGGAAAGCATAGAATAGAGACATTAGTAAGCCTTTCCTTCAATGTTTCAAATGCTTTTTGTTGTGCATCACCCCAATAGAATTTACCTTTAGATTTCAATAATTCTTCCAAAGGTGTAACAATATTTGCATATCCCTTAATCATTTCTTTGTATTACCATGTATGTCCCATAAATCCACACACTTCACTCTAATTATTAGGTTCATCCAAACCCAAGATCAAAAATACCTTGGTTGTATCAACCAACAATCATTTTACAAATAATATGCCCTAGAAAAGTGCAAAAGGTGTTACAAAGATGTACTTCTTAATATTAAGAGAGATGCTCAACTGTGTGCACCTCTCAAACATGAGCCTCAGATTCTTCTAATGGTCTTTGAACAAGCCATAGAATGTCCAATCATTTAGATGCACCTATAAAAATTATGAATTAAATCCAAAATGGCTATACCATAATGCACGAGAACAACGTTGGTGCATTCTTGATCTAAAGTGCATCATTGTATATGTAAAACTTCCCACTCTATGGTGAAAGTTATCTTTTCTTGACCTTCCTTCACTATGTGCACTTGATGATAACAAGAAAACCCATCTGTAAAGGAGTATATCTCATGCCCAACAACTCCTTCAAGGATTTCTTATGTGAATGGGGTGGGAAAAGGATCAATAATACATGAAGCATTTAATTCTCTATAGTCCACACATATCCTTATCCTCCCATCCTTTTTAATACTAATGACCATGGGGCTAACCCATTCAGATTCCTCAATGGGCTCAATTATACTAGACTTAAGTATTTTACCAATTTCTTCCTTCACATTGACACACAAATTAGTATTCATCTTGTAATGTCGCTCCTAATCGGGCATGTGCCTTCTTTAAATTTTATTATCATCTCACCTAAAGAAGGGTGTACTCATTTTAACTTTTGATAGCCTCATGGGAATAAGTCTTGAAAGTCACAAAAGAATTCAATGATCTTAGACACTTCCTACTCCAACCAGTAATCACCAATAATGGCCTCCTTAGGCTCTGTATCTATTCCAATATTAACCTTTTGTGTTTTCATAGGTTCATGATGCGGACGCGCCTTTGCATATCTTTTTCCATCACCTCACTTGTACCTTTAGTGTGGTTAACATCTAGATATTTACCATCATCATCATCACCATCGATCATGCATACCATCTTACCCTTTTCTTTTTCTTCCTAGATGTGGACCATCTCTTCAAGGTCAAGGCTTGCTTCGAGATGAAGCTTTCCAAACATTTCTAACAAAAGTTCCATATCTCTTTCACTATCTCCCAAAGTAAGGTGCCTCATAATCTGTAGTGCTTCATTAACTAGAGGCTTAGTAGAAAAAAGTTCAAAAGTATGAATCATACCTGAGGTCATCTCTTTCTAATTACCAGTTTCTTTAATTATATCTTTATAGACATACCATGTGCGCACGGATTTGATTAGGGTGGAGTAGAACTTATGTACCCAGAGTGATGGTGGAAAATCCTCCTCCTCCTCCCTCTAAAATATTTCACAATTCTGAATGTGATGCAAGGCAAGGGTCTTCCCATGAAATTTACATATTTGAGAAGGTACATTTCTCCTTAGGAACCTAGTAGAAAAGATGATTCTCACTTCTTGTCATTCTAGTAAGTTGTCTTTGTGTGTATCGCAACAACATACTACTTGTTCTACGTAGAGTATAGAACAACATGTTTCTTTTATCTACTACATTCATCCACTAGGCTTCCATGACACGCATAAATACATCAGAGTTGCCTTCACCAGTATACCATGGTACATAGTTACATCCTACCTGTCTTACCATATGCGGCCTAATAATTCTTTTGACTCTTCCCCTTACCTCATGCCTGACCATATTATATGTTTCACGAGCTTAGTTATCGGAGGAAACATTAGTAGTGTCACTAATAGATTTCACATATTCCTAATGCAAAGCATGCCCTCCTTAGATGGTTCTAAATTCTCTAGATCACACACTAAATGTGCATATATTTTGTTAAGCTCTTCCATGCTCAGTGGTTCAACATAGGGCTCAACATTCTTTTCAAACAAAGGTATAATCACACATTCCTCATCATTCTAAAAAATGATGTACCTTTTATTGAAGCACAAATTTAATTTATTCACATAACACCAAGTTCACCCAAGTAATGCTAGAAATTTGTTTTCTTCAGTGAGTTCCAACACCTCAAAGTCTCTAGTAAACTTGGCCCCCTGAATAGTAATAGATGTGTCCTTCAGTAACCTAATAGGCATGGCCCTAGTTGTATTTTCCATAAACAACACATTTGTGGATGGATGCAATGGTGGTCTACCAATCTAATTCTAAGCATCTAGAGTTAGCACATTTACTTCTACATTAGTATCGATCGAATGTTGCGTAATAGCTAGCCAACAATGAATGCATCAAGTGTAATCTCTTTTTCAAAATCATGATTTTGAGGTGGTAGATTTGGATGAAGTATATCCGTATTTCATGCTCGGATCCAACACATGGTACTTTTTAGATTTAATAGGGGATAAATAATCCACATATTACAGATCCACCATTAAAGCCAAAGATTATAGATTATGATATGCAGTCGATTAGACATATAAATAACTTAAAAATAGATAGCGAATGTAGAGCTTGAAATTAAATAATGAATAAGAGCATAGATAGATAACACAAGATTTAAGTGGAGAAACCTGAAGGAAAAAACTCCATTGGTAAAGCACTATCTTTATTAAGAATTCAACAAAAGTTTAACCTAACACTTCCACTTCCAGTTCGCAGTCATTCACAATGTCTGCTCAATTATTTTCTTGATTAGCTCATACAATGAACATAGACTGTATCTTATAATAAGATCTTAGTCTGTACAACATGTATACATTGTAGACAACTAGACAATTAATCCCGAGAGGGATCACCCAAATCAATGTGGGTGGATGAATCGGTCAAGCCAATTCACTCTTTAATGTGAAAGACCTTCACAATAAATTTTTCTTAACAAAATTTTACATTTAATGTTGGGGCATACTGTAGTGTATGATCCCACTTAACATTATCACCCTAAAACTCCCCCTTAATGTTAGGTGGGAAGACAAGCCAGACAAGCTATAATTACATTTTTATACAAAGAGATTTAAAGACCTTGAATAAATGATTCAAGCTAGCAAGCCAATAAGGGAAATCCACATATCTTCCCATAACAAAATTCTTAAGACCAGTGCTTTACATTTGAAGACTTACATCAGAATATGGAGCCTTTTATAACCTAAGGCATAGCCATGATTTAAGCTTCACTGAGATTTACAGTAACTTCACAAAATGTGACACATTTACTTATTACAAACATAGGAAGTATTGAAATTTTTCAATATGTCATTAAGAGGTGGAATTGTCATGCACACTCCCCCTCAAGGGAAACTCTAATAGGCCCAACAAGGCACAAAATTTACAAAACTTGACAGAACACAGAGGTTTTGTGAAGATATCTGTAACTTGATCTTCAATTGAATAGAACTTGAGATCAATATCACCATTCAAGACTTTTTCTCTAATAAAGTGCATATGAACTTCAATATGCTTGGTCCTTTGATGTTGAATCTGGATTCTTTGTAAGAGCAATGCAGCTCTGAATGTCACATATAAGATTAGTACTCCCTTTGATTCCCATGTGTAACTCATCCAATGTCTTTTCAGCCACATAGCTTCTTTGGCAGCTTCCATAACACTTTTATACTCTGCCTCAATAGAAGATATAGACATTGTTGGTTGTTTCTTGCTACTCCAAGTGATGACACCTACACCAAGCTTGAAAATATATCCAGAAGTAGACTTTCTATTTGCAGTATCACCAACATGATCAGATTCACAATAACCAAATAATTGTGCATCATTACAAGGAGAATAATAAAGACCATAATTGATTGTTCCTTTAATATATCTCAAAATCCTTGTTTCCATTTTCCAATGATCTTCATAAGGTTCTTGCATAAATCTTGAAACTACTCCTACTGCATAAGAAATATCAAGTCTAGTAATAGTTAAGTAAATTAGACTACCAACTAGTTGCCTATACTGAGTAGGATCAAATTTAGGACAAGTTGGTTTAGGGTCTAACTTAACACCAACTTCAATAGGAATTGCAACATGCTTACAATCAATCATGTTAAATATTCTAAGAAAATTCATAGCATACTAATATTGAGATGCAACAATAGACTTATGATCTTGAAATATAACCATGTAAAGAAAATGATTTAGTAAACCTAAATCAGTCATTTCAAAATGTTGTTTTAACCTTTCTTTGAGTCTAACTATTATATTTATATCACTGCTAGTGATCAAAATATCATCAACATACAAGAAAATAATGATAATATGATTTTGTTCAACTTTAACAAATAAATCATTATCAGAATGACAATTAGAAAAACCAAGATCTTGAAAGAAACTAATAATTTTAGAATACCAAGCTCTAGGAGCTTACATACATAAAGTTCCTTGCTAGGTACTTCAAATCCTTTAGGCCGAATCATATAGATTTCTTCTTTTAAGTCACCATTTGGTGAATCTCCCAACCGTATTGGGAAACTAATGCAAGAAGAACTCTTACAGTACTCATCTTAGCAACAAGAGAAAAAGTATCAACATAGTCAATTCCTAGTTTCTGAGTGAAACCATGAGCTACCAGCCTTGCTTTGAACTTTTCAATCTCTCCTAGAGAGTTATATTTAATTTTGAACAACCACCTAGATCCTACAATGCTTCTTTTAGAAGGAGGAGGGACTAGTTCCCAAGTGTCATTTTTGATTAAAGCATTGTATTCATCCTTCATAGCTTGAAGCCATATAACATCTTGAGATGCTTCTTCAAAGGATTGTGGTTCTACCTCATAGAGGGTCATCAAGGCATGATAAGTATGTTGACTTCTAGTTAGTTTTCTAAGATTATCAGGCTGAGAGTTTTGAACAAGATTTTTGGCCCATTTAGGACTCTTAGTTTATAATAAATAATTTTGGGATGAGTCCCCCTCAATTTCCATCATATCTAGATTAGGATAATTAGGATCTTGAAATTTTGTTTCCATAATGTCAATAGGAGGATTATTAGGATCTATCTATATAACAGCAAAGGAGGGTTCATTAGGAGCAACAGAGAAAGTAATTTTAAGACTTGATACCATGTTAGATTTAGCAGGGGATAAATAATCCACAGATTACATGTTCACCATTAAAGTTGAATGTTATAGATTATGATATGCAGTCAATTAGACACATGAATAACTTAAAAATAGATAGCGAATGCAGAGCTTAATGAGCTAGAGCTTGAAAGTAAATAATGAACAAGAGAAGAGACAAATAACACCAGATTTAAGTGGAGAAACCCAAAGGAAAAACTCCATTGGTAAAGCATTGTCTTTATTAAGAATTCAACATAAGTTTAACCCAACACTTCCACTTCCAGTTCACAGTCATTCACAATGTCTGCTAAGTATTTTCTTGATTATATCATACAATGATCATCGACTGTATCTTATAATAAGATCTCAGTCTTTAAGTCAGTTTGTACAACATGTATACATTGTAGACAACTAGACAACCAATCCCGAGAGGGATCACCCAAATCAATGTGGGTGGGTGAATTGGTCAAGTTGCTTCACTCTTTAATGTGAAAGACCTTCACAATAAATTTTTCTTAACAAAATTTTACATTTAATGTTGGGGCATACTGTAGTGGCTAATCCCACTTGACATTATCACCCCAACAAGTATGTTCTCTCGCAATCATTCCCCTAACAAAGTAATGATGTTCTCTTGTTGTAACATTTTACACACCTCCTTCAAATTATCCACATCCTTCGAGGAGCTCAACGGTTTTTGTTCACTCTCTTTTGTGTGCTTTCTCTTTTAAGCATTATATCTCACCTTGTAATTCTCTAATGACACCCATAGTTTCATGGCAGACTTTCTTCTGGTGCACAACATCTAGATACTTAGCATATACTACTTCTTCCCTTATAATGAGTGGTTTAGCCTTCAAAGGCTCGCATGTGCGCACAACCTTGGTGCATGTAGTAACTAGTACTATTTTTAACTCAAGATCAAGTGTCTTCTTTGGTATCCATTGATCAAAAGCAGAATGCTCCACCTTAATCATTCTTGCACCCTTCTCCTTCTCCCGATTTTTACACATGTTCTCATACATCTCCAGATAATCCTCTAACTTATGTTACTTTCTACACCATGAGAAAGTAATATTCTGAGGGAACTCGCATTGATAATGATCAGGGGATCCATAAGTATAAAAAGTTCCTCACTAAAATCTGCCTCTACCACCACTATGACCTCGACCTCTCTATCCTCCTCTAAAGCCACCATCCTGTTATATCCATTTTTGCATCTTTCATGGTTATGGCCTTCATGCTCCTTAGATCCACTAGCCACACTAGTTTGGCGTACTCCTGTCTTAGTAGCTTCATGAATATGGTCATTCAACTTGCTATCAATGGTGTTATGTGTGTGGGATTTTTAAATCTTGTAGTACATGGACACATTCTTTATAAGCACATTGTAATAACGTAAAATATTGAACATCATGATTTAGGTGACAAACTTTACATTCTATAAGTAATGTGTGCATCGACGACTGTGTGAGTAATTATCCTTAGTATGTCCTTCCACTTCACAATCTATAAACTAGATTCTAGTGTGCATTTCATGCATTGAATTAGCGAAAAGCTTCTACTGACTACTTGCCATGGCTGCAATCTGTGATTCCAAGAATGAGGTTACTCTAGTATCAACCCTCCTGTTGGGCCCTAAAATTGACTAAGTCCCAAGGAAGAAGTTAGTGCATGCGGGAGGAAGTAAATAAGGAAAGCTCTCAGGGAAAAGCATGCAAGGGAAAGGCACATGGTAGAAGAGGTTGGCGAGCACGGAAGCAGAAAGGTTTAGGGACTTAGCCATATTTTGAAGGAGTTGTCACAAGAGAAACACGTGAAAATCCTGAGTAGGTGTGTTGAATGGATAAGGTTCCACCTAGAGCCTTGGAGGTCAATAAACAAATATTCCACATAAGGGATATTCCCAAGATGATCATTTCAGGTAGTGGAGGAATTTGTAAGCTTGCGTAGGCATTCGATCATGGAGGACAACAATTCCACTTGGCATGTACTTTGATCATGAAGGAAACCAAGGCGGTGCATCCAAATCCTATTTAAAGGAGTGTTCTAGTCTGAAATGAAGGGGAAGAGGGTGAGAACAAAGTTGGGAAATGAAGGGTTAAGGAGGGTTTTAGGTAGTAACAAGGTGCTACAAAAATGCTTGCAAGAAGGGTTTTGAAGCATTTTAGGCATGGATTTGGGTATGAAAAAGGGTTGTAATGGGTAGAATAGCTAAGAACTCTCTCTATAGAGTATTTTTGTAGGGTTTAAGATAATATCCCTTGATGTATTCGGTCTATATGACCCTCATGATGTAAAGGAGCTATTGTAAGTGTTTATAAATCAATATATGATGTGTGAGTTTGGTTATTCATGCTCAAAAGTATAAAACCTATGTTCTTTATATTATTCTAAGTCAGATCTAGTTTCATTATGCTTATTTACAATGTTCATTTCCATTTATGATGCATCTGTGCATGGATCTATTGTCTGTATCTTGTTTTTGAGTGAATGTTTATATTTCCATTTTTACAACTCGTTCTCCATCAATGGTAGACCATTCTCACAAATCTCACATAAACGAGGGGCTCGATGCCCGTGCGCACCTCAGGTGAGATCCCATCACAGCTGGGTGATAGGCCGATGTGCTTAAGGGGAAAGAAGGTATATGAAGAAATGACTACATTTTGGTTCTATTGTCGGGACCTCTTTTCAAAGTTGTTGTGAGAATGATGTGTGGCAATTTACGAAGCATCTGACCTTGGACAGTGTTGAGACCTAGATTAAAAGTATAGAGGATGATTTTTCTCAGTGATTCAATACTGGATTTGAGTTTGATGCACAAAAATGGGTGGAAGAAACCTTGTATAATGAACTCTATGAGAATTTCTTGTTGTTTCCCAGTAGAGTTGTATGAATGAATATCAACATATGCATCAAGGACAATTCGGTACTATAGACCTCATGTTTATACCTAGAAGGAATATCAATGGTTGCATGATGTTGATATGACATGGATCCGTGTTGTTGATCACTGGTGGAGTAGAGTGTTGACTAGTTATACACCAGGAAGATTGTTGAGTTTGAGTTCTTAAGGGAGCCTAGAGGATCATTCTTGCATGTTATTCCACTAGATATCAAGATCCTGGTCATTACTTTGAGTTTGGAAGCCTTTCCCATGGCTGGCTAAACTCCTACTAAGCGGAGGGTGTGGAAGATGGCATGGTAGAAGGATGGCATAACTTGTGCCGAGAAATGGAGAGAGAGGAGAGGTGGCTCAAGTATAATGAATCTTAGGAGAGGGAGTTGATAGTATAACAAGAAGTTGTAGGAGTGATGGATTTATGGAGGAAGATGTTGTGGAAAGGAGTTAAGGTTCGCATAGAGGAAGTGGAACTGAGTGGTCTAACCTACCCCATCTTGGCAAACGTAGAAGAGAAAACCCTCGAAACACGGAGATATCTTGTCATATGAAGAAAGGAGAAGATTTGTAGGTACACATCTTAACCCACATGGTGACTTGTGCTTATTTTTTCGAGTTCTAAGATAATTTTTGATAATCCGGTTGGTATGTGTATTGTAGTCAAAAGACACCTAGGAGGTATAATTTTCATCGGTACATCTATGGATACACAATCATTTCATGTGCTTAGGGATATTTTTTTGGCACAACATTTGGGCAAGGTGTGGTATCACAAGATTTTAATATCACATTTGGGAATGGTTTGGTATCACAGACTGTCGGCGTGTAGTTTTGTGCGACGATGGGTTCGCAGGGCATAGTTGTGTTAGGCCCCTTACATACAACATGAGAAGGATATGGTGAATCTAGAGGAGTTGGCACTAGTGGATATAGTGGATCTGGTGGTGGAGGTAACATCAAAGGGAATCAAGGTCCTATATCTTGCAAACAAGGTCTACAAAAACATCAACAAGTGTTTTATGAGATGTCACTCCACTTACCTAATTACAATGACATTGAGGATGCCATGGAACATGTACACAAGTTTGAGTTATTAGGGTGTGTAAAGCAAATCACTTCCCGAGTAGAGATTAAGTCATTTTGCAACCACATTGCAAGGACGTGCACATAGTTGGTACAAGAAGTATGACCCACACTAGACAGTGGTGGATTACATTACACTGTGTAATGCCTTTTTGGTGGAGTTCCACATACCTAAGTTTGAACAAAAAAGCATCAGTGCATTAAAGGAGATTTAGCAAGGAATGACAGAGAGTGTGCGGGAGTATGATGCGTGTTTCAAGACTCTCATATCCAAGTTATCTTATGACATTCACCCTTCGTAGCATGCTTAGTGGTTTGTCGGAGGACTGATCACACCATTTAGGAGGGCACTTTCATAGAAGAATTTCACAAATCTATGCGAGGCCTTGGAGGTTGCCTTGTATGCTGAGGTAGTAGGAAGCATTGATACAAGAGTTAGTCTATTCCTAGAAGCCCAAATTACTTGCAATGGCAAAGCAGCTGGAGAATTGTTTTGGAAACTTGGCTCGGGAGACTCGTAGCGAGGTTATGGTGTATGGATTGTGAGGTAGAAGGGAATATGAAGGACAATTGTCCTTAGAGATCAATACAAATAATGAAAGTAGGCTTTGTGAGATTTACCATAAAGATCATGATGCAAGTAGGTGTCTGCTATTGCAGCGCGCGATCTGTAAGAATGTGTTTTGCTATTGCAAAATTTGCACCTCTACTACTCATGACACCAAGGATTGTAGATTAATTTACCAAATACATGATGCCATTGATATTGGTGTGTGCTAGACCAGTGTTGCGAACTCCAAGGATGATGGTCATCATTATGAAGGGCACACAGATGGAGGAAGTCATGAAAGAGGCTTTCACAGAGGCAGAAGAAGTGAGTTCCCACATGGAACTTGTTACATTTTTTGGTCTATGGAACACTATAAGCATGAATGCTCTGATTTTCTATAGTGCTATTGGTGTGAAGAAAAACATAAGTATGAGGATTTCCTAGAATTGTTTGAACACATGAGCCAAAAGAAGCGAAAGGATAAGGGCATTGGGATGGTGAGCGTAAAGCATGTTGATCAACAATGGATACCAAGAATGGAACGTGAGTTAGATTTAGAACCTATCTTGGTGATGACATGAGTTGAGGTGTGTGAGCCGAGGGAGATACCAAAGTAGAGGCACGATTACAAGAGAAGAATTGGTACATGGGAAGTATCCGAACCCTACACATAAGAAGGAATTCTATCAAGAGACCATGGATGTAATCAGAAGTATTCAAGGGGCAATTTTATTTCTAAAATAGAAATACAAGAATTTGGAGTAGAAGAGAAGCATTGAGGTCCCTCGAGTCGGATATAGATAATGTCAGGGAAGTGTGTAAGATACTGCACCAAGAAACTATCATTCCTATATTAGGAGAATGGTTGAGAGATAAAGTACCAAGAATTGGAGAAGAGTGCAAGAGGTAGGTTTTGTATGCCAATCTAGGTCCCCCACAACCTTCAATACGATAAGGAGATTACCTTAAATGCATTTGTTGATGGATGAATCATAAGTAATATTCATATTGATAAGGGTGAAAAAGTTAAAGTTCTCACCTTGGACACATGGAACCAAATGGGAAGGCCCCCATTACAACCATCTTCAAATGTGATGAATATGGATAACAAGACAAAGGCAATGCCTATTGGTGTTTTAAAGGATGTTGCTTATCACTATCCAAGGGACGAAATTCACTAGAGACTTCAAAGTCTTGGCACTTGCTAAGGCGAACAACTTTACAAATTACTTGGGCACCCTTGGTGTTATAAGAACAATGTTGACTTATGTTTCAATAAGGGGTATATAAGTTTTGAGAATAAGGAGGAACATGTTATCATTCCTTTGATAGATGGGAAGTCAACACCCTATATTGAGCCCTTGGGAGAAGAAGACCTAGATAGAATCTACGTGCGCACTATCAGGGACCCTGAGGTTATGCAACCAACAAAGGAAGGTGCTATTCGGTGAGAAGATGCTCAATATATAAGTGATACAACTAGTGTGACATGTGGACAATTGGGCACATGAGACATATGCGTTAGTCGAACACAATTAAGAGGTTCTCTAACGAGAGTAATAAAGGTGTGCTCGGTCGGGAAGGAAAATAGTTTCCAAGTTACATTGGGGGATCCAACCTTGATGTTTTCTTGTGAGTAGTGGAGACCCGGTAGAGATGTGAGATCAAAAGGAGAAGGATGCTTAGCTATACTTTACTCAGGACTGCAACACATTGGTGGGTGGTCCATCGTGATAACCTTCTATAGTGGCATTAGGTGAGAATCACATTATTTGTTAGGTTTCTCTGAATTAATGAACCAACGGCTATACAAGACTATCATGGGGAGGATTTTGCCTCGTTTCACATACATACATGTGAGAAGGCTTGGATGGAAGGCGTAGAAGCCTTTCTACCTTCTTTATAGGTGCATAAGATTTACTCCATCTTACAAGGTTGTGTGACCACATGATACATTCACTCAAAGATATGTTGTCAGATAGGAAACTGGCGGGAGTTGATGGTCGATCTCTTTCAAGCTTTCGAATATTGAATTATTAAAACATTGGTGAATGAGGTGCTACGGGTTGTTAAGTGCCTAACTATGGGAGATAGTGCCATGGTGGAGAAAAGAGTATTGGAGTTGTTGGGTGAACCTGGATTGGAAGTGCACTTTGATGAGGAATAATCAAAGGAGATATATCTTGAGCACGCATGCATGGAAAAAGAGAAAGGAAAATTGGTCTACGTAATAGACGGTGAAGAGCTGGAAAATTGGATGTTAACCATACTTTGGGCACACGTGAGGTTATGGATAGTGCTTATGAGCAAGTGCACACCTACCATGAACCCCTAATAACCATGAAGGTTAACATTGGTTTGGAGGTAGAACCTAAGGAGGCTATTATTGGAGATTACTGGTAGAAAAGGTGGTTTCAAAGATCATCAATCTGTTGCATGAATTTCAATATTTGTTTCCACATGTGAACCATGAGCTTAAGGGATTTCACCACTCCTTGGGAGAAATGAAGATCAAGTTAAAGAAAGGTGCGCACCCAATTCAGAAGAGACCTTATCAAATGAATTTGAATCTACACGTCAAAGTCAAGGAGGAGATTGAAAAGATGATCGCATCAGGCATCATTGAGGCTATTAAGGAATCAAAGTGGATAAGTCTGATGGTCATCAACATTAAGAAGGATGGAAGGATAAAGATTTGCATTGATTACAGGGATTTTAATGTGGTATGTGTCATTGACCCTTTTCCAACCCCCTTCACTGAGGAGATCCTGGAAGGAGTAGTTGGAGTGCAAGATCTATTCTTTCACAGATGGATTCTCAGGATATCATCAAGTTAGAATTACAAAGGAGGACCAAGAAAAGAAAAATTTCACTATTGAATGGGGAATTTTTGCCTACACGGTCATGCATTTTAGGCGAGGAATGTTCTGCAATGTTTTCACTCATTGTGGTTGGTGTTTCAGGACTTTATCTATAAGTTTCTTCAAGTCTACCTTAATGATTAGACGGTTTATCACCTAGTAAGAGAACATTACGATAATTTTTGGTTGATGTTTGAGAGATGCCAAAAGTTGAGTATATCTCTCAACATTATGAAATGTGTTTTCGCTACTCCTTTTGGAACCTTGTTGGGGCATACCATATGTAAGGAAGGCTTGCTAGTGGATCCTGCCAAGGTTTCCATTATTGTGGGATTGGGAGAACCTACCAGCCAGAGCATGGTACACGGATTCCTTGGGCATATGGGGTACTACCAAAACTTATTAAGGGATATGCCAAGATCATCGTGCCATCGTAGGGATTTCTAAATCATAGAAGTACATTTCATTGGGGGAAAGCGCATGCAGACAACATTTGATATACATTGAAGAATAGGCTTATCACTACGCCCATATTATGCTTTCCTTCATAGACTAAGCCATTCCATATACATGTTGATGCCTCGGGGATGGAAATTGGATTAGTATTTGTCTAACTTGTGGAGGGTACTATTGATCACCCTCTTTTTTTTGCAAGTAGGAAGTCGACACTAGTAGAGTAGAACTATACTACTACCGAGCACGAGGCATTATTGATGATCTTAGTGCTGCAAAAATTAGGTAGTATTTTCTAGCGACACATTTTATCTTTTACATGGACCACATGGCATTAAAGTACTTGGTGAACAAGCCCATCTTGCAAGGGTACATATGTAGGTGGGTCCTATTATTTCAGGAGTTTGAGTTTACGGTTGTAAAATTGGGTAAGAGTAATTTGGGACCTGACCATTTATCAAGAATAGAATCAGGAGAGGATGTGCGAGACCATTGAGGATACAATGCAAGATGCACAACTACTTATATTGTAGTGCAAACCCCTTGACTTGGAAGATATTTTCATGTTTCTCAAATTGGGTGTGGTTCCGGAGGGAATGAAGACTTTGGAAAGGAAGCAATTATCCATACACTTCATGCCCTACATGTTAATTAGTGGAAACTTATGCAACCGGGCCATAATGAGGTTGTACGTCGGTGTGTTCTTGAGCATGAGCACACTACAATCATGGAAGAGGCTCATGGTGGAATTTTAGGGGGACACTATGTGGGGAATGCAACGGCATGCAAGATCCTCTTAGCTAGCCTCTAGTGGGATACAATTTACAAGGATTGTATTGAATATTACAAGGCTTGTGACCAATGCCAACACCTTGGTAAACTAAGAAAATTGGATGAAATGCTTTGAGACCAATAACTAGTGTTGATCCATTCAAGAAATGGGCAATTGACTTTGTAGGCCCTATTTCACCTACCGCACGAAGGACAAGTTCACGCTATATCATTACTTGCACTGATTATCTAACATGGTGGGTGGAGGTAGTACCTATGAGGGATTACATGGTGACCACAACAACAAGATTCCTATGGGAAAATATAATCAGTAGGTATGGGTTCCCTCTGAGTTTGACTAGTGACCAAGGTACTCATTTTTTGAATGAGATAATCAACATTTTGTTGGAAAATTCATGGTGACTCATCACAAGACTACCCCTTATCACCCTTAGGCTAATGGGACTACTAAGGAATTTAACAAGATATTGAGTCATACATTCACCAAGATTTTTATGTAGGAATTAAGGATTGGGATGACAAAGTTTCTACTATGTTATGGTCATATTAGACCACTTGTAAGAGGCTCGAACAATGCCACACCTTTTCAATTGGTCTTTGGCACCTAATCAGTAATACCTATTGATTCATGTTACCATCATTGTGTATAACGCTACTAATTTTTTTCTTGAATCTAACACAAAATGATATCTACTTGTCTCTGTTTGTTTACTTGTAATGACCAACCTTTCAACTACTCTGGATTTGAAACACCAAGCACAAGGGCTAGGTTACTAGGTGGGATCAAATGTGCACGTGCGGTCCTCAAGCTCTCCTCCGACGTTCGTTCTCTCACTTGAAGCCAAAGGAGATTCTCTATTGTGCTTACCCAATGTTGGGAGAACCAGATGATCCAAATGCACCTCTCCCACGTGAGATTCAAATCCTTCACGAGCCATCTATTCCTCAACTCTAGGGACTCCTCAATATCCCTTTTTTCACCATTTCCCTCTCTCATGCTTTATTATATCTAAGTCATCTTTCCTCTTGTTCCATTACTATCGCTTGAGTCCACCATCCTTCTCCACACCTGCTCCTTCCCCTACATGTGGTGGGAGTTTAGCTAGCCATAGGTAGGTGCTCTAAATCTAGTTCTACCATAAAAATCTTGATTAAAAAAGGTATAACATGCAAGTAATATCCCTTAGGCTCATGCAAGAAATGAAATTCAGCTTCTTTTGGGACATAGATACCTAGAAACAACATACTCCAAATATAACTCTGTAACACTTCAACTAACCAACAATCTACAACTTTGGTCCACTCCAAATCAGCAACAAAAAGAGTTTGGTAATTCTTACGTGTCCAAATTCTTAGCCTATAACTCCAACACTTCTCTATAGCATATCTTTGACACTCAATCCTATAATTATCTTTGGAAAGATGAAAAATAAAGTCTCATAGAGTTCATGATAAGTATGATGTTCCACCCACTTACGCACATTGAAATCAGAACTAGTGTTATACATCTACTCAAACCTATATTTTATGTCATCTATGTAACCTTCAATAATCTCCGAGTTAAGCGATACGCCATCTGCAAACAACATCCTAAAAAGTAGCTTGAAAAGAGGTCCTAACAATAAAACCAAGACGCATGATCACTTATTTATACCTAATTTCTTAGGCATGTTGGCACTTCATTCAACAAAATTGATCGTTCAACCGAAGCATGCAAAGCTACCTGGTTCCTCCTTGTGTGTGTTTTTCAAGATGTTAGAATGCATATTCATGATGACGTGTTTACCCATTTATTCATTCATTCTTATCAACCATTGCATACATTCAATTAGAAAGACACGTATTAACGATACATTATAGTCTAGATAACAATTAAGATCATATTCACTATAGAAGTACCATGATCACAGACATCAATTACTATAATCCAACCATAATTACCCATTACAAAAAGTCATCAATTAATGAAGTTGAATACATAGTAATTAGTAACAAAAATGCATGCGTGCTAGTTCATTAGAGCAATATAACTCTATTAGAACCTAGATCTCTCCTCTCTAAACAATAAAGAACAAGTAGTATATATAGAGGTGGGGACTTACCCTTCACTACACATGTATCTCAAAATAGTCTCGCATACTCATAACAAACATCATGCATGTTTTCCTAACATACCTAATAATTGACTAATCCTAAAGATAAAATTCACCTTAATCCTATTATTAGATTTCACACATAATTTTGAACTATAAGTTCATTCCTCAAAAATAGATTCCTCTTAACCAAAAAATTCTCCTTGCATGTTGCACACTTTATGTATATATGTAGCCCAATAATTTGGAAAATGGCTAAGTCTCCTGCCTTTCTGTAGTGATTTACATGTGTAACCTTGTTCTTTCTTCTGTGCACTAATTCTGTCATCCAATGCGATCACCTTGTTTAATGATCCACACATTTTCCCTAGTACCATTCCATGCATGTGTGTCTTTGTATGGTCTAAAACCTACTCATTTTTGGCATCCAACATAATTCCTAAAACACTGCAAACAAGATAAACATCTACAAAAAAATAAATGTCTTGCTGCTCTAAAACACTTGCAAACACTCGTAAAGGCTATGCAAAACAAATATTTAGTAGTAGATAAACAAAAAAACAAGTGATACTGATCGGCTAATAGAGGAAACACAAAAATAAACAACAAAAATGGGTGTGTGTCCCACCAGTGAGCCAAAATGTAAACCGTGGAAGACTAACTATAAATGGAAAGATACACAAATTTGTAAACCTTCTGTAGTCCCCCAAAGCAAAGCTCAAGTAGCTTGTGAGAGCTTAGAAGTTGTGTAGCCTTGTGGGATTGATTGATTTGTGGGTGATCTTGAGTTACCTCTAAAGTGGGGATGAAATTTCTATGAACATAGTTTTGAGAGCTTCAATATGCAGTATTGAAATTTAATTTGAGAGAATAAGTGTGTTGTAAATCTAAGAGGGTTTGATAGATAGTAGGAATGTATTTTATAGAGGCAGAAGTGGTTGGAATTTGGTTACAAGTGGGTGAATACACATGCTAAAAAGAGCATCCGAGGAGGTCGCAACAATTTAAGGGAATTTAGGTGTAGTAATGGCATTAATTGTAGAAGTTGCATACAAAAAGGTGGTCGTACGTGTAAATAAAGTGTCCCCACCTTTCTAGGATTCTAGAATTGCAGTTAACTGGACTAATGAAGTGGAGTCCATGTGGGGTCTAAAGTGGTTGTTGAATGTGCACACTTAATTAATTAATCATTTAAATAATAAAGTGATACTTAATTTATCAAAAGGGGTATTAGGGATTAATTTAATTAATCCAAAGGGTATAATGCACATGATTAATCAATTTAATTAATTAATCAAAAATGTATGAATAAAAAGATTTATTGGGATAACATTCAAAACATGTGAGTGATTTTAGGGTTTCTACACTAGGATGGCAGATAGGACAGAGTGACTGGATCTAAAACCTAGGTGATTGGGATCAATAAAGTGATGGGGTAGGATGAGTGAAAAATAGGAACAAAGAGATGGGTCGACGATGACCATAAAAGGTTGATGGTGATCGCGGCTGATTTGGACTTAGGACGAACGAAATGGGAAAAATGACATCCTACAAATGAAGATGGAAGGTAGTGAATGAAATAAATATATGTAGACACTAAATCACGCACTTCGGGTAATATTTAGTCTCGGTCTCGTACTACTACTCATATGGTTTTGAGTGAAGAAAGTAATAATTAACCCCCATCTTGCTTTGTTTTCTTTTGTCATTCTTGACATATTGCACCTTTGGCATGCCTAATCAAATTTTGTCGTTTCACAATATTTTTAGCTTTGATAGGCACGGGGCACCCATGGGTGCCCTAATCCTATTTGAACTTTCCATCCACTTTTTGGGCACTTTCTAGCCATTTCAGCTTCTTATATTTTTTGTGGTTGGTAATTTTAGGGTTAATTACAAAATTAGATCAAGAGAACCCTATAAATATAAAGTTATGAGACCATAATGAGGGACCAAGCTCTATACACTACTATCATCATCTAATATTGCATCCGTCTAAAGCTCATTTGCATTCATCTAGCTCATCACAAAGGACAAGGTTGGTACATATGCATCACACAAACATAGGAGGGAAGTTTATTCTATTCCATCCACCATTCTATTACATTTTCTACATAGTTATTACTTGCTACTTTCACAAAGTGTGACTAGCACAAGAGAAACCTAGGGCATGATCACACACACATTCACATAGAAATACATCGAGTCGGAGATGTATTACAATGCTCAATTAGTAAGTCCGCTATTGTGGCTGCCGAGGATAGTCTAAACCTTTCATTTACATTTTTTAGGGTTTGATGTTTATTTTTGGGTCTTGCGGGTCTTTGTTTCATCATTAGCCATTGACGACATTTGACATTTGACAGAGGAGTGAATTACAAGTGACACACAACAAAGTTTTCATATCATCATCATCGACCCTTCAAAGCTGGTTTTGGACTTCATGCATAGACTAGGGTGCTCAAAACATAGACTAGGGTGCCCATAGGCACCCTGCTCCTCTCCTGGCACCCGGTCTAGCCACATAGCCCAAATCTGCCCTCCTTGGGCCTCTACATGTTTGTTCCTACTTTCATAATATTCGAGTTGATTTTACAACATAGTCCAGATCAGCTTTCAAATTATTCTGCTCCTTTCAACCCTACTTGTCAATTAGGGTTTCATATTTTCATTAGTTCAGTTACTTGGGTCACTTTCTATATTTATTTACTACATTTATTTACTATATTTACATATTTCTCTAGTTTAGATTAACTACTATTATTCCACATTTTAGTTAATCATTTTGGTGAACCCGACGTATTTCACGCTTAAGATCCTCATCTTTCTTCTATCATGGGTCATAAAGTTCCTCAAGTTCCTTTATCTGATTTTTCTTAAGATCCATCCTAATTGTCAAGTTTCTCTTCAAAAATCCTTAGACACAACGTATCATTTTCAAAACACACCACCACATGAAATAAGTCCTATATTCGATTGTTTATCTGACGACCCTAGTCCTAGTGCTCCTCCATCTAATCAACCCCTATTGGACTCAATTCAAGCTTTACATGATTTATTTCAAGAAAAATTATGGTTATGGAATCCATGATCACATCTCTCAAATCTAAAATCCAACATCTTAGGGATGATTCTCAGGCTCATGTTTGTTCTCCCTCTACATTTCCTCTTCAATCTATGTCCACTACATGTCATATAGTTGAACCTCAGGTCATGTCATTACCTAATCCTATCATATTTGAGCATAATACTATGTAACATGACATTCTTATTCAGCTCCTTAGTCATCAGTTGATCACTCTACCGCCTACTCATTACTATTATCCTTATCGGTTAGCAAAATATCAAGGTCGTCCATATTGTAATTATCATCGAATCAATGGACATAATGACAATGATTGCCACACTTTTCCACGAATAATCAAACATCTTGAGTGTCAAGGATTTATTTCATTTACAACCCCATCTACCAATGCTACATCCACATGAGATCCTAAATCTGGTCCTTTGGTTATTCAAGATTCACCTAAGCAACCACCTATGGAATCACCAAGTCAACATAATCAACCACCTATCAAAATTATTTCACCACCTCCTTCTACTAAGTCCTCTATTGTATTACCAATTCAACTTAAAGTGCAACTTAGCCTCCTATCAAGTATAATCTCCAACCAATTACTTTCGTTAAAGCATATAATACTCTTACAAGTGGTCATGATACATTGCGAATTCCACCACAATCGAATGGTCCTACTATTACTTTTGCTAATCATGATTCCACCACTAAATGAAAACTTGGTCTTTGGTAGATGACAATATTCTTAGTGACTTTGCATGATCATATTACATACTTTGGGGCATAACATCCAACATACCCCTTCTCATATTAAGTGTCAGCACATCTCTCATACTTGCATCATCATACATAAATCTTCTCACACAGTCATATTCATTACATATTCTAGTGTTTCCATTACTGATGACACACTCTTGTGCTTTAGTTCACACTTGACGGTTGAGGGCTTACTACACATGAACCCCACACACTATACTATAGGGATTAAACACCGCATCTATTCACACATCACAAGTCCTACACAATACATTCTACATCTATTCTAGAAAATTTTAAAGTTTGTGCATTTATACATCATACATTATAATAGTCTTCATCATACTCATCTAGCATTGCATCCTACTCCTTATACATATTATACACTCTTAGGCACACTACACATATTGAATTCAATAGTATACACTACATACACATCACATGATTTTTATCATCTTCATTACATATCTTGCATCATATTCTATGCCTTTGCACTCACTACCCTATGACACACTTTAGTTCCTCAATCCATACTCGACTGCTGAGGGTTTACAAATCAAATGGACCTTACATTCATCATGCATTTATCATTTGACCTTTCATCATGCAAAATTTCTAGAATGATGAAACACACTATAGGATAAATTGTCACTTACTCTATTCATCTTGTAGTGGTATACACTTTAGGCTACATCACCACTCCCTACTATTCATCTTGTAGTGACACACGCTATAGGATAAATCATCACTTCCTCTATCATCTTGTAGTGATACACACTTTAGGGATAAATCATCACTCATACATTCATTTTGTCATGATATACACTTAGGATATAAGGTTCGTGCATGTATCTTCTACATGTCCCACATCTTCAATACACAGTCATCATAGCTGTAGCGCTAGACACAACACACACACACACACACTATTCGACCATTTCTTGATGACGCACTCGTTTACGGTTCATTCTTGATTGCTTTGAGGGGGAAACCAAATAAACCTCATTAAATACATATCCATTGACTCAATGGGCACACGAGATCCTACCATCCATATTTCATTCTATTCCATCCATCCACAACATATTGTATATTATGGTTGTTTTTACTCTTTTTTACTTTTTCTTGTTCATGGTCACTTTATTACACATGCTAGTTAGATTACTTGTATGTAATTTATCTATATCATCCACACATGCACGTTTACGCCTTTTTCTAGTTGTGATCACAGATATAGGTCTCTTACACGCAACATAAATGCTCACCTTATATCCTTCTTACACTTTGGTCGTTGGGGCATCCACATTCATCTCTCACAGGTGCTATCATTTCATTTTGTAATTACCACTTTACATTACTTTCTTCTACATGATTTTGACATACACGTTATCTTTCTAACATGCTAATGGGTGCTTCATGTGTAACATTTGTTATGCAGGGATATTTGCTTCCATACTTATTTGTTGCATTATGTATTATTGTTTTCTCTTGTTTGCGGGCTTTGCCCTATGTTTAGTCTACACAATTTTTTGTTGTATGCGGCCATGATGGCCTTGCGTGTCTTGCAAAATCATGAGTGATGTCCCATGTTTTCATCCCACTTTGTGCGGCTTACTTTGTCTTCTTGTGTATTTACATTACTATATTTCTTGGTAGCTTATACATTGTTTGCATAGCTTACACATTATTTTCTACATGCATGCTTGTTCATAATAATCCTTTTATTTGGCTAGCCTCATGTTTATGTGCACCTTGGTTTCTGCCAAGCACATTCCTTTCACCATGCAGAGAAAAGTTTCAAAGTTATGGCAATTGGTCCTCTTTTGGGTCTACATTTTCCTTTCTATCAAGCAACGTCACATACGCCCCAAGGAGGGGGACATTATTTAGGGTTTTACATTCTACACAATGCTTCTACACTATTTCAGTTCAATGTACTTTCTACCCTTGGCATTGTGGGTTACATACAGCAAGTGGGTTTAGACCAGTCTACGAACCCCATACATAGTGGATTTTACAGGACATGGTTTGTCTTTAGCATTTGGGGGAGTAGTTAACGGTTAGAGGATACAACAGAATTCCTCACAATAATTATTCTATCGTCATCATCGGATCTCCCAAAAAACCAGGATGTACATATATCACTTCATACATGTTTAGGGAAGCAATTAAAGGTTGGAGGATACAAAAAATTCCTCCCTATACTTCTTCGACCTATCGCATCGATCGTCCAAAAAACCTCAACAATACAGGATATCCTTCTACACTCTTTCTCTTGACATGGATCAGGTGCACACGTTCCATTTACATTTTTCATTTGTGTATTTTACACTTATATTATTTTACATACATATACATGCATCTTTTACATTGTTTTTTTAACACATACATATATATTTGAGTACTTAATCATTTTCTCCTTACAGTCCCGCCATATGGGAAACAAGCAGTCAAATGGGGGAAACAACAACAACAACAATGATGACAACGTCAACAAACAAATTTTTGTGAAAGTACACACCATACTAACCATACATTTACATCACACACATCAGCAACTACACACATGTTTCCACCCTAGGTTCACTCTCATCACTTTATTTGTTCTTTTTCACTTTAGTTTCCATCATCTTTTTGTCACTCCATGATTTTTCTAGTCCTTCGGCACACTTTCTACATCACTCTCCATGGACATCAGTGCACGCATCTCTATCTAATTTATGTTACCGAGCATTCCACTCACCAACATAAAGTGGGGGAAAATGTAGACACTAAATCATGCACTTTAGGTAATATTTAGTCTTGGTCTCATACTACTATTCATATGGTTTTGAGTGAAGTACTAATTAACCCGCATCTTTTGGGCATCTTTTTTTTTTTCTTTCTTCATTCCTAACCTCTTGTACCCACATAACCAATCAAATTTTGTAATTTTAAATTATTTTAGCTTTGATTGGAGCACCCAAGCTAATCTTGGAGTGCCCATGGGAGCCCCCGGTCCCACCAGGGTGCCCCGATCTTGTTTGAACTTTCTCACCACTTTTTGGCTCTTTTTAGTCGTTTTAGCTTCTTATCTTTTTGGTGATCGACCATTTCAGGGTTAATTATGAAATTAGATCAAGAGAACCCTATAAATATAAAGTTATGAAACCATAATAAGGGACCAAGAACTAGTTACTCTTGTCATCATTTAAGGTTACATCCACCTAGAGCACATTGAATTTCATGCAGCGGCTTATCAAAAAGGACAAGGCTAGTTCATCTGCATCAAACAAGCATAGGAGGGAAGTTTATTCTATTCCATTCACCATTTTAGTAAATTTTCTACACGAGTTATTTCTTACTACTTTCAAAAAGTGCGACTAGCACAAGAGCAACCTAGGGCATGATCTCACACACATTCACATAGAACTACATCGGGTCTGAGATGTAGTGCAACACTCAATTAGTAAGTCCACTATTGTGGCCATTGAGGATAGTCTAACCCCTTCATTTACATTTTTTTAGAGTTTGATTCGTGTTTTTGTGTCTTCTGATTTTTATTTTATCATTTTTCATTGGTGACATTTGGCATAGAGGAGTGAATTACACACAACACACAATGAAGGATTCAAATTATCATCCAACCCTCCAAACTTGGTTTCTGGAATTCCCTGCACAAACCAGGGGTGCCCGAACTCGACTAGGAGCCCATAGGCACCTTGATCCTCTCCCGTGTGCCCCGGTCTAGCCACATAACCCATATCTATCCTCTTTGGTTTCTCTACATGTTCGTTCCTACTTCCAAAATATTCAATTGATTTTATGACATAGTCCAGATTAGCCTCCGAATCAACTAAGCTCCTTCCAACCCTACTTGTTAATTAGGGTTTCATATTTTTATTAGTTTAATTGCTTGGGTCACCTTCTATATTTATTTACTACATTTATTTATTGTATTTACATGTTGTTCTAGCTTAGATTAACTATTATTATTCCACATTTTAATTAATCAAGAGGAATTGGGATGATTGAAGAAACCGTAAACACAATGAGGATGGATGTAAAAAGGTGATGATCATGGATCTAATAATGCAATGACAAGATGACTCTAAATCTTCCAAAATGAACACAAGATCTCCAAGATGGATTCCAACTAGCTTGACAACCGTAAAAAGAGGTCACAAGATGAAAGCAAGATCACAAAAGCTCAAAAAATCTGGAAATTACATCATTGAACAAGGAGGGGAAAATGTGGCTTTATAGGGTCAAGATTGACCTGGATGGGTCACCATTGACTGCAAGGACCCATTCATTTGGACAATGGGAATATGATGATATTAATGAAATGATCCCATAGGAATAAGGATTAGGTTTAGATGAATAGGGACGAGCTAGGGATGTATAGGAAGATAAATGCATAGGTGGATGGTTGAAATGAGTAAATAATGACCATAGGTGGGTAAAAAAATATTAAATGATGGCCTAGAAAGAGAAAAAATGAGGATTTAGGGAGGATCAAAAAATTAAATGAGGATTAGGGATGATTAAGAGTGATTAGGAATGATTTAGGGAGAATAAAATAATGAGATGAGGATTAGAGATAATTAAAAATACTAGCATAAATGTAGATAAAAGATGGCAAAATGGTGATTAATGGGATAAATTTAATTTAGGAGGGAAAATAAAATTTGAATGAGTGACCATAAGGAAAAGAGAGTGAACACATGGTGAAGGGTAATGATACCAAATTTTGGTGTTTGCATTTTCCCCTTTTTAAAGAGTGGTTTGCGTTGGGAAAGCCATGAGACAAAAACAAGATGGATGGAAAACATAATTGATTGGGTGCTCCCCCTTAATCTAGGGGTTGATGAAATAAAGGAATTTAATCATGAGTTTGAAAAAGATAGATGAAGAAGGGTGAAAAGGATGAGAAAAGAAGATGAGGTGATAAGATATTGTAGACACCAAAATTGGGTCACACTCCCCTTTGGTCCCCTTTTGAATAACCAAATTACAAACATTCACCTAACCATGATCCTCATACCCTACCTTAACATTAACTTAATTATCTATAATTAAATTAATACCCATCCTCACCCCATTATTAATTTAATTACTTTAATTAAATGAATAGACACCTCATCTAGAAACCTCACCATAGACCTATTCACAACATTTTTCCATAAATGAATAAGACTTTGTCAAAACCTAAAAATCAAGGCCTATTATTCCTCTAACCACCTTCCCGCTCATAAAAATGTAATGTCCATTTTGATCCGCGGATAAAGGAACGAACCTAATCTAAATGATGTGAGATCTGCCATTTTTAGTAAACCTAGGGAATCTGCTTTAACCGGCGCCTAATAACAAAGAACCGTCGTCGGTTACCATTTATTCACCTTAGCAACCTTTTTTTTGGGTTGGCACATTCTGAGATCAAGGAGACGAGAAGATAATTGCATGCAAGCAGAACTAGAGCCTTTTCACACCTACAGACACACATATCAAAGCACCAAGATAGATCTATAAGCATTGCACTCATGGTGACATTCCGAGAAGCATCACTACTGCACCAAGCTCCATCCCACCAACCAATCATCATCACCACATAGCCATTGGACATGCAACACCAGTAAGTACACCTTTTACCTGCATCATCTATTTCCACTTTAGTCTATTAGGTTCTCCTATTGTTGTTAGTTTCCACTTGCACCCTCATTCTTCTACCATTTACTTGCTTGTAAACCCAATCATTCCTTCACCCACACCATAAAACCACCAATACCCAACCTTTGTATATTTCTGAGTGTTCCCAAGATCCCCACATACCTCGTTATATCCTCTATTATCTCTATCTAACCTCATCTCAAACCCCATTATAAAATCTTAGTGAATCTTATCGATCGCTCTCACCGACGCCGATTACCCATAACCGTCATCGTTTAGGCTAGCCGTGATCGATCATACCTTGACCGAATCTTTGGTCTCTGTGTTTTCCAATACTATGTAAACCAGCAACCACCGCCTATCAAAAACAACCCAAACACCTCATCCAACCCTACTAAGACCATGTATGTGACCTACTGACCACTTGAACAACCTGCAACCCGACCAAGACCTCGCCCGCATAGTTTTAATATTTTATCATATTGGCGTTGATAGTGATCTAATGTACCCAAATTAGAATACAATCACTAGATTCATTTATGTATGTGTTTCATTTATTTCATATTTGTTTTATAAAATAGTGGATTGACAACCTTCCGTGGAGTTACACACTTCTTGGATCCAGATACGCTAGGAAATCCTTGTCATATATTGTTTAACTCTTCTTTGGTGGTCTTATTTTCTATTTTAGACAGTTCCTTCCAGCCAAAAGGAATCTCTCACACTTAGCATTAGATTGAGAAGTCTCGCATGCACACATCAACCTCCAACCAACACAACGAGATATTCCTCCTGGCCCCTACCCTTATCTCTGCTTTTGTCACATTCCAAAACGTAAAGAAAGTGGTGAAACAAATACCCCAACAAGGATTGAACAAAAAGTAAAAAGTAAAATAAAGAGATGGTGGTGATTTCGAGTCACTTTGGTAGGGAACAAAGTACGGTCTTTAGGAGATTATGGAAAATTCCTACGGGCTTGTGAGTTAAAAACCCATGTAAAATGGAGGGAAACCAAGGGGAATCCAATCAAATGGATGTGCAATCAGAGGACCAATGGTCGAATGTAGACATCGAGTATGCAAAAAAAAATGTGAAAGTGGTTGAGACAAAGGTCACCAAAAAGGATAGGGGTGGGATGAAATTGCGATATAAAATTATGGTGCCCTAAGAGGGAACACGAGGATGGAAACAAAGGTAAGAGGATAAAAATGAAGATGCGAGATATAAGGAAGTCGATAGTAATAGATTAGATTAAACACAATAATCACAGAAGCGATCTTCATTCATCAATCTTCTTCAATATATTCCTTCGAGATTGATTACACATATATAGGAAATATACTTCCTAAATAATAGGAAGTAGTTTATAACAACTCACAACTTACGTGAGTTGTTTCTAACATACTAACCAAATATAATTGTTATTGTTGTTTTATATAACAACTAATAACAATTTATTAACACATACTTATAACATAATAATTACTTCACGTAATTATTATTTACTAATGGAGCACTAATTAAATATTTCCTAACATTCCCCTCCTTAGTGTGAACATGGGGAAAACCTGCCTTTGTAATTACACTGCCATGATAAGTGATTTTCACAGGACAATCACAAACCCAACGGATGGTTTTACTCCAGCTGACCACAAACTGATACTGGTGGTTTTCAAGTGGTTTACCACAAACCACATCATGATGTGCCAAGTACTATTTTAGCCCTCATCAATATCACACTGCAGGAAATAACATAGGAAACACATCTCACCAAACTGAACAATAAAACACATACTGGAAAGATTTCACATTTCCACCTCTAAGAATCGCAATGTTCTTAGTTACAGCCACTGTCTTCAATCACTGCCACTCGATCTCAAACAACACAGGAAACCACCACTACCACTAGAAGCTGCCCTTGACTTTAGCCATTTTGGCGCAGAATGGGAATGGAACATTGGTTATTATTCCCCCCCATAATGTGAAATTCCAAATAGGAAGATAGAAAAAGAAAAATATATCGTGTTTTATCTCACTACCTAGATCTTGCTGTCTGGATCTTGCTGCACATGATCACCATTTCCAATGAACATATTCATTGACTAATCATCTTCCAATGAAGTATGGTAGTCAAAGGATCACTGCAGTTCTCTGTCATTCTATACAACCGGTTCCAAAGATACACAATACAAAATCTAACATGAACACTGCAAAGAAACTCACAAAGAAAACTAAAGCACATTGAATACCCACACTATATATATATGCCACTACATTTTTTATGCGGCCCCGTCGTTGGTGACTGACGAAAGGTGTTGATTTTCCTCCATCCTATGATGCCTCCTGCCTCTAGTATGACACCGCTAGCTCGGTGAAATGTGAACACGAAGCTTAAATTTATATACCACAATCGACGTCGATTCCACCAAAATGCATCCATGAGGCAAAAAAATTATTTTACAATTTTTGACAATTTGACTATACAATGACATTAATAAATTGACTATTTGACTATTTGGATTGATGACATAACGACTATATAACCTAACAATATAACTTGAATGACTTTTTGACTTTTACAATGACATGGACTTGACAATACATTGATGTTTTTGACTTAGTAATAGGGACTCATCACTTTTAAAATGACTCTAAGTTTAGACTGGATGACAACTTACAATTTTTACAATGACATTTACAACAACTCAAAATTAGACTCTAAGAGGAGGTAATGACTCAAATTTAATAACAATGATAGACACAATTTAACGACACAACTATGATAATAAAACTGATAATTAAAAAATAATTAAACTTTTGAACTTTATAATGAAAAACTTGGCTTTCATGACTCTATATGATAAACAATTTGACACTTTTAACCCAAATCGACTATTGACCGAAGACTATAATATAATAAGAAATGTGATAGTAAAAAAGTAATATTTAATTACTTTTTAAATTTTAGACTATAGACACACATGCATTTTAACATTACAAAATTCACAATATCAACTATTGACTCAATAATCTGAAAAAAACATGACAAAACCTGAATACTGAAAATTCGTGACTGGAAAGATCATTGATAGGAGATCCGAATGCAATGTCAAGTCGCCAGCTTTGTGTATGTCAACGCGTGGCCTGAAGTTACAGTTATGGAATGTTGGATCAAGAGTTTATCTCGATGCAATGCTGGATAGAATGGTGCCAATTTTCCAATGCAGATATTAAAGAGGATAGCTACAGATCTAAGTAGGCCAATGAAAATCCGTGACTGTAGTAGAAGAACAAACGAACGCACACAAATATACAAAAATGCCAAGTGTTAAGAGGACTATTCAATGCAATTCTTAAGATCAATGTTGTACATTGGATCACGGTTGTCGGATTGATACGACAACATCAGATTTGAATATGAACATAGAACATATATACAGTCAACTCCAAATCACATTCAAAACAGTTACCCCAAACTTATCAGTCTTCGAAGCAATGTAGATGCAAATAATGAGTGTGTTTCAATGCGAGAGACCCATGTACAAAATGTTATTGTTGTAGGCGTGATTTATTCAGTGATCTGCACATAGAGTCTAGTCTCACCAGATGCATACGATGGGGCAATAGATGATATGGACACCCCTTGAAAGTAGCCTAAACATCCATCAGAAACCTTGTTTACCTTCGAGGATTGTAAACTGCTCTGATACCACTGATAGTAATAGATTAGATTAAACACAGAAATCACAGCAAGCAATCTTCATTCATTAATCTTCTACCATATATTCCTTCGAGATTAATTACACATATATAGGAAATATACTTCCTAAATAATAGGAAGTAGTTTATAACAACTCAAAACTTATGTGAGTTGTTTCTAACATACTAACCAAATATAATTGTTATTGTTATTTTATACAACTTCTAATAACAATTTATTAACACATACTTATAACATAATAATTACTTCACGTAATTATCATTTACTAATGGAGTGCTAATTAAATATTTCCTAACAAGCACTGGGTGGGGACAATAAGGATGCCGGATGAAGGTCACTTTAAGGAAAAGTGGAAGAAAAGATAATTTTGAAAGGAAGGATTGATTAAGAAGAGAAAAAGGAGATTGCTAAAAATACAAAGTCAGTCGATAAAGGATGGAGGTGATCAATGATGACTAGGGAAAAGTGGTGGTGACCTTAGAGGAGTCAATGATGACAATGGTCGATGGGCTATATAATCCCATGGGTCGGCCGAATAAGCTCATTTACACACTACAAAGTGACAATTGAGAGCTTTGGGCTATAAAGAGAGAGTGAGATTTGGAGAGAAATGGAGGCCGAAGGAACTGGGAGGAAGCACTAGAGGACCCATAGGATGGTAAGTGCCTAAACCCTAGCTTGTTTTAAAGCATTTTTGTGTTTTTCTTTAAAATTTTTGCATTTTTCACATTTTTAGCTTGTCACTAGGGGCAATTGATGACGACTAGACATGATCATCATCCAATGGGTGTAAAAAGGCATTGACCACGACTTTAACACGTCGATCTAACACGGGTTGGCATCACCCGGGGATGAAATGATGTTTTTTTGCTTGATTTTTTTTTGACAATATTTGGATGATGAGAGATATAAATGATTGTGTGTTTGGTTAGTTTTTCAAGCTCAAGAGACCCTATATTTGAGAGATAGAGTTCTATCCCTCTATGAGTATGTTAGGGGTGATATAGCATATGTTGAGTAGGATCACTTAGTGGGAGTTGGTTTGGGTGGATTATGATATTATCGGTAGATTCCATGGGATGTGGGCTTGATGATTGCTTTTGTGGAGAGGTGGGATGTGTGTACATGCACATTTTGGATCATGAAGGGTGAGATGGCTATCACCCTAGAGGATGTATATCACATCTTGAGTTTACCAATACAGGGAGTAGATAGTTCCTATTACGGTGGATAGTAAATTTGAGGTATTGACACAACAAGTATGGAGCCGATGCCCCACATATTACATTTACGTCAAGGGAATTTTCATATGAGATGAGGTATGGTCATGGGGTACCTTGGAGTCAGTTGATTTGTCTAATTATGATGGTGATATCTTATTATGTGCTTTTTGATTCGGGGGTGTTATGTTTCCATCCTGGAAGATATAGTGGATCACAAGCGAGTTTTCTTTTAGGACAACGTTTAGCGTAGGTGCATCATTAGTTTTCAATGTATGGATTGAGGAGGAGGAAATGAATGTATGTAGGTTTTTTACTCCTCATTGCGGGGCCTATGAGCATATAGTAGTCATCAGGCCACCAGGCTGCCGTGGATTACGGGTGATCACATTGAGTTGGAGGTCATATTTTTGAGGTGGCTAGTTGATCGGGCTCATGCAAAGGGGTCATGGATGTAGATTGGTATGGTGATAGGTGATAGACTCGGGGAGCTAGAGATAGAGCAAGTGAGGTAGTAACCATATCACAACTTTCCTACATGGCCTGGAGTAGATGTGGAGTTATTAGGTATGGGGAGGACTAGGAGGGTATAAGGGGACATGCCTAAGATGATCAAGGTCATGTATTTTGATAGAGTCTAAAGACATTTTATTGTCGTATAGATAGTACCAGAGAGCCCATTATATATAGACGAGATGAGGTGGATCAAGATCGTGTAGTCCCGACATGGTCGATCCACTAGAGGAGGTATGGGTTCTATATGATGATGACGATGGTGTGGGAGTTGGTGTTGGGTTTAGTGATTGGATGACCATGAATTGGGCAGCTCAGATGGTAGCTGAGGGAGCCGAGGGTGGTGATAATGAGGAGGAGGTAGCTCCTAGATGTGAGAGGGGAGATGATGGAGGGGTTGTAAGAAAGGAGATAACATAGCTATGTAATGAGCGATATCTAGCTTGAATTGAGAGGGATTGCGCTCGACATGAGAGAGAGAGAGAGAGGCAACTTGAAAGGGGGCCTTGAATTCACAAAAAGAGGAAACTAGGTTGTAGAGTAGAGGGATCGATACAAGAGGAAGCGAGAGGCCTATAAATCCATATTTGGAGATCTTGCATTGATCCTTGAAGTTGATTCAAGTAGTGGTGCTCCAACAACATCATAGGGAGCTAGATATATAACTCCTCTAGTCTTTGTGCCCTTAAGTTTATATATGGCACTAGCAGTGGAGGAGAGATATTATGATAAGATTTTTACACATAAGCTGCCGCGAACCTTGAGATATGTAGAGTACCTAGTGGCATGGAGAGCTAGAGGGGGTGGTGCAGAACCATCTAGGAATACTATGATTATGGCACAACCACCATGATATGTGGGCCATGATGGAGGTGGCAAGGCTCAAGAATTGATCCAGGAACCTACCCAAGGAGGGGAGGGCTTGAGATTGTCTGATGTACAGTTTACTGATTTTGATAATGTATCAACATTGAGATAGGACCCTTAGAGTCCTATTACGTATGATGTATCGATGTATCTAGAATCATGATATATATATATATATATATATATATATATATATATTTGATGGTTTTGGTTATGATTCATGATGTGTTAGTGTGTTATGGTTTATTTATGGTTTCAATAATGTTGATGTTGGACATAGATGGGAATGTTTTCTAACAATGTTGGTTCAGTTTATGGTATGCTAGAGTTAAATGATGAATTTATAGGTTTTGATTTATACGTACATGTTTTGATATGGATAGATGATGATATTTATGGATGATGACGATGTTTTTTTATGGATGTTGATTTTATTTAGTTATATATGTGTTGGTATGATTTAGATGTGATTGTAATGATTCATGAGTTTATGGATTTAGGTATTTATGTGGAAAGTTAGGATATGAGATGGATATAATTTGTGATGTCAATTATAGATACATGGATAAATAGGTGATTATGATAGTGTGTTATTGAATGGATGTCAAAGTAAGTTAAAATATGGATGATCAAGATAGATGTTATCCATATAAGTAAACATATAGTTATAGATGACATGTTTTAGATTAGAGATGATATTCTTGGTGTGAGAGAAAGAATACAACTTTAATGAAAGGCAACAAAAAAATATAAACGATAAGTAATCGTAGCAAAAGCAAGGAGTGCATGAGGAAATAATGCTTCAAACCAAATAGGAGGTAAATGAGAAAGGGAGCCTCTTAAGGCAATGCACTCATAACTAATAGCAGGATTTAACACATAACCAACGTTAGTTATTTATTCCAGGGATCATGCGGAAGAGATGGAAAGTGGACTTACAAACCTAAAGTTGACATAGCATAGGGGTTTAGATGTGACATGTACATGGGAAATAGGCTTTCCATAGGTGGGTGTTCCTAGGTCTATGCCCCATCTTTGGGTAATGTGAACATAAACTAATCAATGAGTGAATTTTGATATGAATGAGAAATTTGATCGATGCGGGAAGCTTTCTTAGGATGCTTGTTTGTTATTTTTATGCTTTTTTCTTTATGATATAGAAGGCTGATCAATGTGGAAACCCTTTGCTGCCATGATAAGGGGGTAGCAATCCTTCAAGGGAGTAGTCTACTTTTTGCTTTATGATTTTTGACTTTGGAATTTTTGCTTTTTATAGATGGAAGGGATAATTGAGCATGATAGTTTTCCTTTAAGGGATGAGTCTATACTTTTGATTTTTTAATGATTTTATGAAAAAAATCCTTTGAGGATTAGTTTGTTTGATTTTTACTTTTTATAATGAGAATCCATAATTTTGACTTTTTTATGGGGAAGAGTTGGAGATAGTTAGGTAGACCACTTAGGAGGGGATAATGAATGTACAAGTGACACCCGTGGACCCTTAGCATGGTTCCAATAGGTGAATAAGAGGGTAATGGATGTAATGATCATGGAGTTCTCACCAATAAGGAATAACCTATCCATAAGGAATATGCTATGATAATATCTGTGGTGCCCATATTTAAGGTCATATATAGGAAAGTAACAAAGTAGACCACACAATTCTAGATAATCACGATGAAAGATGGAAATGGCTAATGATGGATGGATGACTAGTGGGATGAATAAGTTCACATTGGTAGGTATGCTAACAATAGAAAGGCCACAAGTGCAATGCATTAAGAGGTCTTGTTTCTGGTTTATCATCAAGTGAAACCAAATGATAGTCACCAAAACCATACTTGTGCGTGATAATATAAGGTCCAATCTAGTTGGGAGAAATTTCCACGTTGGATCCTTTCTAGAGTAGTGACGTTTTGATTTTCTTTAAGGACAAGGTCACCAATATTAAAGTCATGTTCTTTGAGATAATTTTGTAAGCACGTTTGATGTGCTCTTTATAAACATGATGATGCTCAAGAGTGAGAAGGTGATGTCATCTAACAACTCAATTTATGTTAGACACTCTTGACGATAATATTCATTAGAGATGAAGTCATGAAGAGAAACGTGCAAGGATGGGATTTGGAATTCAAGAGGAAGAATGGCCTTGGTGCCATAGATGAGAGAGAAAGGAGTAGCACCCATAGAGGTGAGAACGATAGTCCGATAAGCCAGAAGAGTGAAGGGAAGATGAAGGTGCCAATTATGACCAGATTTATCAATAGTCTTGGCAAGGATGTTGCAAAGAGTTTTGTTAGTGGCTTTAGCTTGATCGTTAGCTTGAGGATAGTGTGGAGAAGAGAAGCTAAGCTTGATATTAAATGAGTTAAAAAGTTTCTTGAGATCTTTATTTTGGAAGGAATTTCCATTATCTATGATTATTTTATGGGGAACATCAAAGAGACAAATGATGTGTTGATAGACAAAATTAACGATTTGATTAGCTTTGGTTAATGCGAGTGGAATTTCTTCCACCCATTTGGTGAATTATTCGGTAGTGGTGATGATACAATTATGTAATTGAAAAGAACATGGATTGATAAGTCCAACGAGGTTGAGTCCCCATTGTGAGGAAGGCCAAAGATCTTGAGCTAGCTATGAGGCCTAACTAGGAATGTGAATGAGATTGGAATGTTGCTGGCATTTGACGCATTTCTTAACGTAATCAAAATAGTCTTGATTAAGAGAGGGAAAATAATAACCCACAAAAATGGCATGTTTGGCGATAGCGAACCCACTAAAATGACCACCCAAATACCCTTATGGACTTCTTGAATAGTGTAAATGGATTCGTAAGATTTAAGGAAATAAAGAAAAATGTCAAAGTTGCACTTCTAAAGTATGCCTCAGAGGATGACATAGTGGTTAGAACGTTGAAGAAAGGATCTCCTACCATTTTTAGATAATTTAGAGGGGATGATGGATTGGGATAGATAGTCAAAGATTTGAGAATACCAAATATCACGAGGGTTAGTATCAACATGGTTAATACCAAGGAGTTCATGAACGTGAGATGGTTGATCTTGATGATGAATAACAATAGAAAGTTTAGGATCTTCAAATTATTAAGGGATGAGAGATGTGAGAGACGTCATAGTATTTGTGAAATGATTATATGAATAAGGAATGATCTGAATGGTGTAGAAATAAAATTCCTCAAGGAGGAATTCAACAATGTTCTTATACTTTTGAAGGATGTCATTTTTACATTGATAAACACCCTTGACTTGATTGATGATAAGTTGAGAATCCCCATAGATATCAAGGACTTTTGACAAAAGTAAGACGGCAATTTCAAGACCTAAGATGAGGGATCCATACTCAACCATATTGTTAGTGCATTCAAAATTAAGCTTGTTGGCTATAGGGATAGGAGTTTCCCAAGGAGGAATGATAATGATGTCAATGCCTCCCCCTTGCTGACACTTAGAGCCATCAAAAAAGAGAGTCATCTTGAGAGGAGAAAATTCATGTTGGAAGTTGTTGATAGATTCATCTGGAAATTGTTCATGAGGAAGGTGATTATCAAAAATAGGGGAATTAGCTAGTTGATCTATGATAGATCGACCCTTGATTGATTTTTTAGAGATGAACTCTAGGTAAAACTTAGTCATGAGCATGAACCATCGAGTGATGTGATTGTTGTGGTAGGGTTTAGAATGTATGGTCTTAAGGAGGTGAAAGCTAGTGATGACATAAGTTTTATGATTGAGAAGATAGTGACGAAGCTTGGAAGCGTAAAATAAAAGAGTGTAAAAAATATTTTCAGCTTCATTGTAGTGAGTCTCATAATCTTGAAGGGTGTGAATGATATAATAAACTACATGGTCCCTGCCTTATTTATCGTGATGTTCCACCATAGAACCCACTAGAACATGATTAGAGGCAAAGACATAGAGATAAAAGGGATCCCCCTTGCATGGAGGGGTAAGAAGTGTGGAGATAAGAGATAGTGCTTAAGATTATCAAAGGTTTTTTTGGTAGTTTTTGTCCCATCTAAAGTTGACTTATTTACTGAAAGGTGATGAAAGGGTTGACAAGGGTCACAAAGATGTGAGATGAAATGATTAATAGATTGGAGGATACCTTGAAGAATGTGAAGTTTCTTCAAGTTAGAGGGAGAGGGAATATCAAGGATAGCCTTGATTTTGGCGGGGTCAACTTCAATACCCCTAATAGAAATGATAAATCCAAGGATTTTACCAGTAAGCACTCCAAACACACACTTAGCTAGATTAAGACAGAGAGGAAAAAGTAGATAAGGAACTTGAAAAGGATTTCAAGGATGGTGAGATGATCACATTGATGCTTAGATTCACACAAGATCTCATCAACATAGTATTCTCTGAGTCGATGGATGAGGTTGTGAAATATGTAGGTCATGACTCACTAATAACCCAAAGGGCATAAAATGATAGCAAAAGGTCCCCAAGGAGTGATGAAATAGGTCTTATGTTGGTCTTCTAGTGCGATAAGGATCTGATGTATCTAGAGAAACCATTCATAAGAGACAACATCTCATGGCTGTAGTAAGGTCTACAAGTTGATCAATGTTGGGAAGAGGAAAGTCATCTTTAGGGAAAGCAATATTTAGATCTCAAAAGTTGGTATAAATTGAAGCTTTCAAAGGCTTTAGCGATGGGTACAATGTTGAAACCCATTAGGGATAGTCAATGGGGATGATGGAGTTAGCGAAAAGGAGGCGTTGCAGCTCCTCTTTGACAAGGAGGGCAACTCGAGGGTGTATGCGGAAAATATTCTACTTGATCAGCTTAGCATTGGGAATGGTGACAATGTTATGGAAAAAATGGATGGATCAAGGCTGACATGTCGAGTATGACCATGTGAAGGCTTGGTTGTGGAGAGAAAGGAAGGCGGTGAAGGATTCAAGTTCGTGAGGATTAAGGGATTGACCCACTTTAATAATACGAGGCTCCTACGCAATCCCTATGTTGATGTCAATGGTAGATTCATTAAGAAGGTTCAACATTTATAGAGGTAAGGACTTATGAAGATAGGAATCTTCTGCCCCCATGTGAGAAAGGATATGGATTTTTTTGTCAATGCATTGGAGAATGTCAATAGTAGGGGAGTATTCCTTTATCATTTTTCGGATGTTGAAGAGGAGGGACCTAGATTCACCATCACATTGATAAGTGATTGGTCCCAAGGTGATGGTGGAGACTAAAAAAGGTGTGGGAGATGGAAAGCTGTGTCATCTATATCCATAACCTTGTGAGATGGAGAAGATGGAGGGTCAATTTCCATGAGCATCATAGATGGTGGAAGAGGGTTTGGATTGTTCTTTGAATCCTAGTCTAAATTTTTCATGGGACTTGCAGGATTGATCAATGATAGGTCATGTATACCCATTTCATGACACCCCATTCGAATCCTTTCTAGGCACAGTGGTAAAGATAGGTGTAGGAAAAGGACTTATTATAAATACATTCAAATCCATTGGTGTATAGTTTTGTGTGTGGTTGAGCATCAATGTGTGAAGAAGGGTGATCAATACCACCATAGATGAGGTTGGTGTGAAGATGAGGTGGACCAAAAGAAATGATATCCCCAACATTAGGTTGACATGGGAGATTTATCAAGTCTACCAAGTCTTTGAGGTGTGGGAAGGGTGTTAAGTGTGAGAAGATGATACTCCCCCAGTGAAAGGTGATCCATCACTTTTTTTAAGGATTTATCATTAGGGAGCTTGGATGCAGAGATGGATGAGCTAGTGGATGCTTTAGAAGGGTCTTGTTTAGGAATGAGGATGTCATTGGGTCGATAGGTCATGTTATATTCTTTATATGGCAAGGTGTCTGAAGGGAGAGTTATAATTTTACCTTCATGTTCATATTTGATGCATCGATGGAGGGTGGAGGGAATGCAATGCATGGCACAAATCCATGGTTTCCCTAGGAGGAAATTATATTAAAAATCCCCTTCTATAATATAGAAAAGTTCATGGAGGATTTTTTCACCAATGTGGATGGGAAGAATAAGCGTGTCTAAAGTCGGGAAACACATTAAATGCAAAAAGGACCATGATTAATTGAGCAATAAAGGACTTAGAGAGATTAAGTTGATCAAATGTGTGGGATGAGATGATGTTGATGCTAGCTCCATTGTCAATCATAGAATGATGAATGAAGGTGTCATTGATATAGACCATGATGAAAAGGGGAAGGTCATGTTCCTCTGGTGTAATGTCTAGAATCTCAGTGTTGTTAAAGGATATGGATGCTAAGGTGGCTAGGGACCCAACAAGAGATGCAAAGGGTTGATCCTCATTATTAGGAGTGGGGATGTGCTTAAAGGCTTCAATGAGGGCTTGTTTATGGTGTGGGGAGTTTTGGATGAGTTCATAAAGTGACATCTTAATTGGGGACTAGTGAATTTGTTTCATAACACTATTTAATAGTACCAGGACGAGGAGTAGCTAAGATAGAGACCTTAGGTTTTGATGAGGAAGGTGATGGAGTGGGATCACTAGAGGGAGCGGAAATAGTGACTTTGGATTTGGATTGAGTGGGTGATTGGAATTCATGGGGATGGGAACGAGTTGTGACCTAAACAACATCAATATAGAGTGAAGGGAATTCTTTGGGATAATTCAAGGTTGAAGGTGGAATGGTGACATACATCTTAGATGAATGAGGGGATTTGGATGTCTTAGTAGATGAAGGAGTTAGTTCAGTTGGTGGGAGAGTTGGTTCCTCATTAACAAGAAGGTCATCATCATCGATAAGGTTATGAATGATGGTTTGAAGAGCCTTATAATGTTCCATGTCATGTCTTGGTGCATAATGGTATGAAAAAATGAGGTTGGAGTCAAACCATGAAGGTCTTGGGGAATTTGGATCAAATGGTTTGATAGATGGAAGAGTGATTGTGGAAGCTTGGAGAAATTGATGAAACATCGAGGAAGTGATAGGTGGAGGAAAAGTAGTGGATGGAACCATAGGAGTACGAGTGTGACGGGTAGTAACAAAATTAATTAATAGATCAATCCTAGGGGTAACAAAGTGAGTTGGATGTTGAGTACGCACTTACATGAAATCAGCAGCAATAGTGTGTATACTAGATACTTTAATTGGTGTAAAATAAGGATAAGATGATCAAGTCATGACTTGATAAAGAGAAGACATGATCAAAAGGAAAGGTTGGATTGGTCGAGTTAACTAGAATTATTAACTAAAATGTGATATTCTAGTGTAATATAATGCTATGCAAAGCAAGTAAATAATAGCTAAATAAATAAAGGAAATGACCAAACAACTAAGTAAATATAAATGTGAAACCCTAATGTGCAAGAGAGGGTTAAGAAGTCCTTAGCTGATTTGACAAAGGTGCGGAATTGTTTCATAGTGTAAACTAGGTGAACAAGAGGAGGAAATAACCACACAAAGTCCCAAGAAAGTGTAGATCGAGCTCTCTCATTGGACCAAGGCACTGGAAGGGATAGGGGCACCGTGGGTGCGTTGGTCCGAGATCCGGGCGCCACTGGTATACAAAAATGGAATGAAAACCTCCTATGAAGTGTCGTTGGATATTCGGTAGTGTTCGCTTCCTATCGCACTAATTTCATTGAATTGCCCTAGATGTCACTATAAGACATGCAATAAATAATCTCTGTAAAGCCTCAAATAAAGCATCAAAAGCCTAAAAAAATAAATATACGTATGAAGCGGTGATTTGTCCTCATCGGCCACAATGGTAGACTTACTAACTAAGTGTTGTACTACATCTCATATCCAATGTAGTTCTAGGTGTGTGTGTGTGTGTTTGTAAATCGTGCCCTAGGTTGATCTTGTGCCAGTCACACTTTGTGAAGTAGCGAGAAAATAACTAGATGTAGAATGTAGTAAATGTGTGTATGGAAATAATAGAAACCCCTCCTATGAAGTGTGATGCAGATGAACCATCTTTGTGTGTATTGTGATGGAGCTAGATGAATGAAAATGTAGTTTTAGGTGCCTTTGATGGATGCAACTCTAGATGGTGATAGTAGATGCTTAGTGCTTGGTCCCTCATTATGGTTTCATAACTTTATATTTATATGGTTCTCTTGTTCTAATTTCATAATAAACCCGAAAAGGCCAACCACCAAAAAGATAGAAAGCTCAAATGGCTAGAAAGTGCCCAAAAACTAAGAGAAAAGTGCAAAGAGGATCAAGGCGCCCTAGAGGAGACTAGGGCACCCCGGTCGAGAGATAAAATGAACGTAAAATGACAATACATACTGGGTAAGTGTAGGTGTAAGATCAAAAATATGACAAAAAGCAATGTAAAAATGGCCAAAGACATGGGTTAATTATTACTCTTTTCACTTAATAACCATGTGAATAGTAGTATGAGATTGAGACTAAATATTGACTCAAAGTGCGTGATTTAGCGACTACAATGTGTTTCATCATATGGTCAGAATAGGGGAAATCTAATGAGGATGATTGCCATCAAATTGTCAAAGACCGAACTATAAGATTCTCTAAGAGGGGTGTAGTTGGGGTTTAGTCTAGGAGATATTTGTGGAGGTTCCCCATGCGAAGTGGATGTGGAATTGGATGAGGATTCAACCATTATGGCATTGGTGCTTTTGGACTTATCATTATGTGTGGAGGAATTGGTTAACTAATTTTTGGGATTTTTCGATCTAATCTTAAGATGGCCTTACTCAAGGGCACGGAGTTCAAGTTTTTGAGACATAGTGAATGCCTCTTCAAAGGTTTGAAAATATTGAATTTGAAGAGTTGAAGAGATGTGCTTTGCACAAGAACATGAGAATAATTCAATAAGCTTAGTTTTGGAAGGGGAAATGATAGTTGGTTAATGATGTTGTGCCATCATGTAACAAAATATGTGATAGATTCATCATCATATTGTCAAATGGCATAAAGGTCGGTGATGGTAATCTTACGTACAATATTGATCGAGAAATGTTCAAGAAATAATTGCGTCAGTTGAGTGAATGTGAATAGTGAGTGTTGTGGGATATTGTTGTACCAATCTAATGCAGAGACCGACTAGTGACATGGGAAATGTGTGAAGCATGAGATCTTGATTGTGGGTAATAAGATAACATGCATGTCTAAAAGCTCGTAGATGTTTTTGTGGATCCTCCTTACTATTTAACTTAGATAATTTTGGAAATTCCCAATGAGGAGGATATGGTTTCACACTAAAGGACAAAGGTTGATGTTTGCTTAAAGAAAGAAAGTCGCACAGCAAAATTTTGTTTATCTTTATTATCTTAAGATGTGAAAAGAAAAGAAAAATGGCTTGAGGGGTGCCTAGGAAACGATAATGTATGGATGGTTTTAGGTGATTTTGGTTTTGGAGTCCTTGATATACACAAAGGTGCATCCCAAATCTATATACGATTTATAATGTGGTCTCGAACATCATGGTGGCTTTTTATTGGGTGATGAAATCCCAATAGTTCCACCTAGTAAGGAGTGTTTGGATGTGTAAGTTAGTTTGTGTTTTTGGATGTGTGTGATGGAGTGAATGCAACATGTTAAACCCCCTAGTTAGACTAGATTTCCAAGCAAGAATGAAAGGTTTTTAGATCCAAAGTGAAATGTGTGGATTTGATGAGGATAAAAACAAATTATGCAATGCGATAAAGAAAAATATGGGGAACAAATGCAAAGAATACCTGGTATACATTTTTCCTTTTCATCTCAGCTTCGAAGAAAACAAGAAAGCAACGGAAAATCTAAGTGATCCATGATGCAACATGATAAAGTAATAAAACAAGAAAGATACAATGTACTTTCCTCCCTTTCAATGTTATGCAATGTTAGTGGAAATAGAAGAAAAAAATGAAAATGAAAGCAAATAACAAGACTCACCTAAAAAGGGTGGGTCCCATCGGGCATGCCAGAATGTTGAACAAGTTTCTTCGTTCTGTTTAGATTAGTGAACTGGTAATAAATGAAACAAGTAACTCTAAATATGAAGGGTTTATGGTACCTTGGGATGATATGGATGGATACAGTGTAATATGAAGTCCTCTTCCGTTGTAAGCTAAGTTACCTACACAACAAAGAAGACTAAGAATAAATATGGATTAGTATGTATATTGAGGGTTTCTGATAAAATCCGGTCCCGAGAAGTGTGAGATTCCTAGGATGGATGTCAACCCTCTTGTAAACAAGATAAGATAAGAATTGGATATTGATAAATTAGATGTAGTGTCTATGCAAAATCTGAAGTAAAACAAAATCGAAAAGCTGGATCTAAGATAATAAAATAAGATCTTATCTAAATAAGACAAAATAAATCAAACCTGGCAAGGGTCGACGATAACCTAAGACTACAGAGGATCAATTGTTGGCGAAAGAGGATGGATGAGAAGGAATTGTAGAAGAACATGCCAACAAGCCCTCCTATAGATGGATCTCGAAGTTGATAATGCTTTGCGAAGATCAACAAGAACTTGTAGAAAATATGGAATGAGAGGAAATAGAAAGGATGCATGAAAATTAGGAAAATATATGGTGAATGATATGAAAATATATTGAATTGAAGATGGCTAGGATGATAGAATGGATCTAAGATGGCGAGATAGGATACAATGACCTGGATACGAAATGCGGGGATTGGGATTAAGCAAGTGATGGGGCGGGATGATTGAAAAATAGGAATAGAGAGATGAGTTGATCGTAACCAGGTAGGATCGACGGAGAAAAAGGATGATTTGGACATAGAATGAATGAAATGGGAAAAATGACAGCCTACGAGATGAAGATGGAAGGTATTTGAATGCAATAATGATGCCTTTGGGATGAATGTAGATCCTACAAACATAATGAGGATGGCTACAAAAAGGTGATGATGATGGATCTAAGTATGCAATGAAAAGAGGACTCCAAAATCCCAAAGTGAACACAAGATCTCAATATGGCTTCTAAATGGCTTGGTAGCTGCAAAAAGAGGTCACAAGATGAAGACAATATTTCAAGAGTTCAAAAATATCAAAATTACATCCTTGAACAAGGAGGGGAAAAGGTGGATTTATAGGGTCGACGGCGACCCAGATGGGTCACTTCGCTTAATTGTGGGGACCCATCCATTGGGATGGTGGGAATATGATGAGATCAAGGTAATAAGCCCATAGGAAGTGGGATTGGGATTTAGATGAATAGGGACGAGCTAGGGTTGCATAAGGAAGATAAATTGGTAGGTGGATAGTTGAAATGAGTAAATATAGGCCATGAGTGGGTAAAAATTAAGCATTTAAAGAGGATCAACAAATTAAATGATGATTAGGGATTATTAAGAGTGATTAGGGATGATTAAGTGTGATTAGGAATGTCTTAGGGAGAATAAAATAATGAGATGAGGATTAGAGATAATTAAAAATAACTATCATAAATGTAAGATATAAGGTGGGAAAATGGTGATTAATGGGATAAATTAAATTTGGGAGGGAAGATAAAATTTGAATGATGATCATAAGGAAAATAGCGTGAACACGGGGTGGAGGTTAATGATACCAAATCTTGGTGTCTATATATAGTTATAAGGAGCAATATGTTAATGATGTTAATTTTAAAGAAGTGTATGAAGATTTGATGAGTGGTAAACAAGTAGGAGAATTTGATTACCATGTTTGTGATGGAATCTTGTATTATTATGGTAAAATTTTCATTTTGTTGGATGAAATGGTTCATATGGTTATGGAAGCTCATAATTCTCTTATATCAGGACATTTTTGTGTTGGTAAAACTATTACACATTTACATATGTATTGTTATTGGCCTCGTGTACAGGAGTATGTAACTAGATATATACAGGGATGTGTTCTTTGTTCCATGAGAAAGCCTAACAATAGGAATTTAATACATTGCACTCCTCTTCCTGTCCCTACTTGTCCTTGGGAAAGCATTTCCATGGATTCTTTAGGAGGCTTCCCATGTCACGGAGAAAACATGACTATTTATATGTGGTTATGGATAGATTTAGAAAAATGTGTGTGTTGATTCCTTGTACTAAACAAATTATTGGTGAAGGGACTACACACTTATTCTTTTAGTATGTATGGGTTCATTTTGGTTTTCCCACTTTTATTGTTTCGATTGGGATTCTAGGTTTCTTGGGGAGTTTTGTTCACTTTGTGGGATTTTATGGACACTAGACTAAAGAAAAGTACTAATTTTCATCCACAAACTAATGGTCAAACTGAGGTCATAAACCGCATTGTGGTACATCTTCTTAGGGGTTATTGTGGAAAACATCCTAAATTATGGGATGAACATTTGTATTATGTGTAGCATGCCTATAATCATGTCATTCATTCTTCTATTATGAAGTCTCCTTTGACACGTTTTTGGTTGTCTACCTAAATCTCCATTAGATTTCTCTTTTGGACAAAAAGCTATTGTTAATAGACATAGTGATATTGAAAAAGCTAAGAAGTTTGTGCGAGAGGATACAAAAATCGATCAGTTTGTTCAAGAACAGGTTGGAGATAATCCAAGAAAAATACAAGGGTAGGCATGATAAACATAGAACTTATCACAAATATAAAATTTGGATTCACATCAACAAGGAAAGACTGATAGGTGAAGGTAAAAAGTTGAAACCAATTCGGTATGGTCCATTCCAAATCTCAAAGAAATTTGGTAATAATACTTTCCGGTTAGATTTACCTCCTTACACGCAAATTTATTCAGTTGTGAATGTTAAAAATCTGAAGTTGTATGAACCACATATGAATATTGATCATGGTGTTAATGTCTCTAGTACCTTATGTTCATGATTTTTATCCTAAGTGTATGGATGAATTACAGGAAGATTTCATTTTGGACAGAAAGGTAAGAAACTCAATAAGGGGTGATGTAGAGTACCTCCATGTGGGTTTGAAAGGCATGCATCTAAATAAGGCAAAATAGATGGAAACCATAAAGGTGAAGGAGAAATACCCTCACCTTATCACCAACTAAAAACACATTTGGAGGTCCAAAATTTTCTCATTGGGGAGGTGTGATCTAGGGGATCCTCATTGAGAAACGTCGATTTATGATCTTTACGGAATCTAGCATAATCAGTTGTATTGAGTAGATATTTTTGACAAGTATAAAGAACATGGAAAATGGATCAAGCATGCGAGAAGATATAGCCCGCTAAAAAATTTGGCCAATTGGTAAAAATATGGAATGTACGCAGGTGACATGGACACATGCACATCTGCCAAGTGGACCAGAAAAATTGTGATAGTGGCATAAGTGGTATAAAATAAAAAAAATTGGTTTGTGACATTTGTCTTTAAATCTCGATTGCATGAACAAGTGGGCCCCACATTTATCTATCTGGGGCCCTCACCAGAGTCAACAAAATCAATTGTGGAGGGGTACTTTGGCCTGCAATCTTCATATTACCATTGATGAGATTTTGTAAATATTTGTTCAAATTTTTAATAGGATGAATGTGGGAATATTGTAATGTATTGATTTTTTTTTTCATTTGAGTTAGTTCGGTGGACAAACTTGACTTGGTGAGTCGAGCTAACTCAACCAACCGAGTTGACCTTCCAACCTCACCGCACTAACTACTTAACCGCATGCCAACTTAGTGTTTATCTCGCCACATGGGACTTATTTATCACGAACTTACTCACCACCTATCTACCTTATCTCCTTAAATGCCTCGCATTATCTCTCCAACATGGCACTAACCTCTCACCACCAAAACTTACCAAAGATAGCCAATGTCGTATAAACTCACGCCCAACAAAAGTGGTCCTAACACCAATGTTAATATATGATGGCCATGCATTTAAACCCTTTAAACACCCATCACACAATGCATATGGGACTATCCCAAAATAGAAAATATAAGTGGTGGACGGTGTTCAAGATGGGGGTCAAACCCTTTACCCACCACATAGAAAAGTTATGTGGTCATTACACCATGAGGGCTTGAAATTTATATAAGGTAGCCAATTGATATTTCTTGTAGAGTTTTTAACGGAGTTTGTGAGCCTTTTTGGAAATTGTGAGAGTTAGAGATATTTTGGGGAGAAACTTCCAAAGCAACCGGGCTTTATTGTTTAGGGAGAATGTTGTGTAATTTCGGAAGATCTTCATTTTCATTTTCTAAAGCATTGTATGGTCATATTTTAATAGATCGTTCCCATTTATATGGACCCAAAGACGTAGAATTTCATGCCGAACTCCATTAATGATTTTGTATCTTATTTTCTCATTGTTTTGCCTACTTTTTCTTTGATTTTCACAGTGACTTGCATATTTTTAATAACTCTTAAAATATAGAAAAGATATAATAAATCCGTGAAATCATTTTGTACGTAAATTTTGGTGAATGTTTTTGCTTATTTCTCATGATTATGGATAAGTCATTATCTTTATCATATACACATGTGCATCCACTTGGTATCTAGATGTGAATGTAGATCTATTACATTTCCTTGCATGATGCATAATGCTCGAAATCGTACCTTTTACCACCCCACCGAGGCTCCTGGGGTATCTGCTTTTACTACATTCTACTTATCACCAGTTTCTATTGCTAAATTATTCACTACTTCTTATTTCATTTAGTTTACTTTTCACTGATATATACACATTTTGATATACTATTTATCTTTCTAACATGCTAACAGTGCTTCATGTGTAGCATTTACTTTGCAGGACTATATGCATCCATGGTTATCTAATACATTTGTTTGATCTTTTTACTATAGTATGTTATTACTTTTGGGCTATGCCCTATGTCTTGTATGATCATTGTATGCTTTTGGCCACTTCAGCCCTAATTGTCTTATGACATTGTGAGCGATGTCCCATGTATGAAACCCACTTTTTGTGGTCTATCTTGTTTGCACACTTGCTTATTATATTTTTTCTACTACATGATTTTACTGCACTAACAAATATTTATAGCCTACTTTATTTGCATGTGCCTTAGTTTCCACCATGCACATCCCCTACCCCGTAGGTATCCACTTTATCTTATCATTAGGTCCTCTCCTTTGGGATACATCCTCCTAGCATCGTTGCATGCACCTTAAATGGGGAGCACACAATGGGTGAAAAAATCACCCATACAGTAGGTCAAAGTTATAGTTCGGATGAACACTGTTCGGGAACATCACGGGAACAAAGTTACATAACAACCCAAAATCGACTTGGGTCCAAGATACAAAACAAACACCTGCACCTAAAATCATACAACGATGCCTAGGAACTTGTGTCCTCGCCTAGGCACTAATGTCCTAGGAGAAGCTACACATATTTTTTTAGTACAACATAGTCTATAGTAGTTCATAGAGTAGTTCTACAGTTACATGATCAAACCTCCAATCACAAAATGCATGTTATCTCCTACAATCAGTAAAATCTGAACTAATCGGGGACATAAGGAACAAATCGAGATGCACCATCTACAATGGTGCTTATTGGGAAGAGTCATGGAAGGAGGTTAAAACTAGATATCTTTCCCAATACTTACATTTGGCGTGAGATTGAGCAAAAATATCACACTTGGCATGAGATTGCCAAAAAAACTTGCATTTTGCGTGAGACCACAAAAAAAATCATTCTTGGTGTGAGATCTCCAAAAAAACCCACCTTCAACATTCGTATTAGCAACTTCAAATAGTAAGACACTTTTCTATCTCTTACTCTTTCACATAAAGAGTGCACACTTTCCTTTTTACACAATTTTACATACTCATACACATGTTTCTTTGATCTATCATATAAAGAACTTTGACCACTTTCTTGCTCTTCTTTTGCAGATTTTTCCTTATAAGAAGCAAATCACACAAGCCATAGTACGTTTAACATATGCGCTTCACCCCTAGGGTCCACTTCCCTTTCCTATTCTCCATGCTTCAATTTGTAATTACTCCACCCTTCACTTGTCCACTCAAAGCATTCTATGGAAACAATAGTCTCTACATGATCATAAGGTATGCATCTTATATCTACTTTACATTATCAAGTATTCACTTAACAACATAAAGTGGGGGAAAATATAACACAAAATCACACACTTAGGTACATTTTTAGGTCCTAAAATAATGCTAACATTTACATGATTCCTAAGAGATAAAACTAGTAATTTACAACTCCCTTTAGCCTTTTCTTTGTCTCATACACTTTTATTGACTTTATGTATCTCATTACTCTGTCGAATTTGACTGTGTTATTTTTCTATGGCTTTGAACATTACCACCCAGTTAAAATAGTAGCACTAGGCATTTCTATCCTCTTGGGCGCTCTTGTCCCTCTTTATCTTTTTCTACCCCTTTTGGGCCCCTTTCGCTTCTCAATTGCATTTTATTACCTTGGGTTGGCATTTCAATTATCAATTACGAAATTTAAACAAGGGAATCATATAAATACATAGTTACATTTGAAAAATGAGGACCAAGTACAAATCATTACTATTATCACCTACTCTTAAATTCCAAAGGCACTAAATCACTTTAAAGACATCCATATAACATACATATAAGGGGCGAGGTTGCATCACTTTTTCATACAACTGCATAGGGGGAAGTCTATTATATTCCATCCACACATACTACTACATTGCTACATTCTAGCTATAACCTACTATCATTTGTGTAACTTGCACAAGGGCATCCTAGGGCACCATTTCTACACACACTCACAAGAACTATGTGGGGTCTGATATGTAGTGCAATGTTTGGTAGTAAGTTCACTCTTTTGGTGACCATCGGGGTTAGTTAAAATCCCCATTTTCCATTTTAATTTTAGGTTTGATGTGGTTTATGGGTATGTGCAGGTGAACTTATCTTTTGCAGGTTACAGTGTACCCTCTACAATCATAGTGTGAACATCAAGTGACAGAAAGGAGCTCACAACAAAATCTTAGTGACACGAAGAAAACAAATTTTGAGAATCTTTATGGCCACCAAAGCATCCATATCCAATCACCATCACTCAAGTTCCTCTTCCCTCCTATGGGCACTCCTTTCCGTATTTTTGTGAGTTCCAGATTTTACAAAGTGAGTAATGTGTACCATGTCTACCATCTTTTCAAAGCACTTGTACTACCCAGATCACTTCCTATTCATTCTTAATTCATCTAAATCCTCTTATCTCTTTACCTTGCTTAGGCTATTATATTTTACATGCTTTATTTCTTATGTCTCATTGTATATTACTATCTGTACAATCATACATTACAGTAGTTACTACGAATATAGATTTAATTCAGATTAAATTAAATAAATGACTATTCACATGGTCATTATGGGTTAGAGATAGTACATAGAGAGAGTATCACTATGTGGTCTAGGATTAGTTGTCCTGTCATTATTTATCCTTGTCCTTTTATATCTCATACACATTGCAATCCCAAAACCTTACTTTCATTTCATCATTTAACACCTTACTCATTAACTTGATTGATCTATGAAACCACATTTTCACTTTGCATGACATTTAGCATCCTTGGTTGACACCATCACCCATAGGAGATGGTATTGATGTTAGGATTTTCCTTAGCCGATGCCATCACCCACAAGTGATGACATCATATATATATGCACCACATAATGACATTTCATAAGGAAGGAATCCAAAATCTTAGGAATTTCCATCTACTCTACTCTTTTATGCCAACTTTGCATCTACTCACTCAACCCTTAATTCATCTTGCACTTGACTTGGATTGGATTGGAAACACTTCTACTTGGTTGGATTTCTTGTACTATTGGGTCACCTATATCAAGTCTAGGACATGAACGATGTTCCCCTTCTCCACCCAATAGTGATTCTCTCTTGGTGTACTATTTCTCTAGAGAGATAGATGCATCAACAACCACCCCATAGGTAAGTTCTCTAACTCTCTTTGTCATTTTGCATAGATTAGTTCATTTCCCTTCCCCATTGCTCTATGTTAGCTTATTGTTATATGTACATTGATGCTAGTTAGCATAGTGATCTTATTTTATTAGCTCCTTAGCTTTCCCTTATTTACATTTTAGTTATATTATACATGTTTTTCTTATCCACTATCGATCTATACCTCTTCTCACCCATTTACCGATATCCTAGGAGGGTGCTCTCCTTTATCTTGATCGCAGGCCTTGGACGCTAGGTTGACCTAGTGTAGGATTACTTCCCTCTAGATATGTGACCTTAACGTTTGATGTATCCCCTTTAAATCAACCCACTATGTGTTAGTTCATATGTGTCTCATATTCATTTCCTCAATACTCTTGTAGAAAAAAATACTTAGGAGTGTAATCCATTAAGACACACTCTTGGCCCGCCATACATTTTTGCTAAACTGAAATGAATCCTACGGGCCTTCGATCGATCATATATCATTAAAAGTATCCATCTTTAAACTTGATCTTATTCTAAACCTCCAAAAATCAGGAAAAATATAAAAAACATGTCTCCACTGAGACACCATCGCTTTCAAAACATTTATTTCCATATGTCATAATGGCATGTGTAATTTTTGGAAAGGTTGATCCTTTCTTTTCCGTGAGCCTACCTCCTTATGTCATCATCCCCTGTCTGCAAACTTTCTATAAGGCCAATTGTGTCTAGAGCATGGATTTCTAGAACATTATTCTTAACTTCCAAATTGTATAAATGTCACCTCTAAGGATATTTTTGCATAACTAAATCTCTTGATTTTCTCCATGGGATATTCATTTATGCCTACATCTCCTCTTCATGCTACTAAATTATCTAGTTTTCATCCTACAACCACTAACCTTCCTAGTCACCCGAATCTCACCTATGAGATTATGTTTCCCTAACCTTGTCCCTCTAATTAGACAAAGCAAGGTCACTTAGTAGAATGTAATGTGGTTGAGATTGATAAAATAGATCCCATATCCATCATTAATAATCTCAACAATAATGAGTATTTTACTCTTGACAAGGATGGAGGTTTTGAAGGATATCTACCAATGCCATGGAAATGACCATGCCCCATCCTAACCAGGGAATACACTATTATAATTAGAATCTACCCTACAAAACTGATCATGATGAATCTCCCAAAACTCCCACTAATTAACATGACAATCATGAACAAACACCCACAAACAAAGGTCATTCTTCTATAGATCCTAACATGGTGATACACAACCTCCTATATCAGATGGCCTTATCCCAAGCTACCACCACAGTTAGCATGGTAAAAATTTAAAATCAAATGTTGTAAATAACATCTCAAAATGTGGTTCCCAGCATGTCTTAATACACACCTCCCACATTGGTGGATGTACGTGGGAATCTTATTCCTCCTTCATCAATCCGTAGCAAGATGTTGCAAACTTCCCAAAATGAACCTTTAGCTCCATATATTGTTGTCATGGACTTGGGAGAGACTATTACTACCATCTCCTATAATGGTTTTGTGGATCCAACCCTCTATTTTAAGACCATTGGTAACCTCTATAAAGAATGGATTCTAATGAACACCTACACAACCACTAAGCTTCTAGGAAAAACACTCATGTGTGAGGCATTAGAATGGTATAATCAACTTCCTCCCAACTCAATATTTGATTTAGAAGGATTATTCAAAGTTCTCATTTCCAAATTTCAACAACAAGATCTGTTTGAAAAAACACTTTCCAAAGTTTTAGAAACCTTAAGTAAGAAATGCATAAATTTTCCCAAGACTTTATTAAGAAATGGAAAACAATTTCCATACAAGTTAATCATAATCTTGATAATAAAATCCTATGCCAAATATTTCTTAAGGACCTTACACCTACTCTCAAATATAAGGTCAGGTCCTTCTCTCGCAACATATTGGAGGAAGCCCTAAAACAAGCAAAAGAAAAGATCATCTCATGTGTGAATTTGAATGCACTTCCAATTCATCACCTAAACTTAAAATCACAATGCATGTAATCAACCCTTTGAATCCTCCAAGAGAAAAAGGAGTGGGAGAACGTCAGGAATCTCCTTTCCCCTCCCCTCATACTCCTTTATCTCATGCCAAACTTCTCCAAATGCTTCCCATTCTCTGATTATTTCGCCCTTTAAAACAAGCCTTACCTAACTTTAGAGGTGATTTGTTTTGTTGGTGGCATGCCACTATAGGACACTCTCACAGTGATTGTAAGGACCTTAGGAAAGCATCCCTTGATTTATTCCTTAGATCTTCTTTCGATTACTCTACCATTATATAATAACATTATGAGAAATATCAATCTTTAGAGATATATTACTCTAACCATTAAAATATGTATCATAAGAACCCCATGAACAATATCATGGGAAGCTGTAAAAGCCTTCATACGATCATAATATCCTAGATTCTCAATATATCAATGTGGAAAGGTAAACTATAGACGTAAACTTGCAATAAAGATCTCATTATTTAACCAAATAAATCCTTTGATAATTCACCATTGTTTGATACTTCCCAGGACCCACCAATGGTAGAACCTACTCCTACTGATCGATCTTCCACCTATGGTGCAACAAGAAGTACCAAGTAAAGATCATATCTCACCTTCCTCCGATAAGATATATCTAAGCGCACTATCACCAAGTTCGGATACATCTTTGATTATGCCACCTTTGCCATGGTATAACTATGCGAGCCACTCCAAGCCTCATTGGAACTTTTTAGATGATTCGAGATCCCTTTTATCTAAAATACCCTTTATCAAAATCATGTGTACCTTGTCTTCATATCAAAATTTCCTTCTTCAAAAGTTGTAGTGATTTGAATATCCTCCTAGTGAAACCCCCAAAATTTCTACCTTGTCCCCAAATCTAGAAATCCATCACTACAACACAAACAAAACCAAGCTACACACAAACAAACTACAAGCATAGCTATGTTCCTACCTTGTTTGTGTCATAGCTATGCTCTTGCGGTTTGAAATTAAAGTGGTGTTATCATATGATTTGAAGAGACACAAGTTGTAATGATCATGGAACTTGATACGTGTCAAGTGGAATTAGAGATCTACAACTCCTTTCATCCACTCAATCTTGCGACTCATGGTTTTTCCAAACAAAATCAAAGTATACTATGTAAAAACATGGCATATACCTCAAATGAATAGTCTAAGAACATGCTTTTAGCTACATGGTGAGTGTAACTCACTTGATCCTATAGCTATCATATAATCTTCATAGTTTGCTAAATATTGTTACTCTATCAACCAAAAATATCTACAAACCTGTTGAGATTTATTGAGATCCATGGCCGATGTTCTTGTTACGCCATTCAAAAATAATTTTGTACCTATAAAATTAACATCATATTTAAAATCTAGGTCTTCTCTTGTAAGGTCTTTTCACACATATTTATGCACCCTCATGTTATCCTTTCCCATGTCCTACCTTAGAAATACTACATATATGTTATACACATGTGGTCGCATACATCATACTCATCCAATAAAATAACTATGCATTATTAAATTGTGATGTGTAATTACTTGACCAAAGATAATGTTGATTGAAAATAATGTTCCTTTTAGCTTACTTCACATATAATAACTGAAAACAACCTTGCACATATTGATGTAGAAATGGTACTCTTTTAATATTTTTGATCCTACTCAATAATTTCATGGGAGTTCATGAATATTATATGCATGAAAATCGTAATTTGCATTGAGTTGTAGTATTGTGACAAAACCTTCATTTTTTGTTGCGATGAATATTTCTATGTGAATTAAACTACTATATCAATAGTACTAAGTGGGAATGTGTCCTTACTTGAATTTTACATCCAACCATCGATCTCTATGTGTGTTCCTTGCATACTCATATAAATTAATTTCTCTATGAATTTGATCATATATTTTAATATACGTAATTGTTCTATAACAAGATCACAACTATCATATTTTTTTCCATCTTTTAATTGATATGTCACAAAATTTTTACTTGCTAAGAACAACTAATTATTTTCCTATTGCATGTTTACTCAGGTATACTCTTCTCATGGATACAAATTTTCAATTTTGGAAAGCCTCCACATATGTTACAAGTTCCATCTAAACATTCTTTATTATAAAAAAATTGTTCAATTTGGTATTTCACAAAGTATGGTAGGAATAAATTCTCTTACGATTTTGGTGGGATATTTAATCTTCACTCCTCCAAAATGATGTCAAAATTCAAAACACAACGTACATGATGAAAAACATGATAATGCATTAAAATTCAACATGATGCCTAAGTAGACACAAAATCATGCACTTAGGAACATTTTTAGGTCCTAAAAGCATACTAGCATTTTATGATTCCTAAGCAAGAAAACTAGTGGTTGACAACTATCTTTGGCATTTTTCTTTGTTTCTTGTTTTCTATTTGGTCTTACACGCCCTACAACCCAATCAAGATTTTATTGATTTATCTTTTATGGCTTTAGACACCATCTCCCGGCCAAGACGAAGTGCTCAGTGCTCGTGTCCCCTCACGAAAGCCCATGACCCTTTATTATCTTACTCACTCCTTTTGGATCTCTTTTATCTTTTAGACATCTTTTTCACTTATGGTTCGACCGTCCAGTTGTCAATTATGAAATTCAAACAAGGGAATCATATAAATACATAGTTATGTGTTCAAAATCAAGGACCAAACACTAAGCATATATTATCATCACCTAATCTTACATCCAAAGGCACTAAAGAACTTCAAAGGCATCCATATAACATCCATTCAAGGGACAAGGGTTGCATACTTTTACATAGACAACATAGGAAGGGAATTTCATTCTATTTTATTCACACATGTTATACATTTCTACATTTTATTTCTAGCCCACTATCAAGCGCAACTTGCACTAGGGCATCCTAGGGAATAATTTCTACAAACACTCACAAGAACTACATGGATTCTGATATGTAGTGTAGTGCTTAGTCGTAAATTCATTCTCGGGGTGATCATCGAGGCGATCGACTCCCCCCATTATGCATTTTCCTTTTTAGGTTTTAGGTTGTTTATGGGCTTGTATAGGTGAAATTTTATTTTCAAGTTACATATATGTTTCGTGATCAAGGAACGAATATCAAGTTATCAACAGGGAACAACAATGAAGACCTCTGCAACACACTAGAGAGCGGAGTAACCCGAGATGTTGTGTTGTCACTCTTGCTCGAAGCGAGTCTCTGGTGCCTAGGTGCCCTTGCCCTATCCCAAGCACCCGTGTTTGTCCTCATCCCTGCATTTCATAATTTACTATGAGTAATAACGACACTATTCCCAATATGTTCATCACTTCTCTCTACCCAGATCAGCCCCAGATTGTGTAGGAATCAGTTACGTATTCTTTTCTCTATCTCTTATTTAGGTTTTTATATTTCAAATTTTAGCTTACTTGTGCCATCACTATATTTCAACATTTATAAATCATTTATTTCAATAGTGACACCACAATATTTATATTTAATTAAAATTAAATTAAATCATTTGGTGAACCCCACTCGTGATCGGTCATTCGGATCCCTATTCTATTGGTTTCTCTTCCATGGCTCCTAAGGTTCCTCAAGTCTCCTTGCATGACCTACTTCAAATGCACCCACCTTGCAAATTCTTCCTCCAAAAACCCTAGACACTATGTACCTCCCTCACAATATGCCACCTACTGAAGTTAGTGCCATATTTTATGGTCTATCAACGACTATATTGGTCCTAATCCTTCATCCAATCAACCCATCTTAGATTCAATTCAAGCTTTACATTGTTTATTTCAAGATAAAATTCAAGCTATGGAAACAACAATTACATCTCTTAAATCTAAAATCCAACATCTCAAGGATGCTTCTCAAGCCCATGCTAGTTCTTCTTCTACACATCAGCCCAATCATATATTTCTTCTACATGTGCTCATTTCAATGAACCTCAAGTCTTACCGTTGTCAAAACCTCTCAAGTTTGATCTAAATACTAAGCAACATGATATTATTCATGATCTCCTCAATCACCAATTGATCTACTTGCCATATACTAATTGTTACACTCCTTATTGGCTTGCAAAATACCAAGTATCCTCTTTTGCAATTATCCCAAACTTAATGGACCATCAGGGTTTTATATCATTTGTTACAAAACATTATGCTTCATGTTCATCTTCAGTTGTTAAATCCCAATGGGCTCCCAAATTCAATCCCTTCATGTCTAATGAGCATCATTCCATAGTCGTAATTTTCCTTCTTCGATAAGTCAAGATTCTCCTATCCAACCCATTCCAACTAAACAACCTCCTCTAAAAATTATTTCATCTCATCCTCCTCTAAAGCCTTCTACAACGTTACCAATTCCAACTAAGCAACCTTCTATAAAGATCATTCTATCCCCTCCTCCTTTCAAGACTTTTATAGTGTTACCAACTCCGACTAAATAACCTCCTCTAAAAATCAGTCCATCCCGTCCTCCTCTCATGTCTTCTATAGTGTTACCAATCCCAAACAAACCACCACCATTCAAGATCCCTTTATAACCTCATTTAATTATGCATCTAATTCTTTTATTCAAAAAATCTAATCCTTACATTGATGGCTGAGACACATTTCGAACTCTGCCACCATGGAATGGTCCATCTCATATCACCACATAGATCTCTGTCACATACTCGCGGGGCATCACACTTTCTCCCCCTTCTATTCGTATATCGGTTGTCTTTAGCACCTAATAATACATTTTTTCTTAGTGTACAATATCTAATCTTCTTACACATTTTCAAACCCTTTGATACATGCATTGTATCATCATTACCCTATGATGCACTCTCGTGCTACATTTCACACATGATTTATTGAGGGAATACTACATCAATGAATCTCTCCTTTCACAACTTATGCATTGTGCTTTATGTCATATCTTCTCTAACATCTCCTCACACATTTTAAAACCATTTCCCAATTACACACTCTTATTCTATGGTTTATTCTTGATTGTTGAGGGGTCTTTTATAAATGAACCTCATCTCATACACATCCACTTTGGGGACATGTTGATCCTTCCATATTCACACATTGTATACCATTCCATCACACTCATACGCAAGATTTGCATATCTTGGTTTCAATTACTCTTGCTTGCTTATACTACTTACATGATGCACTTTGCTTACTATGCTAGTCATATACTCAGTATGTCATTATCTTTATCATATACACATGCACGTTCACTTGGTATCTAGTTGTGAATGCATATCTCTCACATATTTTCACACGTTGTAATGATTCTCATAATCGTATCCTTTTCCACTCCCACTTTGAGGCTCTAGGGGCATGTACCTTTAGTACTCTCACTCATTATAGGTGTTATTTTTTAATCATTTAATCCTTCTACTTTCTAGCACATCACTTTCCATTGATACATACATGTCATGAAACACTCTTTATCTTTCTAACATGCTAACGGGTGCTTCATGTACAACATTTTCCCTGTGGAACTATATGCCAAGTTTTCTCATACATTTTTATTTGCCATTGTTTGTTATTATATGCCATTGTTTATGGGTTATTCCTATGTCTTCTTTGATTACTTTTTAATTCTTTGGACACTTTGGCCCTAATTATCTTGTGACATAGTGAGTGATGTACCATGTTTGAAACCCACTTTTCATGGTCCACTTTGTTTGCACACTTTCTTATTACAATGTATTTTATTGCATGTTTACTACTTTTTCTACTAACACATGTTGTTAACCACTTTTTTTGCATGTGCCTTGGTTTCTACCATACACATCCCCTACCCCTTACAAGTATCAACTTCAAATCAATATCAGGTCCTCCCTTTTAGGACACATACTCCTACAGTCATTGCATGCACCCCAAATGAAGGGGGACATACATTGGGTGAACAAATTGCCCCTAAAATAGCTCGAGCTATAGTGAATATCAACATAGTGCAATAAAAGAACATGAACACAGTTACAAAATGGCTCAAAATCTGACTTGGGTCCTCAACACAATACAAACACCAGCTCCCAAACCTAGATAGCAACTCTTAGGCACATGTGTTCTCCCCATGGGTGCTTATGTCATGGGGCACATATAGTCATCTTATCATATCGAAACATTTTAAAGAATCCTTGAGCGAGTTATATAGTTATAGGCACAGTCCTCTAGTTACAGAATGCATGTAATCTCCTACAATCCATTTCAATTAGAAAAATCAATATAATATGAACTAATTCAGAAAAATTCAGGACAACATGAACAAATCAGGGGCGTACCATCTACAATGGTACTTATTAGGAAGATTCATTAATGGATATTAAAACTAGACCTCTCTCCCCAACACTTGCTTTTTGGTGTGAGATCACCCAAAAAACTCACCTTTGGCGTGATATCACCAAAAAAAATTCTATTGGCATGAGATTTCCCAAGAAACTCACTCTTCACAATGTTTCAAGACACTTTTATATCTTTTACACTCTTTTACATCAGTTACACACTTTCCTTTACACACTTTTACATACGTATGCACATTTTTCTTTGATTTATCATATACGGGACTTTGACTACATTCTTTCTCTTTTTTTCAAGTCCTTCCTTACAAGAAGCAGCAATCACAAGCTTTAAAAACATGGTACAACACATACACTTCACCCCTAGGGTCACTTTCCTTCCTAGTTTCCACACTTCATTTTGCATCATTTCATGTTTCACTTGTCCACTTGGCATGCATTTCACCACACAATTTACAGGATCATAAGGTACACATATTCTATATACTTTATGTTGTTGAGCATTCACTCAACAACATAAAGTGGGGAAAATGTAGACAAAAGCATGCACTTGGGTACATTTCTAGGTCATAAAAGCATACTAGCATTTATATGATTCCTAAGAAAGAAAACTAGTGGTTGACAACTATCTTTGGCCTCTTTTCTTTGTTTCTTATTTTCTATTTGGTCTTAAATACCCTACATCCCAATTGAGATTTTACTTATTTATCTTTTATGGCTTGGACACCGGTGCCCAACCAAGATAGAAGCACCTAGGTGCTTTTGTCCCCTCTGGGTGCCCCTGGCCCTTTCTTATCTTATTCTCTCCTTTTGGGTCTCTTTTATATTTTGGGCATCTTTTTCACTTAGGGGTCAAACTTCTAGTTTTCAATTGTAAAATTCAAACAAGGGAATTATATAAATGCATAGTTATGTGCTCAAAATCAAGGACCAAACACTAAACATATACTATCATCACCTAAGCTTACATCCAAAGGAACTAAATTACTTCAAAGGCATCCATCTAGCATCCATTCAATGGATAAGGTCTTCATACTTCGCGCATACACAACATACTAAGGGGAATTTCATTTTATTCCATTCACACATGTTATACATTTCTACATTCTAGATTTACCCCGCTATCAAACATAACTTACACTCGCAAGAACTACATAGAGTCTGAGATGTAGTGCAGCACTCGATCGTAAGTTCACTCTCAGGGTGACCATTAGGGTCATTTTGACTCCCCATTATACTTTTTCCTTTTTATGTTTGATGTGGTTTGTGGGCTTGTGTAGGTGAAATTTTATTTTGTAGGTTTGGGTAATTTTGGAGATCAAGGAATGACTATCAAGCAATCAATAGGGAACATCAATGAAGACCTTGTGACACACGAGAGAGCACATCCACGAGCTCTTGTGTAGTCATTGATGCCCATAAGTGGTCTCCAACGCCCAAGTGCCCTTTCCCTATCCCGGATGATGAGGGTCGTCAATCCTCTTTATTAAAGAATGTCAATCCGGGGTGGTGTTTGAAGGATGTATGCAAAAGGAGAAAGAGATATCGGTAGCAATGCCTTCTACAAAAAATCCACACTTGCATGTAATTAAAAGCACACTTGCAGTAATTAGAAACACACTTGCATGAATTAAAAATCACACTTTGTAGGAAATTAAAAGCACACTTGTAGAAATGTAAACACGCTTGTAATAAATTAAAAACTCTTTTGCAAAAAAATGAAAGACGCTTTCTTGAAATGAAACACACATTGCAGGAAATTTAAATCAAACATTGCAGAAAAAGAAATTGCTAAATTGAAAATAAATACATAAAACACTGCAAGAGTTTCATGACATCTTGTACATCACAAAAATAATTACATGATACAAAGAAAAAGACAAGAAAAAATATAATTACTTTAATAAAAATAAACATACAGGTCCATCCTCCTTGGAATGAGTGGCCAATTCATTCCTTAAAAGATGATTTTACTCTACACTATTTACAAATGGATGGAACAAAACCTCGAATGAATTAACTAGAAAATGGAGATTACATTCTTTGGTGTTGAAGGTTGCATTTATAATTTCATGCTTCTAACCAACTCCTTGTTTTAAGGGATACATCTCTATCAAATCTTATCAACTATGATTCAATCTATCCAAAAAGGATCAATATCCACAAAATATGGAGAGAGCTTATCTAATTCCAACTAACAATCCGACTCTATTACTTTATTGTTTGAGAATCAAAATGAATATTGATTCTCCTTTATTTTACAAATAATAAAACATAGAAATATATATTTTTAGAATGACTTCCAAAATAGATAACAATGCCACCCTGGAGTCATGTTCATCTTTGCAACTCTAGTATTCATCCTTAGAGCTCTAATATCCAACTCGAAGCTATAATAATCCACTCTAAAGCATTCTCAAAGAGACTTTGAAGCATTCAAAGAGACTCTGAAGTGAGTTGAAGGAACTCGAAGTGAATTGGAAGAAATCCGAAGAGATTTAGGGAACTTGCTTTAGAGTTGGAGGAACTCCAAAGCGAGTTGGAGGAACTCACTTCGGAGTTGGAGCATTCTAGGAAGACTCTAAAGCATTCTTAAAACGACTATAAATTTTACATATGAACTCGAATCAAGATGGTTTTTTTTTAACTTGCATAATTTTTTGAGAGGAATTTGAATATGCAATCAGATTTGGGTTTGAGTATATTATTAATGATAATTTTCATGGCTTCCCAAATATATGCTTAAGGATCCACTCATAGAACTGTTGAACATTTTCGGAGCTAGTGAAAGAACCTCTATAACTAATGTGATGATGAAATAAAAATCTCTGGAGATGATATGGGATAATTTGAAGATCTTCCAAGGCTGGTTATAACTATTGTTTAATGCTCAAAATCCATTATTCAACAGTGATAGCGAGTAAGGGTTGAGTATACACAAATTGACATATTTTTCCAATAATCATTAGAAATAGATAACATAAAGATAACAATGAATTCTAAATAAATAACAGTGATATATACTCTCTCTTTCATCCTAAATAAACCATAAGTTCAAAGATTACACCTAGATCTACTTTATATATGCAAAGAAAAAGAATTCCAAATATTGTATAAAATGGGCCATTTCTTGGTCTCATCACTAGCGCCCATGTTCGGCCTCATCCCTACATTTCAAAATTTATTGTGAGTAGTAATGACAATCTTCCTAGTTTGTTCATCCCTTCTCTCTACCCAGCATTAGCTCGGATTACGCAGAAATCAGCCAATTCTTTTTTCTCTATCTCTTGCTTAGAGTTTTATATTTCAAATCTTAGTTTACTTGTGTCATCACTTGTATTTCAGCATTTATACATCATTTATTTCAATAATGACTCTGCAATATTTAGATGTAATTAAAAATAAATTAAATGGGCCTATAAAAACAAGTGGTATGTGAGTGATTGATTTTCTCACAAAAGTGTTTGTTCATTTCACAATATCTTTGACTAATGTCAATTTTTGGATTTTCGTTCTTAAACCTAGAGAATAATTGTGTTTGATTCATATCTAAGAATTTTTTTGCATGTGGTTCATGATTATGATAACCAAATATTCTTTTACCATATCTCTTCTATTTGGAGAACCCCTTGTTTTATCATTGCAAAACTTTAAAAGTAATTATTTTAGAATATTAGATGTAATCATATATCCTTGTCTTTTTGTGGGAGTTTACTAGAGAATGTGTAGTAGTAAGTTTTATTGCATGATTAAATACCTTTGTGTCTCTCAATTGATTTCATTAGTTTTTTTCTATTTAAATTTCAAGGATCTGCTTGTTTTTATAATCAAGCATTTTTTCATTCTTTTATCACTTACTATACAATTTGTAAGTGCATGTCGATAACAATACTAGCTTTGGTGTGTTTGTTCACACCTATAGTATTGTATGCTTTATGTATATTTTCAACAATTCTTACATTTTGACTATCAATATTATATGTTCATAGCCTTGGGGTCTTCACTTTAGGTCTCACCTTAATTAATCTCAATATCATAAAAAATAATTGACATCTTTGAGTATCATTTATTTTCTTAAAGTAATTATTCCAAATTTCCATTCCTTTTCTTCTCACATTTTGGCCATACATTTTATTAGGCATTGGTTTTAAAATGTTTCATCAATCTCAATTAAGTGAATAGGTTTTCTACACAAAATGGAAGGATGTGTTCTTAGTGGTAAAGATTCATTATTAGGGTTACTTTCATCATTTAGTGTTTCCATGTAATTTTTAGAATTAACAATTGGATTCTCAGGTAAAGGTTCATTATCATTATTCATATCAACATCATTATTCAATTCATTATCAATAATAATTTCAATATAATTATTCTCTTCATTTTCATTACGTATTTCATCATCATTATTTATTAAATCATCATTGTATACAACATTTGGTGCATTCAAGTTAGTAGATGTACCTTTCCCTCCATGAAGTCTTTTCATTCGTTTCAATTTCTTAATTCTAATTACTTCTAAATTATCTAATGTATTTTTCATCATATTTTTATTATTTGTACGTCATTCACTATCCCACATGATGATTCCAACATAGATAGTGGAGTGGGAACAACTTCAAATCATTAAAAATCATCGGGTATCTTCCATCACAATAAATCCTATAATAAGGACATTTTTAAAAATATGACTAAGATTTCAAATTAACTCTCCTCTTTCTAAATATATTATTTTTCAAATTATTTGACTATTATAACTTGTTTCCATTCATATTATTTTCAAATTGTCTTTTTATACCTCTATTTGTTGTAATTATACATGTATATCTTTCTTCATGTATATGTAATTTAATTCATCCAAATTGAATGAATATTATACATTGCTAAACTATGATTAATTTTATAATCATTTTTAAAAATTCTAAAATTTGATATTTTTTGAGGTATTTATTGGGGCATGGTCAATTATCCATTATTTATCAACTTTCAAAGTATTTTTACAAAGGAAATTAAAAATACTAACTAAAAAATTAAAAATTGAAATTTTATCCCAAATTTAGATGATCCTATCTCACTTTCCATCAAAGGGTTTTAAATAATACTAAATTATGTTAAAAAATGAGGGGGCCATGACCAACTATATACTATGTTTTTGAAAAATAAGAGAACCTATTATAATTTTAGCTATTAAACCCACTTTTTCTTAACCATTTTTAATAAAACTTATAATTTTAGAAAATAGACTTGAAATTCAGCAATTCATGTTCATATATCATCTTGAAATTTTGAGTGTAGCCATCTCAAATAACTTGTAAAAGTTAAAGTTTTTAATTTTTCAAAAAAGTTCCACTTAAGACCCCATTTGGCCTCCCATTATCATGCACTTACTTACCTACAATGAACCAACAACATAAAAATGGGATACTGATAGTGTCATAGGTAGTATTCCAAAAACATAATACAAACACACACATGTTTTTTGGGCATCAACGCCATTGTCAATCTCTCCCCATGGTTATCATTTTGAAGCATACTTTATTTTTTGGAAAACAATTCCATACAAACTTCTATTTTTAGGTGGCTATTTTTTGTCTATCATCAGAAACATTTTTTCCTTGGTATAATTATAACATAACAATTATCTCATTGATTTCCTCATTTTAACATATAACTCCAAAAATATTTTCTTTAGACCTTCAAAACCCCTATGGTCATTTTTGTAATGACTCACACCAACACAAAGCACAACGAGGAAGAAATTGCTGACATGAAATCCTGTGTTTTTAATATTAAAAAAATGGTGCATGGAATTAATCAATAAAATGATGTAGTTATTAGAAAAATAAACACTAAGAAACACCTAGAGAGCATGGTTTCATTGGTATTAGTAGAGAAAAGTGTTAAACATCATACATTGTGTGATAACATATAAGTATACTCGCATTCACCTCCTAGAGTACCATGTGAATGTGTATGTGTGTATGGAAAAAGGATAGAGAATACTATGAGTCAAAGTCACATGATAATCAATGTGCAACATAGAATAGTATAATAAAGTAAAGATACATCCAATCAAGATCTAGGCTAATGTTTTTGAATTTTTGAAATTATTTGAATGAAATGTTATGACTAAGAGAGGAAAGCAAGGTTTCACCCCATTTTATATTGTGAGGTCCATGTAGGTAAGTGTGCCCTCAATGGTTAAGTTTAAACCTAGAAAAAGAGTGTGTCATCGGATAACAAGGGGGTATCATGCCCCCAAGTGTGAATGCTATGATGATATATCTAATGAGGATAGGGGTGAGGTCCCACTATCTGATAGTGTGAAGGAGGTACACATTTGAACATGATCAAAGACTCTATGGCCACAGGAAAGTACATGTGGATAAAGAGACCATAAAGTGGGCCTAAATGTGTTATGGGTAGTCTCGTGTCTTAGGTGGATGATGTGGATCTAGCTGCAAGAGGTCAACATGCCTCCAAAACACATGCACGTGATTTTAAAATCTCCAAAAAACTTCAAAATAGTTTTCTTCTCATTCCTGAATCCACACTAATATTTTACAACATTACAATCTTCCTTTTATCGTCATTACCTCTATAAACCTAAAATTCCACGAAACCCTAAAACACCAAAAAAAAAAACTACTAGTAAAACACCTTGGATAGCCCCCAAATTTTGCATGCTAAATATGAATTTTCAAATTAAGGCATACACCAAATTTTGGCTTATTACATAAAACATAGCAAAAGATATTAAAAATCTAAGTTCTAGACAAAACAAAAAAAACGTTTAGAGCCAATTTTAGACCACTAGACAAAGGAATTTGGCCCTGAAAATATGCCAAAAAGTCACCCAAACTTTGTGAAAATGTTGGTCATGGCATATTACTAATCAAGATCTAACACCTTGGAAAATTTCAAGATGATCCAACGGTCGGATCAAAAGTTATGGCCTTAAAAGTTATGCTCTCGCATCATTCTCCCCTGGTTGAAAAGAATTATGCTCCTATGAATTCTAGTTGATGGAATTCATCTAATTTTCCATTGTCAATCTTCTTCAACTCCCACTCAAGAATCCAATTATTTTCTTCATGTTAGAAACCTTCCACTGTACTAAATATATGGTGTAGCTCCCGTGTCTAGTAGTGACTGTCTTTTGGTCCAAGACATGCATTACCTGTCCTTTTTGTTCTTCGAATCTGCTGATCCCAGTTTATTTCATCCTCCTCCACGATATTTTCCAAATGACCTTGAAATTTAGATAATTTGAAAACATTAAAAATTGGTGAAATAACAAAGTTGTCAAGTAGCTCCACCTTGTAGGCATTATCACTCATTTTCTTCAAAATCCTACATGGCCCAATCTTCTTATACTTTAGTTTATTATATGCTCCTTTTGGAAACCTCTCCTTTCTAATATGAACCATCACCATATCTCCTTCTTTAAATGAATTTACTCTCCTACTTGCATCTGTAGTTGATTTATATTTTACATTACTAACTTTCATCTTTTCCCTCACTTCTAGCAATTGTAGCATGTGTTCTACAAATGCTTCTACATCATCACTGGTTTTATCTTCACCAGAAACACAAATAGATATAGAACTCCCTTTGGGTTCCTACTATATAAAATATGGAAAGGAGACCTCCCCATTAACCTATTTACCGAGCTATTATAAGAAAACTCAGCCTATGGTAAAGCCAAATACCATTGTTTTGGATTTTCTCCGACTATGCAACGAAGAATATTTGCCAAGCTTATGTTCACTACTTCTATTTATCCATCATCCTGGGGTGATATGCACTACTTTTGAACTATAGTTGTGTCCCCATTTTCCTCCATATATTATTCCAAAATTGACTCAAAAATTTTGTGTCCCAATCTGAAGTGATCGTTCTTGGAAGTCCATGCAACCTGACCACTTCTAAAAAAATAAATATACAACTCTAAAAGCATCATTAGTTGTATTACAAGAAATGAAATGTTCCATTTTAGAGAACATATCTACCATAACAAAGATAAAATAATTCCCTTGTTGTGTGTTAGGAAGTCCTAACACAAAATTCATACTCAAATCAACCCATGGCCCCTGTAGGGACAGGTAATGGCATATACAACCTAGTATCATGTTCATGGCCCTTAGCCATTTAGCACACTCTACATCTTGATACGATCCTACTCATTTTCCTCTTTACCTTTGGCCAATAATGTTTCTCTACCATAAGAGAAATTATCTTACTTATACCAAAGTTTCAGCCAAACCCCCATTGTGCAATTCTCTTATAATATTTTCTCTCATTGAACCAACATGGATGCACAATTACTTTCCCTAAATAAATAGCCATCTTGCATCAAATAATCAGAAGAACCACTACCTACTTTAGGGTCCTTACATTGTCTCACAACATCACCAAAATCTAGATCACTTTCATACAATTCCTTAACTACCTCAAACCCTAACACTTCATTTTCCATTGTTATCAAAAGTTCTTCATGCCTACTCAATGCATCAACAACTTGATTCTTCTTACCCAACTTATGATTTAACACAAAATTATATTCTTGAAAACATGAAACCCACTTTACATGCATAATGTTTAATTTATTCTGCTTTTACATACCTCGATGCTTCATGGTAAGTAAATATTACAAATTCCTTATCTACCAAGTAATGTCTCCAATGCCTTAATGCTTGAACAATAGCATAAAATTCCACATCAGAGGTATAATATTTCCTCTTGACTTGATTTAAATTTTCACTGAATAATGCCAAAGGTTCGTACTTCTTGACACAATACAGATCCAATATTGACATGTGAGGCATCACAATCAACCTCAAAGACCTTGCTAAAATCTAGCAATACCAAAAATGGGAACCTTTGAAACTTTCTTATTCAACGATTCAAAATTGTATGTTGTTACCTTCATCCATGAAACTCCTTTCCCTTTGTGCACTATGTTATGGGTGTGGCAATGCTACTGAAATTCTTGATGAACTTCTTGTAAAAAGTTTCCAATCCATGAAAACTATGAACCTCTGTCACATTCCTTGGAATAGGCCATTCCAAAATTTCCTTCACTTTTTCCTCATCCATCCTCACTCCATCCTCTAAGATGAAAAACCCCAAAAAACTAGACTTTTATGAAGAAATCTACACTTCTTTAATTTTTCATACAAACTCTCTTTTTGTAACAGTTATAACACCAATTTCAAATGCAACAAGTGTTCTTCCACTATCCTACTGAATATCAAAATATCATAAAAATAGACAACCACAAACTTACCATTGTATTCTCGCAAAGTACTCTATTCATCAACCTCATGAATGTACTAGGTGCATTAGATAACTTAAATGGAATCACCATCCACTCATATAATCCATTTTTATTTTGAAATTCATTTTCCATTCATCCCCTTCATGGATTTGGATCTGGTAGTACCCACTTTGAAGGTAAATCTTACTAAAATAACGGTCTCCTGCTAGCACACCCATCATATCGTCCAATCTTGGAATTAGGAACCAATACTTAATTGTGATTTTATTTATTACTCTATTATCCACACCAATTCTCCAGTTTCCATCCTTTTTGGGAGTCAATAGTGTTGGAGTTACACATCGACTCATGATTTCTCTCATTAACCATTTTTATACTAGATCTATCACTTTACTATTCAACTCCTCACTCGTGTTGGGATCATCTTGTAGGCTTCCGATTTGAAAGGGTTGATCACGAGATTGAATCAATATGGTGTATATCCCTCTTTGGAGGTAACAGATCCGTAGCTCATTGAGTATGACATTTGTGTATTATTTTAGTACCTATTCTACTGTTATGGGTATACCAAAGGTCTCTAGTTCCACATTCTTTTCCATCAATAAATAAAACTAACTGTAGACAAAAAATTAAGAACTTACTACTATTTACTATATAGTCAAGTACGTTGTTTTATATATGGATCTTGAGTAAGAAAAGTATTCACTAATGACACATTTCCTAGTCCATTTGTTTGTGTTGTTGGTTTCTATTGCTTTTATCTTTCACACTTGTCACCGATTCACCTAGTTCTGATTAGGTTCCAGTTATCCATGTCTCTCAGTTTTCATACATTTGTCGTCAGTTTTCTCTAGACACTGGTGCCCAAGACTGGACACTAGCACCTAGGTACTCCTTTCCATCCTAGGCGCTCATGTCCTCTTTATTTTTATCTTATTTTTAACATTGGAGGTTGGTATTTGTGGTTTTACCAATCATATCCTGAGGTACTAGCCGTCATGTTGGGTCATTAGTGTTGAAATTCAATCAAGAGATCCATATATAAACACAACATACATACCATTATAATGGTGGGCAATTATCATCAAGGGATGTCTATCTACATATCAAAGGGACTGTATTTGGGATCATTACTCTATATACACATTGCATAGGAAGGGAAAGTTCATTTTTCCATCCCACACATTTTCATTCTATCTAGCTCCCGTTCGCTATCTTGGCGTCATCAACACGAGGGAAACCTAGGAGCACTATTGCACACACAAGCACATAGAACTACATTGGGTCTGAGATGTAGTGCAACACTCAATTGTAATTTCACTAGTTTGATAGCTAAGGACAGACGACCTCTCATTTTGCATCTTTCTTTTTTAGGATTGGGTGTCTTTTAGAGGGTTTTATAGGATTTTTTTGTATTACATATTTACGGTGTACTACGGAAGTCAAAGAACAACACACAAGTGATCAAAGGCGAACAAGTGTGAAACTCTCAAAGCAACATTGCTTAAACTAGATCTCGACCTTTTATGTAGATTACAACGCCCACTAGATGTCTAGGGCACCCATAGGCGCCCCTGCTCCCGCACACACTTTAGGATAAGTGAAATCAAGATAAGTGCACTATATCTCTAATTTTATTTCATAATTAGATCAAAAATTACCTAGCATCTATATTTCATTGTATATCATTGTAATAATCATTTCTTTCATATTTTAATAAAATATTCATATTTTGATAAATTTTTCATATTTTATTGAATCATTTTGGTGAACCCACACCTTAGGACTCCTTTCCCTAGGATCCACTAAAACCCTAATATATAAGCATAGATCTTCTCCTCCTAGGAAATATATGCCTCATGTGAGTGTTAACCCTATTTATGATGAAGTAACTATAGTTGAACTTAGCACTCTCTATCACAATATTACTCTTTTAGATGATACTCAAAGATAATTGTTGGCTCATGAATGTAATATTCCTACTAGCTTTGATCATTCTACCATTAGCATTGTTTTTATCCAACAAATTTTTTCTGGTTGTACTCCTTGTTATTTTGTAAGCAATAGGCCTCCTCCACCTTCTTCTATTTCTACTGAAACTCTAGATGAGGTTATTATTGATTATCTACTTGGTCTTGATTGTGATAGTATAGATAAAACACATGATGAAAATATACTTGTGCATGATGTTGTTTCTAATACTAGTTAAGATGATTGTATAGCTGCATCTCATACTCCTTGCATTTCTAAAAATATTTCTAGTGATTCTAAGGATACATCTCATACTAGTGTTTCTCATGCTTCATTATATATTGATGATATACTTGATGAAATCCTTACATCCGAGTCTTTATTTGATATTGAGTATACACATAATAGTAACGAATGTACTACTTTGCATACTGTTGAATGTGAATTCTCTACTCTACTTTCATCTTGTTTTGAGATTGTTTCTAGTATCATGCATCTTGATTCATCTCTTTCTATTACTTCATCTCTTAACAACTATTTTGATGTTACTCCTAATGCTTCAAGGATATTCCATGTTCTTCACCATAAGTTACTTCTTTGGCACCTACACCTACTATGCCTATAGCATCAACATCCTCCACTTCTTCTTCTAACATTCCTATGATCACTCATAATGGAAAGCTTCAACCACTCAATACACCATTCACATCTTCTACCATTCCTCACATGATATCTTATCACTCATGCATGTTGTTGGTCAATTACAATCTCAGGTCCAATCTCTCACTCTTGAAAGAAAGGCCTATTATGCTTCTATTGATAACAATTCTTTACATGGCAATCCTATTCCAAAAAAGATTCACAATTCAACATTCCCTAAGGATTTCATTATGCCTACATTTTCATGCTTTGATGGTATTGGAAATCCATATTTACATCTCAAGCATTATCATCTAGCTATGGCTTCTTACTCCAATGATTGATTATTACTTAAAGATTTTCATCATAGTCTTACTGATGATGCTCTCTAATGGTACACACATCTACCTTTTGGATCTATTAGTACCTATTGTGAGATGGAAGAGGCCTTCCTTTGCCACTTTATACTTAACAATGGCCCTAGAGTCACACATGATTGCTTACTGGCTTACATCAAGGCAAAACATAACCTATTATTGATTACATTTTGTGTTTCAATGCTTGCATGCATTAGTTAGTCTTTTATCTCATTAATCTAAAGAATAAATTCATCTTTTTCATGGCTTGATTCCTACTTTAAAGCAACGCTTGCAATATGATACATGCAAATCATTCACACTATTATGCTATAAAGTCATTGATTTAGAACAAGATCTCATTGCTACACATGTCATAGATCCTCCTACTATTTTTACTACTTGTTGCATCATCTAGTTCTTCTCCTCTTCCATCTATTGAGCATTCTCAAGGTCTCCATCTCCTCCACCCTACAAAACAAGTTCATTATTTTCCATCACATAGGCATCCTTCATCTCCTCTGCGTGCTGGTTTACGCCTAAGACTTTTGCATCTCCTCCATGGGAGCCATTACACTTTTATCATGACACTAGGCCTTATGATGTGCTACGTGTTTTTCTTGACAAGCACTTGATTTACTTACCTTCTAATCAGCATCATCCACCTCATCACTTGCAACACCAACGTGATCGACCTTATTGTAACTATCATCACATCAATGGTCATCATGACAATGACTATTGCACACTTCATTATAGTTTACAAAAATTAGAAGACAAAAGTGTCATTGCCTTTGGATATTGCTCTTGCAAGTGGTCTATGTCTCCAATTCCATGCAAGAATGATGTTACTCCAGTGCACTTATCTCCTACACCAACTTCTTATGTCTCTACTTGTCCATCGCTATAGGTCATTATTCATGCACACCCTCCATCTCATTCATCCATCGCTACACCATCTCATCCACCACACAGTGCTCCTCCTACACATTGGTTTCTTAAGTTGTTGGCATTTTTGCTTCCCACTGTTGCATCACCCATCATTGGCACCATTTTGTCTAGGCATTTATTTTAGTTCATACACTCATGTTACTTCCATTCCACATGCTTCCACCGTTCCACACCCACTTGGTCTTTGGTAGGTTATTTTTATCACCTTACCCCAATGATACACTCATGTTCTCATGGTTCTTACATGACTGTCAAGGGATCTGTTATAATAATAATCATGATTCATCTTTGCGCTACATGCTTTATTGATCTATCTATCTAGCATACATTCTCAAACCACTTCCCGATGATGCACTCTTGCTTTATGGTTCATTCTTGATTGTTGAGGGTATTATATCAATGAACCTCATCATTCACGCACTGGGGGGACATAATTATTCTCCCCCTCTCTTCATCATACTAACACACACTCAAGTACACTTTTACGATCATATCATTCACATACTCTCTTACATCATTCATTTTATACATACTTTACCATTCATCACATCTCTATTCATACATACAATATACTTTTGTATCATTTATCTATCACATGGTGCGATCACACTATATATTATTACATAAACTATCTCATCACTTATCTATCTATGACCAAATTAAACATCATTATCCATTAGTCAACATTAACAACTATGCAATGCAAATCAAATCAACACATACAAACAATTCTCAACACATCACATATCAATATAACACATCAACACAATGAAATGATGACAATCATCCATTTCTATATATCATCAAAATATCATGGTTACATAGTATAATCACTAGGGGGAAATCCCCTACATACATATACATCATATCTCATCATCACTATCACTATCTATAATTACGGAGCTCTAGAACTAGAAACTTCATCTCTTAAACTACATCATTGGTCACGGCCGTATACCTCTCTACCTACTTGATTAATAAAGTCATCTTAATTGAATACTCCACAAAATGACCTTATAGCTCCACAAAAATAAAAATACATCTTGTGCTAGGGAACCTCCACTCATAGCCTCTCTAGCTCGCTATGTCTCCTTTCGTTCCTCATCTCACTCGCTCAATAACACGATACATGTAGTCATCATTATTGCCATTGGATCAAACAAATGGGAATGCTCACCCGCAATCACATCTAGTTCCTCTAGCATCTCACCTCCAATGATCATGTCGTTGGGAAAATTCTACATCAATGTAAGGATCAAGCATCTACAATCAACAACCAAGAAGCATCACCTTCAATAAGCCAACACAATGCATTAGTTCATATCCATAATATGACATAATCAAATAAATAACAATCCACAACTATCAATACACATATACTCATGCTCTACTCTCATTTCAGCCACATCATCACCACTACGGGTAGGTGCCTATCCCTCTAGTCCTCCTACCGGTGGTGCTCCCACCGCATCGACAACAATTAGATATAGTAGCACCCATCGGTGCGCTACCCACCATGCACTATATGCCTCTGTACACCCCACATCATCAACCTATATTCACCCTATGGCCATGTCGGACTCCTCAGGACAAGGGTACTAGCTACAACCCTATGGGCCCTAGTCTCTCTCCAACTCTCCTCGGTGCCCTTGTGGCTCTCACACATATATATGGCTCTGGGTGCACATCTTGGGCCATGCCAAATCGCTGTGCAACACAGATCTCCCTAGAATATCTCAACCACCCAAGGAAATATGTCCTCTAGCCACATAGTATGTCATATACAACGCAACTCCATTACATCCTCTCGGCCATCCTCCACAATATCGATATGGCCTCTAGATAAGTTCCCCTAGCCCCATGTGATCCAAGATCACTCTATCTGTATTAGTATCTATCCTCCTACTTCGCACACCTACCCACCTCTCAATAAATATACTCGGTCTTTCCCACTCTACATGTAGCCCACCAAGTGGCCTCAATATCGCAATATGCTCGTAAGCCCACACATGTAACAAAGTGGTGGCTCCTAGTCCACCCCCATGCTCCTCCTATGTGAACATGTATAGGTCCCTATATAAATGGGATAATACACATCATGCCCAAGCATATCTTGTCCCATCCTCCTCTATATGATGGTAAATATCATGCATCTTATATAATATACCGACACCACCACCCTCTACTGCAACTGAAGAATCAATCACAATGGACATGAACTTTTACAATCGTGGAACCCCTAACCTCAGTATAACATCCAAACTGATATGGACCTCAATATGAACTCGGATGCATGTAAATTACCACCTAGCATCCCTCATCTATCTCTATACATCATATATATCCATCACCTAAACCCTCTCACCAACAATAGGTAATCACATTATGTGATATACATCCTCTAGAGTCATAGTCATCTCTCCGGTAGGTAACCAAAATGTGCAAATATTTACACAAGACCTCTCGCACAAATCAAGTAATCATCAACATATTATGGGGCACATCCCTCATCCTCGTTATGTGTCACAGCCAACATGGTCTAGTACATCCACTCATCATCTGACAAACCCAATCCTAACAATGTGCTCAAATGACAACCACCACGGAACTCCCATGAATGAATATCCCTATGCACAACACAAAATGAAAAGAATACGATGTTTGTACCTCATATACATGAAAAAACACCTAACAAAACCATCAACAACCATCAATTTTTACATTCACAACATTTTGGGCTAAAGACAATCCTTCTAAGTCATCAACGCCCAAGAGTAGGATGCGGGCACCTGTGAGTAGGTCATCGTGCCCATATCCGGGTGTTGGTGTCCCGAAGGTCATTAGCGCATTCATCACTCTTGCCTAGATAAAAATGCCTAAAAACTCAAAAAAAAAAATTGCAAAAAAACATAAAAAAACTAATTTCAACACATTTTTGAAAAAAATCACACTTACTAGCTCAATCTGTCGTATGTGATGCCACAACTACCACCACCATCTCAAATCGACTCAATCGTGGTGCTCTCACTTGTGGCATCTTCACACACTCAGAGCTCAAATTCACACTCGCAATGATCAAATGAAATACTTATTCACTTTTTCCTATTACTATTTATAGTAAATTTTAATTGCCTACCTCACTATAGTCACTATTTACACCCATTCTCCTAACTAATACACATCACATGATTTCAATCATATCTTGAGCATCACTACTCGATTCTTGTCTCGTTTGCATCGTTCTCTTTAGAATTATGCTTACTATCATATCATTAACATTCCACAAGCACACTAATCCTACTTAGCATAGTTATAACTCAATATACACACAATTTTACAACATCTACGATTGTTGATGGTGAATCACAACACCCCTGGGACTCTGCAACTTGATGGGTTGAGACTCTCAGTGCGATTGCATAACATGGAGCTTTTCCCAAGTGTGGGACCTTGCGAAATCGGAAAAGCTCTCCGGATGAAGGCCGGTTCCTATTCCTCTGTTCAGATGCACACGTAGAAATGCAGAGGATTTACTCAAAAACCTAATCTAACTTTCCAAGGAGATAGGGGAAGAAGTTACATAAAATAAAACCTAAACTACAAAGGTGATGCACCGAGGAATGAAGAACAACTGTCTTGCCAATAAACACAAACCATTAAAATGTAATGCAAGATCATGCACAGGTAACCAAATTCGCAGTGAAAGGTCAAGGGGATGCAAATTAACATAGAAAGGGTTGATAATCATCCACAGACATGTATTATTTTCTCCAAAGATTGGCACAATACACTACAAAATGCCAAGAGGCAAAGTTGCATTACAATTTTAAATGGGAGGTTTGAACTCCACAAATCCACCTGCCAAAGAGAAGAAGGGAGGGGCAAAACAAGAATGTCCAACCTTTTGAAAGAAGCCCCTCCTTACAATTTATAAGAGGAAAAAGTGAGGGAGAAGAGAAGAATTCGAAATCTACCCCAACCACCTCCAAGACTGCACCTAACTCATCTCATTATGGCGGTAGGTAAGAACCCCAACAAACCCAAAAATGGCGAACTGTATTTTACATTTTTGAAGAACTTTTTCTCACCCAATTAAATATATCCAATCGTAGTTGGACAGAGGACCTTGTAATCTTTCCAAAAAGTCCAACCTTGCATGAATCCGAGCTCCCTGTGAAAAGTTATGGCGATCTGAATATTTCCCGCGTCAGGGTCTTCTGCCTGTCGGGTTCGGGGTTCTCCTCTGCATTTGCATTGGGTTTGGAGGGTGCCTCGACATGTGTTTGATGCTTGTGTTTTCCCAAAACCCACTTCCGCTGGTATCTCCAAGATTTCCTTTGCTTCGGGTTCGGAAATCAGACTTGCATGTGCATCGGGTTTGGAAGGTGGCTCGACATGTTTTCGCCCCATGCTTTCCCGACTTGTTTTCCCGACTCCAAGACCCGATTGTCCTAGGAAGTGTTTTCACGTTTTGAACTCTCAAGCATTGGGACATGCCTTGAGATTTTCATGCTTCATGTCTCATGTTTCTGAAACCCGAAATCCTTTGTGTCGGGTTTTGGAACCCCTCCGACATATTTCCTTTGTGTCGGGTTTGGAACCCCTCCGACATATTTCCTTTGTGTCGGGTTTTGGAACCCCTCTGACATATTTCCTTTGTGTCGGGTTTTGGAACCCCTCCAACATATTTCCTTTGTGTTTATCTATATTTACCGGGGGGTAAATATATACAACAATTTGGCGACTCAACGGGATTACCTGCCCGCTTAAGTAGAAGATTAGTGGCCTTTTAGCGATCCATTGGGCATGGAGTCATAAGCAATAACCTGAAACCAACCTGATATCTGATCCCGAGCCTGATACTCGCAACTCCTTCTCCGAGAGCACGCTGAACTGTAGAAATCCAACCTAGGAGCAACAAAACTTGTGCCAAAGCACTTAGGGAAACTGAAACCTAACTACAACAAGACAATGTGCATACGCACTTAGAGGAATTGAAATCTAGGCTAATATTTACAAGGGTAAACCTTTATTTTCAGTAGCAATGTTTAAGATAGATTCCGTTAACTGGAATTGGGAGTTCTTCTCCATCCAATGTAGACAATTGGAAGGCATTGCTATTCTTACATCCCATGACCATGTAGGGGCCACTCCAAATGGCATCAAACTTGGAATGCCTTCCTGGTTTTGCCCGATCTGCATCCCATTTCAGAACTAGGTCCCCTTCCTAGAAGGTCCTCGCTCTTGCTTTCTTATCAAACCATCTTTTTACTAAGGCCTGATCTTTCTCAATTGTTTAAACTGCATGTTCTCTAACTTCTTCCAATTCCATCAACTATGCATACCTAGCCTCCATTGGTTTGAACTCAGCCAACTCCAACTGCTTCATGAACTCCAATGCAGGCAGTTCTAATGATATAGGCAATACTGCCTCTTTTCCATAGACCAACTTGTAAGGGGAATTACTTGTAGACCTCTTTGGTGTTATTCTCACCCCACAATGCTAATTTTAGCTTGGTATGCCATGTTCTTTGATTTTCATCCGAGTCCTCCCGATGATTCTCAACAAATTTTTGTTCGTGGACTCTCGCCTATCCATTACCCCCGTGGGTAATAATTGGAAGAGGTGCTCAAGTAGATTCCATTCTTGACAGCCCATTCTCGTAATCTTGGAACCTATGAATGCTCATGCATGCATGTCGATATGATAGTGGACGGCACACCAAACCTGGTCACTATTCCTTCATAAAAGTCTAGTATGTTAGACTCATTTGCTTCTTTGAGTGCTACCGCTTCGGTCCACTTGGTGAAATAGTCTATTGCCATGAGAATCCACTTGTGGCCTTGGCTTGAGTTAGGATTTATGACCCCAACGAAGTCCAATCCCCATTGCATAAATGGTTGGTTAACCAAAATTGGGTGTAATGGAAGCACGGCTAGTCTTTCTTTGCCTGTGAAGAGTGCACATTTCTTGCACTTTCTTATCCATGTATAATGAGCCATGAACATTGTGGACCAATAATGCCCTGCCTTCATTATCTTGAGAGCTGTTACTCGTGGGGTGAAATGTCCTCCAGAATCTCCATCGTGAAAATCTCGTAACACCCTTTTAATTTGATTTGTCCCAATACACCTCAATAGAACTCCATTGATGTCTTTCTTGAACAAAACACCATCAACAAGCACATATGGAATGGCTTGTAATCTAAAGTATCTCCTCTTTGCTTTGCTCATTTCTGGAGGGCATAGGCCTATCTATAGGAAGTGTATCATACTCTGAGTCCAACAAGGAGTAGGCACGTCATCATTTTCTTGTTCTTGACCATCCTGCAGTACCAAGGCAGTCTCTTTTTCATCACCTGCTTCAACTTTCTGACTCAAAGCTAGTTGCTCACATAGTCCCTTTCCACGTACTAGTTTGGTGACCTTGATCTCGATGTCATATTCCATGACACGAGTGATCCACCCTACACACTTCTCATTCAGATCCTTTTTAGAAGGAAGTCCTTGACTCTCGCATGATGAGAGACCAATAACTGGATCTTGTTGTTTGAGACTAGGTGCTTGAATTTCTTTAAGCTCCTCATTACTGCAAGGACATGCTTTTCAATGAAAGAGTACCTAGTTTCGTATTCCTCCAAGCCTTGACTGAAGAAAGCAACTGGTTGTTCTAATCATTCTTTGTTTTGTTGTACCAGGATTGCAGAAATCATGTCCCCACCACCAAAGGCATATAGCATGAAGCCTTGGAGAAGTCTGGATTGACGAGAGTGGGAGCTTGAGATATAGCCTCTTTTATTGCCTCAAAACTTGCCTTGCCTTCAGATGTCCACTTAAATGCCATGCTCTTCTTTAACATCAGTGTTATTGGCTTTACGAGAGTTGCAAAGTTTGGAATAAACCTGCGGACAAAATTGATCCTTCCTAAGAAGCTTTGAAGAGCCTTCTTGTGACTTGGCAATGACAATGCTTGAATTGCTTCAACTCTTTCTGGGTCAATCGTCAACCCTTCCTTTGAAACAATATGGCCTAGAAGTTTTCCTCATCAACCAAGAATATGCATTTTTTGGATTCAATGATACCCCAAATCTTCTACATCTCTGAAATACTTACCTCAAATGACAGAGGTGATCCGTTGCATTTTTGAGAATACAGTGATGTCGTCAAGATATATCAGAACTATTTTATTGATCAACCCCTTAAATGCCATATCCATTGCCCTTTGGAAAGTGGCTCCAGCATTTGATAGCCCAAATGGCATCTTCTTGTAGGCATAGGTCCCCCATTTGGTGGTGAAAGCCATCTTGAATCTGGTCATCTTCTTTCACCATTACTTGATTATACCCTGAGTAGCCATCTAGGAGAGAAAATCTCTCGAACCGGATACTACTTGCAATATTTGTTCCATTGAAGGAAGTGGGTAATGGTCTTTGAGAGATGCCCTATTGAGGTCTCGGAAGTCCACACATAACCTGATTTCTCCGCTCTTCTTCCTGACCGGAACCAAGTTTGCAACCCAGCTTGAGTGCTTGATCGGGAATATAATGCTTGCCTCTATTAGCTTATTTAGCTCTTTCTTCATTAGAGGCTCAATGTGAGGGTTGACTGGTCTCTACTTCTACCTAATGGGCTTAGCATCTGGATCCAATTCTATGGTATGTTGTGCCAAATTTGGATTGAATCCTCTCAAGTCTTCATAGCTCCAAGCAAAGACATCTAGAAATTCTTGGCAAAGCTGTGTGAAATCTGATTTCTCCTGCTCAGTGGCCACTTTACCAATTTGAAGTGTTTTTCCTTCCCCAACTGAGAATTGGCTTTGAATCTTCTCTCTTGACCTGTATGTTAGCCTTTTCCTTACGGAACTGGTCGTTAGGGTTGAAGATAGACTCCAACGTTACTAAACCCTTAGGAAGCTTGTTTGTCCGTAGCTGCACTACTTGATCCCCATACCGCTTGCTCTAGCCTATCCCGATTTCTAGCCGAGAATTCAGTCTCTTCTTGTAGAAAATTGACGATCGTTGATCATTCTCAAACACTCCGCCACCTTGTGTTATTATCTCTGGAATCGCTGGCCTCACAATCACATGGATATGTGGTTGTGTTTTTTCCTTCTCATGTTTCACAACCACATCAAAATTTTCTCCAACTGTGCGCGAGCCTATCTGCGGCTTCATTTTTCTTCCTGGGTATGGACACAATGTTGAAAGCTTTGAAATCCTCAATGAGGTCCCATACCCTATTCTTATAGCTCTTCAGCAGGTCATTCTTTGTAGCATGTTGTCCCCTGACTTGGTTAACGATTAGCTCACTATCTCCAAACACCTTCAAGTTATTTATGCCCTTTTTCCTGGCCCAATGAAGTCCATGAATCAATGCCTCGTATTCAGCCGTGTTGTTTGAACAGGAAAACTGGAAACGAAAAGCTGAAAAATATTTGATGTCTTGTGGTGAAATCAACATCGCACCACCTCCAGCACCTTGTCTACTTCTCGAACCATCAAAAAATAATTTCCAAAATTTGTTTTCATCCTTTTGTTTAGGCTGAATGATGTCGGGAATGGGTGAATTTTCTTCATGTATATAATACATGCCCAATTCAGATTCTTCAATTTCCTTGTATGGGTCAAATTCATGACTCTTGTTTGCCCATTCATCCAAAGTTAAATCAGGAATTCCCTCGACCTTAGTATCTGTTTCTAGATCATTTGAACACTCCTCCTGATCAAAAGCCGAGCAATTTTCATTGATAGGACTTGGTACATGAGGCTCAATATGGAAATTGGCAATTGGTTCTGACCTGATTGTTGCTTTGGCCCCATACCTTGTCCTAAAAATCATGTGTGACCAATCTGCAGATAAATATCCACCGATTTTTGCAGTGAAGTCTCTTGATAGACACAACGTAAAGAGTGGCGGAAGGTCAATCATAGACACATCTTTCAGAACTGTAACATTAGGACATGAATGTAGTGTTAGGCTTAACCCTTGATGACTCCAACAGATCCTACCGCATTGCTCCATCTAGCCGCACTACTCCTTTCAAAGATCGGCTCATACTTCAAACCTGGGTTGATCCGCTTATTTGCTTCGGCATCACCAACTACTTGCCCTCGAATCTATCATGCGCTTGTGTACCAAGAGGTTTCCAACAACCAATGACACATAGAATGGTGGAGGCTTCAAATTCTTACTTATCGGCCCCGTCATGTTGACCGCATTAGTGATAACTTTCTCATGTCCCTGATTTGATACATTTGAGGCAGACCAATTAGCCATTGCAGCTTGCAATAAATCTTGTTGCCCTGGGATCGCAAGTGATTCCCACATGGAAATGTTCACATGTGTCTTCTTCATTTGATCAATGATGTTGAAAGGGAATGAATTTTCCTTTTGTTGTCCCTTGTTTGGTGCAACCTTTTTTGGAGCTTGAACAGGTGCGTGTGTTGCTACAACAGGTACCTTAGGCTGATTTTGCACATTTGGAGCTACATTTGGTCTACTAACCCCTTGTTGTGTAAGAGTGGGCTGAGAAACAACTGGATTAGATGGTTGTCCCTCTTCTATGTTTCTCTTCTTTGACCATGTGTTGGTAGCCACACTTTGAAAAGGTCATTAGTTAACTCCACGAAGTCTTCCGTTTTCCACCGCCAACGTGGTCTCTGTTGGAGGTCCCTCTTGTTGCGTTTCTTGCTGCTGATTCTCATCCTGGCTTGGTTCTTGAGGAACACCAATGGTCTGCACCATCAAGGCCTGATTTAGTGTGCCATTGAAACATGCTGACTGATTGTGAGGTAGATTGCAAGGGTAACACCAGTTGTACTCTTGTGCCATGTTGTTTTGTGTTGGAACCAAGGCTCTTGAGGATGTCGTTGCATTTGGATCATACGGTCGAAATGGCCTGGCAGCTTGAGGTTGTCCTTGGTTTTGGTTTTGATTTGTAGCCTGAGCTGGTGGTCTATTTTGTTGGTATGGGGGCCTAGCCTGGTACTGTGCTTGAGGCTGATACGATCTAGCACTTTGAGCTTGCTATCTTTTGATAGTCACAAGCTCATTTCCAAGGTTCTATAGTTGTTTCATGACCTCCTGCAATTCCTTTGAAGTATTTGAAGAAGTCGATGCCTCATTATTGCTTTGATTTCTAGGAGTTGGAATGGGATTCAACTCTGGTGCTTGGCTGGTTGTAGGATTTCCCATATCCGGATAGAGAGGAATTGGTGGCCTTGGTGCAAGCTTGCCAGCTTGGATCAAACAGTTCTCTACTCTGATAGCTGTGTCGTAGGCCCCTGGCAGCGTTGTTCCTCCCATTGATTGGATCATCATGGCTATGTCTGAATTTATAGCCTTTAAGAAATAAAGGAATGCTCCTTCGGTGGTTGGCCTAATGGCTATTGGAATCCTATCCCATGTCCATTGGAATTTGAAGTTGAAATCTGTCATTTTTTCGTTAGGAGCCCTTTTGATTGTTTTCAGCTATTCCAATAAGGACAAATTGTCCGCCCTCTCCCCGAATTGGTTGCAAAGAGCTGAACAAAGTTGGTTCTAATTCGTAATAGACCCTGCTGCAAGGCTCCTAAACCATTGTAAGGCCTTTCCTTTGAAAGATGAAGCCAACAGCTTGACCGCAACATCCATTTCATTTATTTCATGGATTGCACATGTATTAGTAATATCCTATATGTGATCAATAGGAGTAGTATGATTTTCTCCTGTGAAATAGGGTATATTCTTTAGTGCTGCAACTGGAATTTGATTCTGAGCATTTAGGGCAAGTGGACTACTGCCTGTGAAATTGACAAAGGGATTCGATGGTAGATGTGCCATTATGATTGGCCTAAGAACCCTAGTCGATGCGAGAAAAGGTCTACCAGGTGGAGGTGTAGACAAAGTCCTGTTAGGTGGAGATGGTGATCTTTGTGGTCTTCTTCCTCTCCTCCCTCTGCCTGGTGATAGTTGCAAGTGGAAAAATAGCCCCTCTTCTCAAGTATTAGACCTGGTTCGAATTCTTCTCATGTGCCTGGGCAACTTGTGCTGCTACACCGACGAATTCTATCCCTTCGGAGTCGCCAGATGTGTTAGAGAACGAGCCTCAAAAGACTAGATTTTGCCAAGTTACACACCAAACTTAACAATATTAAAAATATAATTTACTTTGAAGGACCCAGAGGAGACAATCTTCAAATCGGAATTTGGGCCTTGTTGTGCAAACTGCGGATCCCGAAAAGTACAAAGCGGAACTCGTGTCATGCAACAACTTACAAAACCCGAATTGCCATGTGTCAGAACTTGGGACATGCCCGACACCCTCAAAACCTGAAATTACTATTGTCGGGAATAGGACCATGCAATGCATCCCCCAAAACCCGAAATGACTGTTGGGTCTGCTTTGATGTTCTCGGACCTCGAAAACCCGAAACCCAAAAAACCATGAAATTTTGAAAGTCAAAATCTCAAAAAACTAAAGATACCCTTTTGAAGATTACCCTCAGATCTACCAACTGGTGAAATTTTGACTTGTTTTGAGCAAGTTAAGCCCTTGAAAATTGATTTCGGAGTTCAGCCTGGAAGGTGCAAAATCTGAAATTGTAAAAACTGCAATCTTTTAGTCCAAATTTCATGAAAACTCCTTCAAATCTTTATGGAATGACCTCTTGGTCCCACCGGGCGTGCCAAAACTGTTGATGGCGAATCACAGCACCCCTGGGACTCTGCAACTCGATGGGTTGAGACTCTCAGTGCGATTACATAACATGGAGCTTTTCCCAAGTGTGGGACCTTGCGAAATCAGAAAAGCTCTCCGGATGAAGGCCGGTTCCTATTCCTCTGCTCGATGCACACGTAGAAATGCAGAGGATTTACTCAAAACCTAATCTAACTTGTCAAGGATACGGGGAAGAAGTTACATAAAATAAAACCTAAACTATAAAGGTGATGCACCGAGGAATGAAGAACACCTGTCTTGCCAATAAACACAAACCATCTAATTGTAATGCAAGATCATGCACAGGTAACCAAATTCGCTAGTGAAAGGTCAAGGGGATGCAAATTAACATAGAAAGGGTTGATAATCATCCACAGACATGTATTATTTGCTCCAAAGATTGGCACAATACACTACAAAATGCCAAGAGGCAAAGTTACATTACAATTTGAAATGGGAGGTTTTAACTCCACAAAATCCACCTACCAAAGAGAAGAAGGGAGGGGAAAAACAAGAATGTCCAACATTTTGAAAGAATCCCCTCCTTACAATTTATAAGAGGAAAAAGTGAGGGAGAAGAGAAGAATTCGAAATCTGCCCCAACCACCTCCAAGACTACACCTAACTCATCTCATTATGGCGGTAGGTAAGAACCCCAACAAACCCAAAAAATGGTGAACTGTAATTTACATTTTTGAAGAACTTGTTCTCACCCAATTAAATATATCTAGTCGTAGTTGGACAGAGGACCTTGTAAGCTTTCCAAAAAGTCCAACCTTGCATGAATCCGAGCTCCCTGTGAAAAGTTATGGCGATCTGAATATTTCTGCGTGTGAGTCTTCGCTGTCGGGTTCGGGGTTCTCCTCTGCATTTGCATCGGGTTTGGAGGGTGCCTCGACATGTGTTTGATGCTTGTGTTTTCCCAAAACCCACTTCCGCCAGTATCTCCAAGATTTCCTTTGCTTCGGGTTCGGAAATCGGACTTGCATGTGCATCGGGTTTGGAAGGTGGCTCAACATGTTTTCACCCCATGCTTTCCCGACTTGTTTTCCTGACTCCAAGACCCGATTGGCCTAGGAAGTGTTTTCGGGTTTTCGGAACTCTCAAGCATCGGGACATGCCTTGTGATTTTCATGCTTCATGTCTCATGTTTCCGAAACCCGAAACCCAAAATCCTTTTTGTCGGGTTTTGGAACCCCTCCGACATATTTCCTTTGTGTTTATCTATATTTACCCGGGGGGTAAATATATACAACAACTATATTGCACAAGATAATCACAATTACATCATCACACATTTAATTTCGGCTCAATATTCATTCTCATCATCACTCTCCCTTTTACCGAAAGGGGGGCATATAATCGGGGTCATCCTATAATTCCCCTCACACCATTACGTGATCATTTTACATTTCTAATTCATCATTATAAAAAATAATCTCGTACATCATGCGACATTTCACACCATTTTCTACCAATTCCCCTAATGACCTAATCTAGGGGCAAAAAGCGTAAAATATCTCCATGAGTAATCAATCAAACACATTCAAATCTCAAACACAAATCTTATACTATTTGAATCACATCAATTAATCCACACAAGAACAACGTATTTATCCTCCCATAAAACCTAACTTGGGAGTTATATCACCACTTTCCTAGATGACCTAACATGGGAAGTTATCTCTATATTTTCTACCGCTTCCAAATGACCTAACATGGAAGCCATCTCATACATACTATGACACCCTTGGAGTGGGGGAAATGAGATGTCATTGCCTTTCCTATAATTTTCCTATATGGGTTATTCTCACTTGATCAAAATGTATCGAAATGAACAAAATTTGGTATTTGTCCTTCGCAACGGCTAGACCTTTTAGGAATGTAGTTAAAGTTGGAGGGTAAAACTATACCTCTCTCCCTACACTCTTCCTCTCGGCGAAAGGACGCCCAAATCCTTCATTTTTCACACACAAAAATTTGGTTTGGAATTGATCACTCCCTACCCCATCGAAATCTCCATCAGTAACAAAATAGAAATCTCTAATCACTCATAATCAAAATCATCAATCTTGCTCAATGCTACTCATATGATCTTCCATATCTCTTTATGTTGCATGGTTCGACACGTTAATCCATGGTTCGCCACGTTTTATGTTCTTATTCTATACATACTTGTACAATAGGGCTTCTATGTACTTCTTTCAAGTATGTTCCTTACTTCCTTTACACTACTTGAATTTCATTCAAATAACATACAGGGGGGGAAAATATAGACACAAAATCACACACTTACTACTATTTACTATATCGTCAATTATGTTGTTTTATATATGGATCTTGAGTAAGAAAAATATTCACTAATGACACATTTCCTAGTCTGTTTGCTTGTCTTTGTTGGTTTATATTGCTTTTATCTTTCACACTTGTCACTCATACACCTAGTTCTCAAGTTAGTTCGCAGTGATCCTTGTCTCTCATTTTCACACCTTTGTTATCGGTTGTCTCGAACACTAGTTCCCAATACTAGACATGCGCTCCTTTCCATCCAGGTGCCTGTGTCCTCTTTATTTTTGATCTTATTTTTCAAATTTGAGGTCGGTCTTTTTGGTTTTCCCAGTCATATCCTGAGGTACTAGCTGGCATGTCATGTCATTGGTGTTGAAATTCAAGCAAGAGATCCTTATATAAACACAACATACATACAATTATAATGGTGGTAGATTCTCATCAAGGGCTATCTATCTACATATCAAAGGGACTACATTTGGGCTCATTACTCTGCATACACACTACATAGGAAGGGGAAGTTCCTTTTCCATCCCACACATTTGCATTTTATCTAGCTACCGCCCACTATCTTGGCGACATCGGGGCGAGGATAACCTAGGAGCACTATTGCACAAAAAATCACATAGAACTACATTAGATCTGAAATGTAGTGCAATGCTCAGTAGTAAGTTCACTAGTTTGATAGTTGAGGACAGTCAGACCCCTCATTTAACATCTTTATTTTTAGGATTTGATGTCTTTTTAGGTTTATGCAGAGGTTTTTCTATTATAGATTTACATGTACTCTAGCAGTCAAAGCATGACACACAAGTGATCAAAGGTGAACAAGTGTGAAACCTTAGTGACTATGTCCAAAATATATTCCAACCTTTTTTGTAGACTACAACACCCACTAGAGGTCTAGGGCACCCGCATGCACCCCTTCTCCTACCCAGTGCCCACATTTAGGCATTTCTAGAACCTCTACATTTTTCTATGAAGGATTGTGACATTCGAGTTTCTGCTCCATTAGTTCATCTAGTCCAAACACACTTTGAGATAAGTGAAGTCAAGGTAAGTTCACTATCCCTCTCATTTGCTTTCATAATTATATCAAATAAATTTCCTAGTATCTATATTTCATTGTATATCATTGCAACAATCATTGATTTCATATTTTAATAAAATATTTATATTTTATTATATCACTAACCAAATTCTTCCATTTCTACAAAAAAATTATTTATAGCCAACAATCCCTCACTCTTCTCTTCTTCCTTAAAGGGTAACAAGATCACCTTTACACCATCCTTCCAAAATGTATAAGTATTCTTCCCTACATCATGTGTAACATTTCTATCATATTGCCAAGGTCTTCCCAATAATATATGGCATGAATCCATAGGGATAACATCACACCACACCTCATCCATATAGGTATTCCCAATCAAAAACTTTATTAGACATCTTTTATCTATGGTTACCTTGTTCCCTTTCTTGAACCATGATATGTGATAGGGATATATATGCTTCTCAAATTTTAGAATGATTTTATCAACCATCATAGTTGAGACCATATTTTTACAACTACCACCATCAATAATAATTTTACATACCTTCCCTCCAGAGGTGCATCTTGTTCGAAAGATATTTGTCTACAACCAAGAATCACCATTGACACCATCTTGTTCTTTATCCTTCCTTGGGACAATCATTGTTCTCCTTATCATGAGAGTTTCACCAAAGTCTGTAAAAACCTCCATTTACTCTTATTATTTAACTTCAACTAGGCTTACTCGTGGTTATTCCAATTTCCATCTATCCTATGTAGGATAGTGTGGACACTCAAAATATTTGTTCCCTTCTTCACCACATCGGTAACAAGTATACTACCTTTGGGGGATATTCCAACCCCATCCTCCACCATATCCTCTTCCTCTTTGAAACCCCCTACCTCTTTGGTAGTTATCGTAACCTTGACCAGATTCTTCCTGCCCTTCGCATTAGAGGATTCACCTTTTAGGGAATCAAATCTACCTCTCCCTCTCATTGGAGATGACGATGGTCCTCTCTTCACTCCTCTTCTAAAATTACTCCTCTTATTATTTTCTTTTTCTTTTAATGTGAGTTGATAAGCATCATCTAGGCTATGGATCCAAAGCATACTCAATTCATCTTTTATGGTATAACTCAACCCATTTACATACCTTATATCCTTCTATTCTTCAGACTCTCCTTGTTCCACCCAAATTGATAGCTTGTAAAATTCATTAGTATACTCTTCAATTCTAAGATCATTTTGTCTTAGGTTTTGAAACCTTTGAAATAATGTCTGGGCATAATCTACATGGAAAAAAATCTTTCAACTTCTTCACCATTTTTTCCATTCTAGATCTTTCCATTTTATTTCCTTTAGTTTTAATTTTGTAGGTGATCCCACCAGATCAATGCATTTCCAGTTAACTTAGTGCATGAAAACTTAACCTTATTCTCCTTTAAAAGGGTTTTCCACTCAAACAATTTTTCCATGTGATTCAACCAATCAATTAGCTCCTCTGATCGTAACCCTCCAACATAATCGGGAACATTAATCCTAATATCGTCATTATTTCCTTCCAAAATTTGGATCATTCTCTCCTTAAATGTTTCTTCATCTCTTTCATCTTCTTCTTAGTTTCCTCCTTCATTTTTTAATGGAGGCAATTCTTCAAGATATCACTATTTGGGTCAATATCCCCATTCACATGTTTATGTCTAAGGCTAGTAACTTCTCCTGTGAGCTCAACAACTTGTCTCTGTAGCTCCTACATATGCCTATTCATCTGGGCATAACCTCCTCTCTCATGTCTATCCATGCTTATATAAAATAGAGGTAATAAATCACATAGAAAAATATAATTTATATTACCTTCATTGTTCCTACAAGATCCAAATCTTGCTCGATACCAATTGATGTGGATCCAGCTGCAAGAGGTTGAAATGCCTCCAAAACACACACACACACACACACACACACACACACACACTTTTACAAATCTCCAAAAAACTTCAAAATAGTTTTCTTCTCATTCTTGAATCCACACTAATCTTTTACAACATTACAATCTTCATTTTATTGTCACTATCTCTAAAAACTCCTAAAATGTCACAAAACCCTAAAACAAAAAATACCTACTAGTAAAAGACTTTGGATGGGCCCAAAATTTTGTGTGCTAAATATTCCTTTATAAATTAAAGTGTATGCCAAATTTTGGCTTATTACATAAAACATAGAAAAATTTATTAAAAGTATAAGTTCTAGGCAAAACAAAAATAATATTCAAAACCAATTTTAAACCACTAGACGAAGGATTTTGGCCCCAAAAATATGCCAAAAAGTCACCCAACCTTTGTAAAAAAGCTGGCCATGGCATATTACTAATTAATATCTAACACCCTAAAAAAATTTAAGACCATCCAATGATTGGATCAAAGGTTATGGCCTTATGAATTTATGCTCCCCATCGGTGGAGACTTGTCCTATGAGGTGGAATATGAGAATGATGTATCCGTCGTGAGAAATAATTAGAAGCCACATGTGGAGGAGATATAGGTGTATGTGTAAAAGTAGCACTAGGAATGGTAAGAGCTCTATATTCCAAAGGAGTATATGTCAAAGCCATGGGGCCATCATGAGGAGGTGCATAAGTAGGTGCACAAATGCTAGAAGTAACTATAGGTGTATCAGTGATATGATCCAATGACAAAGGAGTCTATGGTGGGATGCCTTAAATAGTGATAATGTGACACTCATGTACAAACTTAAGGCATAAGTGAACTATGGATGGCACAACTTTGGCGGCCCTAATCCAAGGGAGTCCTAAGACCATGTCATAATGTGTAACTATAGATCCAATAGTGAAAGGCATAGAGATATTGTAGGGCCCAACAATGATAGGAAGAATGGCATGCCCGTGATAAGTAGATGATCTATGGTTCATCCAAGATAATGGAAAATTAATAGCTTGCAAGAAAGATATTGAACATGCATTACACTTATAAGTAGGATGCACCATAACATTGTTAATAACATGAAGACCAATAAAAGCATCAATGTGTAATCTATGTGATGAAAAAGAGGCATGAAAGTTAGAATCAAAAAAGCAAATGATAGGTGGAGAAATATTAGTAACACCAAAAATAAATCCAAGAGAATGATATGAAGATGAAGGAGGAGGAACAACATGATAAGATGATTTGAAGAGGATTCACAAGCTGATTTTTTGTGCTCGGTAGGGGATCATTGAATATTTTAAGCTTGTCATTTTCATTAATAGATTTAGAAATAGAAATAGTAGATTCAGGAAACTCAATGTCATGATTGTCAATC